>SJYV01030387.1:119846-295272 GCA_006410875.1 Neotragus pygmaeus
TTGGGTTAGTGATGCCATCCAGCCATCTCATCCTCTGTTGTCCCCTTCTCCTCCCACCTTCAACCTTTCCCAGCATCAGGGTATCCTGTCTTCAATCCTTCCCAGCATCAGGGTCTTTTCAAATGAGTCAGCTCTTCGCATCAGGTGGCCAAAGTATTGGAGTTTCAGTTTCAGCATCAGTCCTTCCAATGAATATTCAGGACTGATTTCCTTTAGGATGGACTGGTTGGATCTCATTGCAGTCCAAGGGACGCTCAAGAGTCTTCTCCCACACCACAGTTCAAGAGCATCAATTCTTCGGCGCTCAGCTTTCTTTATAGTCCAACTCTCACACCCATACATGACTACTGGAAAAATCCTAGCTTTGATTAGACAGACCTTCATTGGCAAAGTAATGTCTCTGCTTTTTAATCTAGATCAAAATTCCATTTTTCCTATTCAGTTTCCTCTTATTAGTATAACCTGTCAACTTCCAGGCAAACACATGGGTCTTAATGTGTCTGTCCTCTTGGGGAAAAAAAAAAAGAGAGTGAGACACAATGATCATAACCAAATACCCTCAGCTTACTTGCTTATATATCCTGGAAGTCTAGGGCCACATAAGTGGCTAAACAGCACAGACTTAGAGGAGCAACCCCCTTCCCATCACTAGGTTTAGTGTATTTAACAGTTTGTCAAAAATCACTGACCATGAGTCTATTTTAAGTGTTCTGTTAAGTCCCCCAGACCACTAACCTGGAGACAAGATCAAGATCCCATTCCTTCCCTTGAGAGAAAAGTTGTACTGAGTATTGGTGGGACCGAAGAGAAACACTGTAACACAGTACCTTCCTTCTGAAATAAGAATAGTTGAAAGATCTGAGAGTCCATGGATATGTGAGAGCAGTAAGATTCACTCTTAGGAAACCTTACCTTGGTTGGAGCAAGAGCAAGGTTTAACTCTATCACGAAATATTGGAGCATTGGCAATGGATGGCAGGGTAGGAGAGAGCTTGAGGAGCAGAGGTTCCAGGAAAGTAAGCCGATGAAGCTGTATGGTGATAACAGTATGACAGCGGTCATCCCAGAGTTGTGCACAATTAAGAACTTGTGTTGGGGGACTTCCCCGGTGGTCTGATGGCAGGACTCTGTGCTCCCAATGCAGGGGAACCTGGGTTCGATCCCTGGTCAGGGGACTAGATCCCATATGACCTGGTGCAGCCAAATAAATAGATATCTTTTTAAATAACCTAAAAGGAAAAGGAAATGGCTATTTTTAAAAAAAAAAAAAGAACTTGTGTCTGTCAAAGTGCAGAAGCTGTATCTATTGGTGCTTAGTAGCAAATACATCATAGGAATCAGACTCCAACTAAGATGGAGGCATAGACATCTACCAACAAACAGGCAGTTATGAAAAGGGGATGATAACCCCTGTCTGTTTTGAAAGGGCTTGTGGTAATCTATTTCCATCACTGACTGGTGATATAGGAGGAAGCAAGTTCTCAGGAGATAAGTCTTTATGGTTCAGTGAGGGAGCATCAGTCTCATTTCTCTGACCTAAAGCATGCTCTTGGAAAGAGTTTCTTGGCACAAGGTAAGAAGAGAGGGAAAATAAGCAAATAATTATATACCAAGGCCCCAAGTGTTTTTCCCTGGAGGAGGGCATGGCAACCCACTCCAGTATTCTTGCCTGGAGAATCCCCATGGACAGAGACTAGCAGGCTACAGTTCATGGGCTCACAGAGTCAGAAATGACTAAGCAACTAAGTACACAAGTGCTTTTATGACTTCTAGGTGAACAAGCAGTATTGTGAAGGACCAAAAAATAAATTCAGTACACCCCTGCCTTCAAGGAACTTACAGTGCAGTGGGGAAGGCAATAATTACACAAATAGACTATAGTAAATATACAAGAATGCTACCTTGGCTAAGAGGAAGAGGAGGTCATGAGTTTTGGGGAAAATCAAGATAGTGTTTTGACCTACCGAGTATATCAAATAGATTGAAGTAGGAACATTTAAGAGATGATTTCAGGGGCTCAAATCAGAGGCAGTGGGACTGTAAATGAGGATAATAGCAGTGAAACGGAAGTGAGGGACTAGAATTATGAAATGTTGCATAACTAGCTTCTTCAAGATTTAACTAATATACATATGGGAGATTATTGAAAGGGAGGAGACAAACTGTTTGAGCATTGGGAATTGGGAATGGAAATACAGTTGACAGAAGTAAGGCGGGGGGCTTAGAAAATGAGGTGGAGGATGGCAAGTGTACTTTCTGAGATGCTGTTTATACACCGTATACAGAGGTTAGTGATTATATGCAGTGTGGCCATCTTGTCTGATTTTTCCCCAGAGGAGACTTCTGTCTTTTCTTTCTGTCTGTTCAGCCATATCCTTGGTTTGTAGATACTCTGTGCAACATAAGTATTTATGCCTTGAAAGCCAGTTCTTAGGATCCATGCCATCGTCACCCACCTCCCCAATGTCCCCTCTTTATTTAGCTTATGAGGAGAAGGCAATGGCACCCCACTCCGGTACTCTTGCCTGGAAAATCCCATGGGCGGAGGAGCCTGGTGGGCTGCAGTCCATGGGGTCGCGAATAGTCGGACACGACTGAGTGACTTCACCTTCACTTTTCACTTTCATGCGTTGGAGAAGGAAATGACAACCCACTCCAGTGTTCTTGCCTGGAGAATCCCAGGGGCGGGGGAGCCTTGTGGGCTGCCCCCGTCCCATCTGTGACGGGGTCGCACAAAGTCGGACACGACTGAAGCGACTTAGCAGCAGCAGCAGCAGCAGCAGCAGCAGCTCCCTATGAGTAATTCGATGCTTGCAGTTTAATTCTCCTCTCTGTGCTGATGAGATGGAGAGCAGCCTGCCCAGCTGGAATGTAGGAGTGCTCCATTATTAAAGCTCTGTCAAGGGAGCAAGGACTGCCTGCAGACACTTGAGCTCTAACCAGAGATTGTCTTTTTTTTTCCCCCCTTGGCTTCTCAGCACAATCTGAAAATACCTTATTTGGATGCTGGAAAAATAAATTTACAGTCTCAAGACACGATTCCCTATAAACCAAATGAGGCACTCAATTAACTGAGTCTCTTCAACTCTTCTCTGAATTCTCCACATGTCAGCATAGAACTGTTTCAGTCTTCCTACCTCAACTTTACACTCATAAATTTCTTTCTCATTTCTGACAGGTTTTATTTACTTGCAACTTCATTGCATTGTTGTTTAACATTTTAAAATTTTACTTTATTTGCCAAAGTAATATGTGCTCATTGCAAAAATTACTTGATTTGGTAACTAAGAAAAAAGGTTAAAGAAGAAAATATGGAACTATCCTCTCAATCACTATTAACATTTTAGCCTAGGCTTTTTCTTCTTATGCATATTTTAATTTTAAAACATAACTGGGTGGTGCAACTAAGATAAGATACAGCCAAATAAATAAATATTTTAAAAATAAATTTTAAAAATAAAACATAGCTGGAATCCTACTGTGCTAAAATAGTATCATTTTCTGATATGTTAACCATTATATTTTGAGGATTTTCTAATGTAATTAACATTATCTTATCATTTTTGATACCTGCTTGAATTTTCATAATTGTAGATGTTATATTTTTCTTTGTGTAAATCTCCTATGCTGAGAGCTTAACTCCTTATAACAAAAATTTCCTGGGCTATATATATGCCTATAGTCACAAGAAAAAAAGCCAATTTTTGGTTCGTTTTTCAATGTTCAAAAGTCAATGTATTTTATACTTTTTGTTGCAATGGTGAAAGGGACTGTTACCTTAAATTCTCTTTCTGATCAGCTGTTATTACTGTATAGGAATGAAAGTGATTTCTGTGATTAATTTTGTATCTTACAAATTTACCAAATACATTGATTATCTCTAGCAGTTTTCTGGTGGCATCTTTAGGATTTTCTAAAAAATTACATGATTCTGAGTTCAAGATTTTGGCTTATACTTCTGCTGTGAAATATATATACAGTTTGATTAAGAAATATAAAATGTTATTTTGACATTTGTATAAATATAAAAGTATACATGTATAAAAGTATTAATATATATGTTTAAAAGAAAGAGAAAGCTATTTTATTTATAGCCTAAGGGCTTCTGAGTTTGGTAGAGTTTTCCCTTTCTTATCAACAAAATTAATACATATTTATAAATCCAAATAGTTGGAAAAGTTTAGAATATAAAAAATATAAGTTTATGTTTTTCCATTCCACTATCAAAAAGTAAAATAGTTTTCTATGACATATATGTTACACATTTTATGTACTTAACTTTTTTAATGGAATTACACAATTTGTATTATTCTACATTTGCTCTACAACTTAACATAATGACACCTTTCCACATAGTTGCATATTCCATATTTAGATATTTTTTCTTCTTTTTTTACAGTAAGTAGATCTCTCAGAATAATACTGAATAATAACGATCATACTGGACTTCATTGTCTAGACACATGAAAGGCCTTTTACATTAATATACTCGATATATATCACCTGTTTACTGGGCAGAAAGGAGGATGCTTTGGTTGTAGAGAACAATTTTTCACTCTTTGCAAATGTATTTTATGCCTGCCACAGTTTTCACTGTGACCTCTGTTGAGTCTGAGGAAAGGAATGTCATCCAGGAATTGGGGGCAGGAGAGGGTATTCTGACCTTGAAATTGTGTAAGAACATTCCCAAAATGTGTTTGCTCTAAAAGATGCCTTCTAAGTAAATGTTTGAAATAGTTAATTGGGAACATGAAATTTCCATTCATAAATAGGAGAAACTCCTATTTGAAACATTTCTTGAAGAGTATATTTTGACCAGAATGAATGTGTGAGTTATATGTGTGAAAAGTTGAGAAATTGTAACTTTTATCAGTTCTTCTTAAATGTGTGATTTGCCTGTGAAAACATTTTTTTACTATCAGCTTTGTGGATTCCAAAATGATCCACGGTTCTCAAGTATACTGAAGGAAGATGGACTCTATTCAGGGAAAGTAAAAATGCCATCAGCTGTTAAATCATGTCAAACCATGACTTTTTTGTCCAGAATAGTTTCTTCATGAATTTTCTTTTTCAGGATAAGTATGATATTGATAGACTGAAACAAGCAACAAATCCAGAAGAAAAATAAAGATACTTAAAACAACGTATTCCCAAATAATTATTGAGAAGTTTCTCCCACACATAAATTCCACAGAGAGAGACAAGGATGAATGAAGTCTTTTCAGCTAGTTAAGACTTCTTTGCACTTCCATTGCAGAGGACACGGATTTGACCTCTGGTTACGGGACTAATATGCCATTTGAGGCATACAGCCAGAAATAGAAATCAAACAAAAATTCTACCTAGAATCTGCTGCTTCAGAATCAGGAACCAGAGGGAAACTATTGCAACTCCTATTTCAGTAAAATTCCGATATGAGTTTTCTTGAATTAATTTGTACGATTTCTAAGTTTTCAGTATTCTCAGTGATTTGTTTTAAATCTAAAAATATAGTAGTAAAAGTATATAGTATATTAATAATAGAACTGCAAGATGTATTACCTCTTGATTTGGGCATTTCCTTATTTGATGTTGTTAATTAAAATAGGAAAAAGTCATTTATGAATTCTATGAACAGAAGAGCCTGGCTGGCTACAGTCCATGGATGGTTTGCAAAGAGTTGGACATGGCTGCGCATACACACAAATCATCTTAAAGATGATCATATGTTTTACCTCTGTCAAAATCAAGAAAATTACTATAGTTAAATATATTTGAAGGATGTGGAAATGATAAATTTTAATTTATGCAAAGAGTCAGTTATTTTACTAAAGCTGAAATGACTGAAGTTGCTAATGACTACAGTTTTCTAAATGTTCTCTATTTGCTTTTAAATAAGAAAGTCATATGTCTCATGCCTTGATATTTGGAGAACTAAATATAAATGATAATATTGGATAAAAGCAGAAATATTAATATCTTTTGCAAACTGATTTTGTGAAAATTAGCTGGAGATCCAGACATTATTCTATATAAACTTTCTCATTTATGCTTTCAGAAATATAATTTTATTTTTAGTATGATTTGATTGTGATTTAATGTTAAATTATTTTAGTTCTAACTTGACATTCCTAATTGGTTTTGGAAACTTACAAAATATAACACTGAAGTAGAAATATATGTGTATATTTGTATATGTATATATATATATATGTAATATACAAGTGTGTATGTGTGTGTTCATAGGTATGTGAGTATAAATATCAATGAGCTTCCCTGATGGCTCAGCTGTAAAGAATCCACCTGCAATGCAGGAGACTCAGGAGATAAGGGTTCGATCCCTGGGTGGGGAAGAGCCCCTGGAGAAGGACATGGCAACCCACTCCAGTATGCTTGCCTTGGAAATCCTGTAAACAGAGGAGCCTGGCAGGCTACAGTCCAGGGGCCACAACTTAGTCGTACACAACTTAGCAACTAAGCAACAACAAAGACATCGACAGAGAAGTCTCCAAAGGTCTGCCTAGAAACTGGAGTTCAACTAAGGTAAACATTTAAATGTTTTAAAATTTCTGTGTGTGTGTGAAAAAAGTTGTGACCCTATGAGAAATTTAAGTCTATACTTTTTAATCCCTCAATATTGTAAAAGCTAGACAATTTAAAATAGAACTGTTTAAAGAGTTTGTTTTATCCATGAGTTACTATTTTGTATTAATTGGATGAGAATGCTGTATGAGAAACTAGATATTCTGCTTCATGATCCTCAGTGTTTCCTTGGATGATGTTATATTTTTCTTTAATTTTCAGAGATATTCGTGTTACATTCAGATGATTCAAACACCCTGTTTATAACTATATTCTATAAAATCAATTTCAGGTTTCTTAAACGATCATGGAAGAAGAGAAATGATCTCTGTTTGTTACATGATGCCCCACATTTGTGCTGTCTCTATATTTTTCTTGTCATCATCTTGGAAAAAATCCTAAAGTAGGAAAGAGAAACATAAATGCAGACTCTGTCCATCTTTGATGAAACTAGGAAACATCTGAAAGTCCAAACCACAAATAGGAAGTGCCACCAATAACAGCGAGGATCAAAGCAAGGATGATCACAGCTGCAAATCGCAGAGATGCACAGGCACAGAGCGGGCAGAACACACCCTGAATGGGCACACCTGGAAGTTCAGAAGAAACATAACTTAGTTTGTAGCAATGAGAACAGTCTATGGGCTACAGACCTGAGCGTCCTTGAAACAAGTTTGATGTTTATGCGAGTAGAATTTGCAAAGTTGACCAAGAAACCAACAGACCACCACCCTGCAGCAAGTAATTTCAGGAAGAAGAAGTAATCCTCTGCATTGTTAATTGCTAAAAAGGAGAGAGAAGTTACACTGAAAACTCTGTGTCATAAGGTGAAATACTGCTGGTCTGGATCATTGCCCTGACTCAGTCACCAAGTAGAGAACTCCTCCAACTGTAGTCCAGAAGAAATCATCTCTTTCAGGGATAAATAATCGTTTTAAAAATTGTACAAAACTAAGAAAAGAGACACATGTACACCCATGGCTGATTCATGTCAATGTATGGCAAAAACCTCTACAATATTGTAAAGTAATTAGCCTCCAATTAAAGTAAATAAATAAATTTTTTAAAAAAGAAACTAGAAAATTAAGTAGCTGATGACAGGGGCTCCTTCCTCCATTAAAAATAAATTTTCCCTCCAATTTTATTGAGATGTAATTAACATACAGTACTGTGTGTGTTTAATGTGTAATAATAATTAAGCATAATAATTCAGCATTCATACATCATGAAACAGTTATCACAATAAATTTAGTAAATGTCCATCATCTCATATAGATACGTTAGAGAAACAGAAAAAAAAAATCTTTCCTTTGTGATGAGAACTTATAGGATTTACTCTTAACAACTTTGATCTGTGAAACACAGCAGTGTTAATTATATTGATCATTTTGTACATAACATCTCTAGTACTTATTAACTTGTAACTACAAGTTGGTATCTTTTGACCACCTTCATCCAATTCCCCTACCCCCACCCTCCTGCATCTGATAACCAGTTTTTTAATTATATTTTACAACTGCATTATATAATTAATATTTTAATATTATATATTAAAACATTTCTATCAAGGACCTATTATATAGCACAGGGAACTCTGCTTAGTATTATGTAACAATCTAAAAGGGAAAAGAGCTTGAAAAAGAATAGATACATGTATATTTATATATAACTGAATCATTTTGCTGTACACCTGCAACTATCACAACATTGGTAATCAACTATAACATAATATAAAATAAACAGTTTAAAAAAGTTTTTTTACCTAAAATTTCTTTTTTTTCCCTTCTAATTTTAAAAAAGCAAAGCTTTGTTATGGGCCCAGAAAGGACTGTGGGCCCCAGGCACTGTCTCTCCCAAGCCTTAGTCAGCCTGGGAGGACGCAACAGAGCTCCACGAAAAGACAGCAAACAAGGCGTAGCTGTGAGCCAGCTCCTTGCAGGCAGGTTCTTATTCATTCTTGTGTCCCTGATACCTCACTGGAATAAATTTGCTTATTCTCCAAATATTCAGTACCTGCTCTATGACAGGTCCTGTGCCAAGTGCTGAGGCTTACCAGGATAAGACGCTTCCCTTGCCCTCCATGTTGGTTCCAGAGCCAATGAGTTTGTATCTATTAGGAATCCTTCAGCTGCAGGGAAGAATGAAATATACTGAAAAAACTAAAACTGGGGTTAAGCAAAAAGCATATTCACAGAAATGAAAATGTCAGTGTCAATGGTAAAAGCTGGTTCCAGCATTGACTGAATTTAGGGATCAAGTGACCATAACTAAACTATATTGAAAGTTAAGCTCTCATATACCTGGCACAATTCTGAGCCTTTTACTCATTTAACTCACAAGAACTCTCAAGAGGAAAGTGCAACAATAAACTTCTCTCTGGTTCTTTGTTTTATCTTCTCAAATTGTTCTAGTGGCTCCAAATTGATTAGTTATTTATGAGAGAAAAATTCTCAGGTTATTAATAAAGAATCTGCTGAACTTGGTGACTCATTCGTTTTCCACATACTCATTCATTCATTTGATATTGTGCTAGGTGATGGGGATGGATGGTGTGTTACACAGACAGAAATGCTGCCCTCACGGAACTTATATTAAACTGAAAATTGTAATAAAGATGGGGATTTGGGGGCCAAGATCAGGTCTTTGGTTGTGACACTTTCTAAGGTGTGAGAGGAGAATCATGACTTTTGAGAAAAGAGCACAATTTTGGATGTGTTCAATCTGTTATGTCAATCAAGTACTCAAACAATTTTTGTAAAATTATATATTAGTTCAGTTCAGTTCAGTCACTCATATTGTGTCCAACTCTTTGCAATCCCATGAATCGGAGCACGCCAGCCCTAGCTGATCTCCCGGAGATCACCCAAACCCATGTCCATCGAGTCAGTGATGCCATCCAACCATCTCATTCTCTGTCATCCCCTTCTCCTCCTGCCCTCAATCTTTCCCAGCATCAGGGTCTTTTCCAATGAGTCAACTCTTTGCATCAGGTGGCCAAAGTATTGGAGTTTCAGCTTCAACATCAGTCCTTCCAATGAACACCCAGGACTGATCTCCTTTAGGATGGATCTGCTGCTGCTGCTGCTAAGTCGCTTCAGTCGTGTCCAACTCTGTGTGACCCCATAGATGGCAGCCCACCAGGCTCCCCCATCCCTAGGATTCTCCAAGCAAGAACACTGGAGTGGGTTGTCATTTCNCCTTTAGGATGGATCTGCTGCTGCTGCTGCTAAGTCGCTTCAGTCGTGTCCAACTCTGTGTGACCCCATAGATGGCAGCCCACCAGGCTCCCCCATCCCTAGGATTCTCCAAGCAAGAACACTGGAGTGGGTTGCCATTTCCTTCTCCAATGCATGAAAGTGAAAAGTGAAAGTGAAGTCACTCAGTCATGTCCGACTCTTAGCGACCCCATGGACTACAGCCTACCAGGCTCCTCTGTCCATGGAATTTTCCAGGCAAGAGTATTAGAGTGGGTTAGGACAGATCAAGTCATTCTAAAAAGTCACTTGAGGGACTTCTCTGGTGATCCAGGGGTTGACTCCTTGCCTCCACTGCAGGGGTACTGGGTTCAAGCCCTGGTCAGGGAACTAAGATCCCGCATGCCAGTGGTGCAACAACGACAACAACCAAAAAAAGTCACTTGCAAAAATTACATAATAAGAAATGTAATACAACAGGATGGAAAAAGTAAAAGAGGAAATCAGGTTGAAATAAAGATGATTTCTCCCTGATATGCCTCCACTGTAATTACTGCCACCCTACTGGATTAGATGCCCTATTTCTGTTCTCCTATAGCACCTTATATTGCTCCTATCATAGCATTTATTGAAAACTTTATTAAAATTTCCAGTTTAGTGTAAGTTCTACGAGGACAGCATCCATTTCTGTGTAACACACCATCCATCCCCATCACCCGGCACAATATGAAATGAGTAAATGAGTATGTGGAAAAGTTTATTATAGTATTCGTAACAAACCTAGAAAAAGAGAATTGCCCTTCACCAGCAATTAAGTTCAACAGTCTGACTATGAAAACCATACTTTTTCGATGTACCTTGCCACCTCTCTATTTAAAACGGATATGAATGCACTAAAACAATTTCCAAAAGAGTGGCCAAGATTCCAAGGAACATATCACAAGAAATGACTAAATAAAACAGCAACATTTGTTCTTAGGAAAGGATGGGGGGAGAAATCCTAGGTAAGTCAGTCCTGAGTGCCCTGCTGGAGTTTGACTCCCAGGACATGCACATCACAGAAATAAAGGAATTCTGATGTACAGATGTTGCAGAAGTGAGGGCAACTGCCCCATATGGGAAACCATAAAGACATATTGTAATCTTAGTGTAAATTTTCCTGTTAGTTAAAATTTTCCAAAATTAGATTTGCCTAAGAGGCAGTAAGTTCCTTGTCACTGGACTTCTTAGCTAGCTAGCTTAGCTTAGCTAGCTAAGGACAAGTTGCAAGATGGTAAAAGATGTTTGAGCATTGGAAATGCAGGTGGATTCAACGGCTTTCGAGTTCCCTTCAATGTTGATATTAATATATGATTCAACTCTCAACGAAGAGAAGCCAAAAGGATCTCCAGTGCTTAACAAATTTCCTACCAGGAATGTAGATAGTCTTTCCCATGTAAGAGGAATCTCACAGCAAAAAAACGAGCATGCAGGTTGGATAATCCCGCTCGTTATCGTCATCCTGTTTTCACTATTTTATTTCCTTACTTTAAGATCTCACTTCAGTTTCCCATGTAGACCTTCTAACAGGATGAAAAGTACTCTGACTAGATAGCTATATTATTGTAGTTCACTTACCAGTTAGACTTATCAGAGAAATGAATCCAGCCCTCAATTTAATCAATGTTTCCTGAGTTTGGTAATTGCAGACAAATCCCTCTCGGCCTAACCATGCTGGAACGCATAATAGATTTGTACTTCTGATCTTAAAAATCAAGAACCAGCCTCTGAATTTTGGTAATCCACTAGTGTGCCTCCCTCCTGGATAAAGCAGCCACATAAAAGCCACATATACTGGATGACAAGTTGGTTCTGTGTCAGCGTCTCCATTAACTTTAGCTTCAGTTCAGTTCAGTTCAGTAACTCAGTCGTGTCCAACTCTTTGCAACCCCATGGACTGCAGCATGCCAGGCCTCCAAGTCCATCACCAACTCCCAGAGTTTACCCAAACTCATGTCCATTGAGTCAGTGATGCCATCGAACCATCATCCTCTCTAGTCCCCTTCTCCTCCTGCCTTCAATCTTTCCGAGCATCAGAGTCTTTTCAAATGAGTCAGCTTTTCACATCAGGTGGCCTAAGTATTGGAGTTTCAGCTTCAGCATCAGTCCTTCCAATGAACACTCAGGGNTATCCATGAAAATTCTGACTCAGTCTTTATCTTCTAACAAGCTTCAGAGCACGTTTTGATGATTCTCCAGGGTTAAAACACAGTGTATGGGTGTGTGCTGTCGCTTCAGTCCTGTCTGACTCTTTGTGACCACATGGACTGTAGCCCACCAGGTGTCTCTGTTCATGGAATTCTCCAGGCAAGAATACTGAGTGGGTTGCCATGTCCCTTTCCAGGGGATCTTCCTGACCCACAGATTGAACCTGCATCTCTTATGTCTCCTGCCTTGGCAGGCAGTTTCTTTACCCCTAGTGCTACCTGGGAAGGCCCTGAGTCTTAAAGAAATTAGGTACCTAAAAAGTTGCTGTGCAACATAGGGAGCCCAGTCTGGTGCTCTGTGATATCCTGGAGGAATGGGATTGGTGGAGGGGAGGGAGGCTATGTTCAATTATGGCTGATTTGTCTTGTATGGCAGCAATCAACACAACGTTGTAAACAAATTGGTTTTTAAAAATCTACATTGATAAAAAAAATGGACCCCAACATTAGTCCAACTTAAAATTTCACTCAATTGTTCTTAGATCTGTTAACTGTGCCAGTGCCAACAATACATAAAAATGTTCAGATACAAATGCCATTGGATGTTCAAATTGCTATCTTAGAGGAACTACTGATTGTTTGACATGTGATATGCATTTTATCATGTAGAAGGAGTTTAGATTTTAATAACATGAATGTCTGGACAAGTTTACCACTTACCACATTGTTTTCTTAGTTACCTTCTCTTGCCTCTGGTATTATTTTTTCTTATTTATACAATGTATACAGTGTTAAAAATTTTTAGGTGTTAAAAGGTCATTATAATAAAAGGACTGTAAGTGGATTTCTTAAATTATGGAATTCTGTGGCAACATAAAATCCACAGAGTTTATATCACCTTAACACCTNTATTTATACAATGCATACAGTGTTAAAAATTTTTAGGTATTAAAAGGTCATTATAATAAAAGGACTGTAAGTGGATTTCTTAAATTATGGAATTCTGTGGCAACATAAAATCCACAGAGTTTATATCACCTTAACACCTTAGAGAGCTGTTCACACCTTCGTCATTCACAAGAACTTTATTTAAGGTTGATTTCAGTAAGGTGTGAGGTTTCACCTCCAGTATATATTTAAACAATCTTTTTCTTTTTTTCTCACTTAAAATAATCTAAACTCTTGAAACTAGAGACCTCAAAAATGACTTTAAATGTGGGAATTTAAAATATATTTTAAATTAAAACAATTATTGAACATTGCTATACATACAAGTAGACACAGATACATCTATGAGAGGACTGAGAAAAGTCAAGTGTTTAAATAATGTTCACCAACCCACATCAACAAGAAATATAAAAATATTTTCTACTGTAACTACTTCCANGAATATATTTTAAATTAAAACAATTATTGAACATTGCTATACATACAAGTAGACACAGATACATCTATGAGAGGACTGAGAAAAGTCAAGTGTTTAAATAATGTTCACCAACCCACATCAACAAGAAATATAAAAATATTTTCTACTGTAACTACTTCCATGGGCATTGTGTGACTATTTATATAGAATGTGTTTTTTATAATAATTATCACTAAAAATAAGTGAGTCTCATTTGAGGTTTTGTCAATTTGGGTTATTTTTTTGTCAGTTTTGTGTCAAAGATTAACCTCGCCTTAGGAATGTCAAACTGATGAGAAAACTTAGAACAATTTTTGAAAGATTTTTCTTCTGTGTAGGCAATCAAATTACTTAGTTCATAATTCTGCTTCTCTGAGATATTCAGAAAACTGTCATATCTCAGTTCTCTAAGACTTTGTCTCAAGACAAAGTACAGAAAGCAAATCATTAAGAAATTACACTAAAGAAATATATAAAAAGTTAATGAAACAAAAAGAATCATTAAATTATGTGTAATATGAAGTATAATTTAGGCACTGAAATATTTTGAACTCATTATTTTTGGTTTACTCTTTCTAGCATTTTTCATCATAAGCTTATTAACAAAGAGTCACATTATACTAATTAATAAACACTCCCTTTATTCACCTTTACATAAATTCAGGTAAAAATTAATTTTGAAGGATCAGAAGGAAATATTTTAAGCAGGAATGCTTTTAACGATTTATCATCTATTACTTACTTAAAGTCAGGATATTAACGGCAAATGTATATATGAAAACCATACAGTCATGTAATTGGAGGTACCTATCATTAACCTCTAGTAAGAGAAAGGTAGCATCCTTAAATATTCATGTTATCAACTCCCTGAAACAGAAAAGTACCTTTAAGCACTCTCTTTAGACACTATATTTGCTGTGACTTCTCTGCTACTCACACAAATGCTGTTACTTCAGTACTCAATGAACCAGCCACTAAATTGGTCCACCACAATGGGTCTGAGATCAATAACTAATTTTGAAAACTGATTAGCTTGCACCAGAGTAGTAGACAGTTCCGAATTTTGCCAGAGGACATAATCAGCCAGTAAATGGAGGTATTAGTGTACTAGAAATAGGTTGGTAATACAGCCCAAATCCGCCGTAAACTCTTTTCCACAAATGGTTGATTGGAGTCTTTTTAAGCAACTTTACTTGTGAATTAAAACTTTTTTTTGATGTTGAAATTAAGCTTAGTTTTATTATACTACATTGCTGCTAATAAGAGTTGTTTGTAAATGAATTGCAATAAAGCAAGCAAGCTTAACCCTGGGTGACTATTAAAGAGCCAAAGACATTTTATACTTCTTGACTGGTTGTGAATTCCAGATGTTTTCAACATGAAAAATGTTATGTTCCAACAGTTAATGTTGTATTGCTAGCCATTCAGAAGATGTATCTTTCTATTAGATAGAAATGTTGCTATGGAGATAACTGTGAAAATCTAACCTGAGAGAAGAGTTGGGGAGGGAATTTTATTAAAGGAAAGGAGACTATTGTGCCAGTAATTGAAAAGGTAGTGAAAGGTAAACATCTTATCCCTAACTATTTCCAGAAAACAAATGTGAATATATAATGCACAGATAAGGAGGTTATTGTAACGTCTTGCATTGCCCTTGTATGTAGTTCCGTCACGTGACCGTGTGGATAAACCTGACCACTCAATTATAACATGAACCGGCACTAAACTGAACATATACTTTAACAGTCTTTCCATTTGCATAGGCTATGTATTGATAATTGTTGAAGGGTTCATGGTAAGGCTGTGATAAAATGTAACTTCAAAAAGTTGTGCCCTTAAAATTCTGAGGCAGCTGGGATTCCACAAGCAAGGCAAGTCTAGAAATTGGTGAAGTGAAGCTGATATAATTCCAGGTTGAATTGCTATTGCAGAGGTGCAGCGTTGAATTGGGATTGTTAGTGTGTATACTCAGCGCAGTTGGATGCCCAATCCTGAGCTGAGGGAGGAAGAATAGACAGAGAAAAATCACAACTAGGTTCTGAAGAGAGATCTTTTGTTCTAATATGAGGGGGGAAGCAAATACTTAGAAAACTGATTGTAATTCAGACCTCAGGCTACCATTGTTCATTCAGTAGATAAGGCAAATTGAGATGACTATTTTAAGATCTTAGGACACAATGATAGCAGGATAGCAAGGAAGCTCTTATTTTGGAATATGTAATTCCTTGCAATAAAGAAATTATTGTTTATTATTTGGGGTCTTATCTTGTATTCTAAAGGACAACATTCCATCCATAACCCTACTTTTGAAGGAAAGCTCTCAGGAAGAAAGGAAAGGAGACAGGGAGGAGAAATGGAAACGGGAGAGGCTCCTTCATGTGCCTTTTGACGCTTCACAGAGGACTTCCATGTAAATAAACTTCATTTTTTCTTTTAATCTGTGTTCATGAACACAATGTCCGTANGGAAAGCTCTCAGGAAGAAAGGAAAGGAGACAGGGAGGAGAAATGGAAACGGGAGAGGCTCCTTCATGTGCCTTTTGACGCTTCACAGAGGACTTCCATGTAAATAAACTTCATTTTTTCTTTTAATCTGTGTTCATGAACACAATGTCCGTAGGCTCATTTGAGCTCAACCAGAATTAAATTTTATTACTTTCTTAATCAAAATAGTTAACCCTATCAAAGGCAGTAGATACTGTCTACTTTAGCTACTATTGGTACTTTATGAATTAGTTGGAAAAGTTGACAATGTTATCTAAATATAATAGAAAGAGTCTACATTCTAGTAAAAGACTTTAAGAGGTACTCTAATGTGAAATCATCTTTAATATCGGAAACACAATGTTTATAAGTGGCAAGCAGGGAATGCGAGTCATCAGAAAAATTTTTGTAACAGAACTATATCAGGTTTTCTTTCATGAACAAGAGAATATTGAAAGCAAAATGGACATAATAAGCAAATAAAAATTAAAATACCAAAATACGATTCTATCATTTATCTAGTAGAAATACATTTTTGTTTCTAGTACTGGAAACAAACAAACAAAAACAGTAATAGACTAAAATGTTTCAATAGTTTCATCACAAAAATCTCACTTTTGCAAGGAGATGCAGTATTCAAATTCAGAGTGAAGTTGCTCAGTCATGCCAGATTCTTTGCGACCCCATGGACTGTAGCCCACTAGGCTCCTCCATTCATGTAATTTTCTAGGCAAGAGTACTGGAGTGGGTTGCCATTTCCTTCTCCAGGGGATCTTCCCAACCCGGTGGTTGAACCCAGGTCTCCCACATTGCAGGCAGATGCTTTACCATCTAAGCCACCAGGGAATCCCATTTAAATTCAGGTGCTAACCATATCTATGCTTAAACACAGTATTTCAAACAAAGGATTAGATTCTCTATTTTCAGGACACAATAGTTAAATATTTTGAAATCTCAGGTTTTAAATCTGTAACATGGGAATTATAAAACCCTAATTGTTAAGACTCTGAATCAGCACCTCACAACCCTTGCCTGTTTCCCAAATTTCATCAATCATAAGACTCTTTGGTGGTATTAAGAATGCAAATCCTTTTGTGTTCCCCTGGAGTACAGTGGTTCTGAAGAATTCAGTGGCTCTAGGGTTGAAGAATGAGGAGCTATTGCTTAAAGGGTATAGAGTTTTGTCTGGGGTGCAAAAAACCTCTGCAAACAGATAGTGATGATGGGTGCACAACATCATGAAGGTAGTTAATGCCACTGAGTTGTACACATACAAATAATTAAAATGGTAAGTTTTAAGTTGTTCATATATAATTTCTTTTCCTCGAGTGTATCCATGGAAATTGCAGTTATATGCTTTCTGATTTCAATGGAAAAGCCTAGGCTTGTAACTATTTTGTCTATCATGAAAATGTAACATCATTATATTCTTAGATTTTAAAGGACATTTGCATAATATTGCCTTTATTGCTTTTTGCTTTATTGCTTTCAGTTCAGTTCAGTTCAGTCGCTCAGTTGTGTCCGACTCTTCTCGACCCCGTGAATCCCAGCAAGCCAGGCACCCTGTCCATCACCATCTCCCGGAGTTCACTCAGACTCACATTCATTGAGTCCCTGATGCCATCCAGCCATCTCATGCTCCGTCCCCTTCTCCTCCTGCCCGCAATCCCTCCCAGCATCAGAGTCTTTTCCAATGAGTCAACTCTTCGCATGAGGTAGCCAAAATACTGGAGTTTCAGCTTTAGCATCATTCCTTCCAAAGAAACCCCAGGGCNAGTTCTAACTGTTGCTTCCTGACCTGCATACAGATTTCTCAAGAGGCAGGTCAGATAGTCTGGTATTCCAGTATTGCTAATAATAATAATAGCAGTAACAATGGAAAATGTAAAGTCACAAGGAAAACTATTGAGAACTTTTAACTTGATTTTTATTATTTGCTGCGGTAGAAGCACCAGGAAAGAACAAAAAGTAACATCCCTCCCAACCAAAGTTAGCCTAGGGATCAGAGTCCAGAATCTCCGAGACTTTAGGTACTTCTGATAAGCTATTGAGATATTTTGCGTGAGAAATGTGCATTTGCGCTCTTAATTTTGTGTGTGAGTTGAAATGGGGGGAATTGGATTTCCAAGGATTTGGAAATGGAACAAGAATTTATTTTTCTTTGGGGATAGAGAACTGAGCCTGTTCAGACCAGCCCCTCAGTAACAGCAGAACATTGAAAGAAGTGGCAGCCGAGCAGCTAACATAATCTGGTCACTAAGGCTTTTCCGGAAGCCTGCAAGAGGAACCCTGAAATTTTCCAGAGGAAATGGAGCTACTGCAGAGTCACCCTCCATTGAAGGACCCCTAGTTTAGAGCAGTTGAATGGGCAGACCTCTGGGTTGTAGGATGAGGCACTGGTACCCCAACAGCGGCATCGTGTGGTCACAAGGAGCAATAGCAACAGAGATATACAATCAGAGACCCTGAGATGGTGTGAACCCTCTGGTATAACTGCGGATCTAAGGAAGTGGCGGCTGCTGCTGCTGGGGCTGCTAAGTCGCTTCAGTCGTGTCCGACTCTGTGAGACCCCATAGACGGCAGCCCACCAGGTTCCCCCGCCCTGGGATTCTCCAGGCAGGAAGGGGAGGAGCCCTAAAGTGACCGAAAATAACTTCCTACCAATTGTAGCAGGTAAGGATTCGGACTCTTCTAACTGAATCCATAGAAATTCATTTAAAACATCACTGTTGAACTCTGGTCCTACTTTAAGTCCCCAACATTCTCATTTAAAGTACACATCCTCCACAATCATCTGTATCCTTACTGTTTTCTTCAGCTCCCATAATCAGGACGCCCTTATAGTTCATATGTTTACTTGTTTTTATCTGACTTGTAAGTTTGTTTGTTTGTTTGTTTTTGTCTACTTCCTCCTACTAGAATTTAATTCGAAGAAAGCAGAGATCTTGTTTTTCTAGTGTGCCACTGTATCCCCAGCTCTTAAAATAGTGCCCAGCAGACACTCAGAGTTCAGTAAATATTTGTCAAATGTATGGACGAATAAATTATATACCTGAAACAAACTGTGTTCCAGGCACTGTGCTAGGCATTTACTTCATTTAACCCTCACATCAGCCTTACAGAAGCTATCATTATCCCTTTTCATAGCTGAGGGAACTAAGATCCCAAACCATTAACCACTGAGCTTTACGCCCCTCACCATTCGTTTCCCATCCTTCTATTTACCTTTTCCAAGAACATCCTCTACTTTTCCTCCTTCAGGTAAGGATATGCCCCTTCCCCTTCTCCTCTCAAAATAACCTGTGTATACCTATCACTGCACTTACAGCAGTCACTATATGTTTGTATCTCCTTAAACTCTGAGATCCTTGAAGGCCTCAGAAGAGATTGTCATCTCAGCATTCACAAGAGGTATTATAGGGTCTGGAACATAATAGGAACTCAAAATATTTTTATACAGCAGTGACTGAATGAATGGGTAGATGACCATGCTCCCATCCCAAGCCAACACTTCCCACTTCTTCTTCCTTCTGTGATGCTCATGAGGGCCTATTGTGCCCCAACCATAGCATTATGTATGGAAAATACTGAAATGAATAAAACAGTCTCTACTTCAAAGGAGCCACAGTCTAGTGGATTTGGTTGGGGGTGGGGGAGTAACAACAATCACAATTAGTGCAGTTAGTACTGAAGTGTGCAAGTGGTGTTGTTTGGGAGCAAGGAAGAGAAGCATCTGGCCCTAAAACAGGGTCCCTTGATGACTTTTGTAGGACAGTAGAGATGAGAGTGAGAGCACACAGCTCATTGTGATTCAAGAATGAAGGGAAGTAGCAAGAGGTGAGGCTACAAAAACGAGCAGGTGCCAGCTCATGAAGGGGCTTGAAGGTAGCATTCAAATGAACTTGGATTTTATTCTGAAGCTGATGGAGAATCACTGAAGGGTCTGAAGCAGGAAGGTGATATGATCAGATTAGCAGTTCATGTAATGGTCAGATGAAAGACAAAGCCTGACATAGAGCAGCAACAATGGGTATTAAGAGAGAACAGGTCAGAGTTATGAATAGGATAACTCTTTCTGTGTGGTAGGGGAAGGAAAGAGGGGAGGAGCCAATGAAGACTTCCAGGTTTCTGTGTGGATGATGATGCCATTCACCGGTAAAGAAAACCCAGGAGGAGGAATGGTTTTGAATGATACATAGTAAGTGCTCAATAAATAGCTGTGGAATTGAATTTAATTTAAAAGGTAGAAGACAGACTGCTTCTTTTGGACACATCTGGAGTTTGGATTCCTTTTTCCAATGCAGCTCAAGACAGTGGTCTAGGGTGTATGTGGCTGATAGGAGAGGCCTGCCAGGGAGTGGTTTCTGGTTTTGTATTTTCCATGTGAGATCTTAGTTCCCTGATTAGGGATCAAACCGTGGTGCCCTGCATTGGGAACACAGGGCCTCAACCACTGGACCAGCAAGGAAGTCCCAGGGGTGAGTATCAATGAAAGAATACCCAAATTGAGAAGAGGGCTAAAAACAGAGTCCTGGAAGACTCAACTTTTAAGAGGTGGTAGAGGAAGAAGTGACGAAGAGGAAAACCACAAGTTGGCATTTGTTGAGCACCTAAAAGCAAGGGACTGTACTAGATGCTGGGGGGTAAAAATCACACTTGTCTGTTCCTACAAGGAAAATGCTGAAGGAGCAAGTGGCCAGGACACTTGTAGGTGCCACTGGGGTAGAGCCCAGGATTCAGTGGAAATGAGAAACCACACAATGATCTGTTTGAAACTGAAGTCACATTCCAGGTTCCAACGTCTGTCTTGTTTCTTGCACCACGTTTCTCCCACCCCTTCACATGGAGTCCGGATTAGGTGACATGACTTTTATTGATGGTGAGTGTAAACAGGTGTGAGTGGCTGCTCTCTTAGAGGACACAGGGTGCTGGGCTAGAGAAGCCGGGAAGGGAGGGCCAGCGCTGGGCTGTGGATGCAGGATTCACTCCTTATTTGGGCGGGAATGCTGCATTCTGAGAGAAAGATTTATTTGGGGACTAGCATCAGGCACGGGGAGGCAGGCAGCACGGGCCATCAGGCCACACTCTCTACCTGGAGCACAGCCGCCGCTTCGGCAGCCCCAGGTCTCCCGGGATCCTCCTCGGCGTCCTGCGGAGGTTCTGGCTCCAGCTTGGACTCCGGCGCAGGCTGGGCTTCCGGCTGGCCCTCAGCACTCCGGCCCGGCCCGAGGCGAGGAGGCTTAACAGGCGTGGGTGCTGGCGCGGCATGGCCTTTGCGGCCTGAAAGGGCCCTTCGCAGGCTCTGTACCTTCTCCAGCCCGGTGCGCCTCAGCCTCCGTGCCCGGGACTCCACGGGCTCCTCCTCGTCTGAGCTCTCTTCAGCTTCGGCTTCGGGCTGCTGCGGGCCAAGTTCCACCGGGCCTAAGGGCTCCGGCGCCTTCTGGAAGGCCTTGGCTGGGATTTCAGCCTCCTCCTGCAAGTGAAGGACACAGAACTGGCCCTGGCAGCCCCCTCTCGGGAGCCTGACCCCCCCATCCCAGTTACACCAGGGAGACCCGCCCCACCCTCAGCCTCCGCAGCCCAGGGGGGACAGGCTAGGCAGGCGTGGGAAAGTAGGGAGCCCGTTGGAGGGAGGTGGGGACAACTAGGACAGGCGGACNTAAGCTGACAGTAGGCACAGAAGTCCAGGCAGTTCACTGATCCTATAATCTCTGTCCTTCCTCTCATCCGGTCTGTGAGGGTCACTTGACTATGGCAGAAACTGTCACTCGTGGGATGGTTACATGAGCCTGCAAGGACCTGAGGTCTGGTTTACATGGAAGGACAGCAGATGAGTGAAATTATTTCCAGAAATCCGGTGATGCTAAGCTGGAGACCAAATTCTACAGATTCTCCATGGAGCCTGACCCTTCTGCTCCTTGGGAACCTGAGAGAATCACCGTCTCCTTCAGTGGATTTATATTTGCTCGGAGAGACCTATCAGGATGTGGCAGTTAAGAATACTTTCAAATTAAGGGAACAGAGAACCCAATTTAAACAGTTCTCAAACTTAGGAAATCCAACCCAAACATAATTGAAAAAGACCATGGTAGATAGAGTGATGATTAAGTGTGGGTCAGTCACAGCTCTCTCAACTATGCCCTTCAGGTGTCAGCTGCATTCCAGGCTGGGAGCAGGGTGGTTACAGCAGTTCCAGACCTCATATCTCTGCACAAAATTAAGAGAAAAGAGGGAACTATCTTAAAATGCAGGACATTTATTTCCCAGAGCCCTTCAGAATTTTTCCACTTGCTTTCCACTGAGTTAAATGGCCATTCCAGAACCAAAGTGTATGGCTATATCTTGGTGGGCTTAAACCTGAGTTCCTTAACCCATCATTGACAAGAGAGCTGATAATTACCTTTTGACAATTTAGGCTCACTTCTAGAGCAGGGTAGGGTCAGTTTCCCTAGGAGCATATGGGTAGTGTGGGCAGAAAAGTGGTTATCTATATAAAAAATCTGAGTATTGCTGTGGATAGTCAATCAAAAATGTCTGCTATGGGAAGCCTATGAAAGAATCACCATCCTCAAGGAATGGTACTAAGGAAGTTCAGTGCATTTGGAAACAAGAACTATGTGGATAGATATTTTTCAAAGGCCTGCTGAATTCCCCTTTGGATATATAGAACAAAGAGAACCTTAAAATTTAACAATAAAGCCATTGGTGATTTTGCTGGTGTCTCCAAAACTTCAAGCATAATAGCCATATAAATTAGTAGAAACTAGTGGATTTTGGAAAATAGAAGCCCATGAGGTGCATAAAAATAACTTGGGGGCAACCCAGAAGAAAGCCCTGAGTCAACAAAGTCCAAATTGATAGAAATTATATCACACAGTATCCAAGAAAAGGCCATATTGCAGTTTCCAAGAAAGATGGAAAGAAGGAAAGATAGCAGAATGATAAATCATAATGATAAAAGCTACAGAATGATGCCCTCTAAGGCAGTGCAACCTGATCTTAGTTAAAATTTTGATTCTTTTAAGTCAGGGATGTGATTGGGACCCACTCCCTCCAACTCCTTGATCTGGGTGTGAAAAATAGAAACCAATTGGTGCAGGTTTGTCATGTCCCCCAAAAATGTAAGTTCAAGCCCTAACCTTTGATACCTATGAATATGTTCTTATTCGGAAATAAGATCTTTGCAGATGTAATAAGATCATATTGTACTAAAGTAGGGTGGACCCTTAGTCCAACATGACTGGTGTCATTACAAGAAGGATAGGGTCAGACACAGAAAACACCATATGACAAGGGAGGCAAAGAGTGGAGTCACACTGCCACAAGCCCAGGAATGGCTGAAGTGTCCAGGAGCTGAAAGAGGTAAGAAAGGATACTCCCCTAAAGCTTTGGAGAAAGCATGGCCCTGCCAACACCTTGGTTTCAGACTTCTAGCCTCTTTTTCCATTGTTTTAAGCCACAGTTTGTGGCAATTTGTTTTGATAACTCTGGGAAACTAACATACACATTGCATGATCACCATCAGTATCACAGTAACCTCTTACCCAGGATGCGCCCCCATCCTCCACCCTGGTTAATTCTCTCAGAGTATGAAGTTCTCTGTAGGAAGAGTTAATAGAACCTGGGGACTCCTTGTAGAATGTAGACAAATTAACATTTGCCCAGATATAACGAGTCTTACAAATATTAGTGGAATGCTGTGGTGCTTGAGCAAAGAAATGCTTTAAAAAATTAAAACAAAGTATTGCCAGCCCTGCTTCTCAAGGGTTCCTTTTATACATTAGCCTGTCCCTTTCCCAGAATATACATTACTGAATACTCTAAGAGTTGGCTTTATGTAAGAAAAAAAAATCACTCTAGCTTCATGAGGGCTGGATCTGCCTGGAATATATCTGCTTAGTGCAGATTGACTCAAGGGATTGGTTGCCCCCAACCCCTGCCTGTATCTGCTGTGGTTACTTTTTCCTTGAGAGGAAGCCCAAGGAAACCTCTGAAAGATAAGGTTACAGTGCCTTAGATGGTATCATTCTGCAGCCTTGTGGAGCCAGATGCTCCACTATATGATGCTGCAAAGATGCCCTGAAACAAAAGTGGCAGGATCCCTACAGTTCTTAACATCGTATTTGAGGAGTTGAGGATGTGCAATCAGATCCGGGGACCAACCAGCCACAGGGCATCCAGCTGATGGATGGGGACTTCCTGGAGCAATAGTACTTCAGTCCATGACAGGTAGTGAAATGTGTGCGATACCTCCCATCACAGCAAAGAACAGCAACTAATGGGAGTGTTTGAGCTTGAGTCTGAGTTTGGGCCACCCTGGGATTCTTATACACTCCACATCTTGGGTTGTCCAAAAGGCCACATACTTTGAATCAGGTGCAAAGGAGACTCAATGACTGACCTTGGGCAAGTTGGGTCAGCTCTACCCCTTGCAAAGAGGAGACTTGAGGTCTCTGTGATTTCTGCCTCTCCCATCAAGATGATTTAGGGAGAAATGAGAAGAATGGCAGATCCTAAAGGAAATTATTTAGGATTCTAAACTAAGGTAATGCTTCTAGCAGCTGAGAATTATACTGCTTTTGAAAGATAATTGCTGCCTTACTAGTAGATGTGAGTAGAGAGATTCACCAAAGGCTGCTGGATTATTTTGTTCATTGTCTCACCTAGCAATGCAGCCTAACAGTTTTTGATCATGTGATGCAAAAAAAATCTGGAAAAGGATGAGAAATGGTTGTGTGAGTTTATTGTACAAGGAATACTCTTGACCCTGAGCCTCACTTTCAGCTGCTAAATAGGGACATCTTCCAGAAACTTAACCTTTGAATCAAAAGTAACAACATGCATAGTAGTTTGTATCTGATAAGCAATAAGGAATTACTATACAGCACAGGAAGGTAACTATATTCAGTATTTTATAATAATCTATAATGGGAAATAATCCATATATATATATATATATATATATAGAGAGAGAGAGAGAGAGACTTCCCAGTTGATGCAGGGGTAAAGAATCTGCCTGCCAATACAGGAGACATGGGTTCAATCCCTGGGTTGGGAAGATCTCTGGAATAGGAAATAGCAACCGAATCCAGTATTCTTGCCTGGAAAATTCCATAGACAGAGGAGCCTGACAGGCTGCAGTCCTTGAGGTCACAGAGTCTGATATGACTGAGTGAGCACAGCACAGCACACACACACACATATATAAAACTGAATCACTTTGCTGTACAACTAAAACTAACACAACGTTGTAAATAAATTGTACTTCAATACAAAAGTAAAGCAATAACGTGCAGCACAAGCAGAACCACGCACTCACCAGGGACTGAGCCTCAGTGGACAGGCACTACCTTCCAGCCTTTGTCACAGACATCCTGTCTACGGAAGGGGTAAGGCCATTGCACACAATGAGGGAGCTCTGTGCCGCTGGCAATGAAAAGAGTTATAGGTTTGGAGCAACAGGAAATGAGAACCAGTAATCAAAATAACCAGAAATCAAAATAACCAAATGGGTGGGAGATCCTGGAATGATGCGTTATGGCCAAGAGGTTTGAGGATAGCTTTCATGACAAGAATCAAGTGGTTTGAATCCGTCAAACCACTATTTTTCATATCTCATATTTTAGAAGGTTGAATAGCTTCCCAAAAAAGATACATCCAAGTCCTAACCCCAATACCTGTGAATGTGGCCTTATTTGGAAACATGAATGTGAATGTGAAGTCAGTCGTGTCCGACTCTTTGCGACCCCATGGACTGTAGACTACCAGGCTCCTCTGTCCATGGGATTTTCCAGGCAATAGTACTGGAGTGGATTGCCATTTCCTTCTCCAAAGGATCTTNCCTGAAGCTATTTTCATCTTAGTACAAGCATTCCTCTGTGTCTCTGGCACTGAGTCTAAGGAGGGAGAAGTCATTACGAGCCATCCAGTATTTGCCATAACCAGGAAATATTGACTCATAAAATTTAGCAGTGAGTTAGGTGGATGGTGTTTACTTATGAGATTTTGTTTGAAGAATAACTATCATTTGCATCATTTGTGTGGGCTTCCCTGGTGGCTCAGACAGTAAAGAGTCGGCCTGCAATGCGGGAGACCTGGGTTTGATCCCTGAGTCAGGAAGATCCCCTGGAGAAGGAAATGGTAACCCACTCCATAATTCTTGTCTGGAAAATCCCATGGACAGAGGAACCTGGCAGGCTACAGTCCATGGAGTTGCAAAGATTCGGACACGACTGAGCAACTTCACTATCCCAAGTATGGTGTCAAAAGGAGAAGTAGTTGGGAATTCCCTGGTGGTCTAGTGGTTAGGACTTGGTCCTCTTACTGTCAGGGACCCAGGTTTGGTCACTGGTCAGGGAGCTAAGATCTTGCAAGCCTCCCCTTGCCCAAAAAATACGGAGGGAGAGAGACAGTTGATAATTAGTTCAATTAGGTGAATAGAAGAAGCCAGCCTATGCTGGGCAAAGAATAGCACTGACTCATCTGTCTCGTCCCAGTTTAAGGCAAATGGCATGGTTGAGCAATGTTGCACAACACAAAGCAACCTATTGACTATTTCTTATCCTATTTGGATTCAGTGGATCTTAGAACTGGAAGAGAAAGCTCTCAGAAACAGACCATAGGGAATTCCCTGGCGGTTCAGTGGTTAGGGCTCAGCACTTTCACTGTCGGGGCCTGTGTTCAATCCCTGGTTGGAGAACTAAGAGCTCACATGCTGCACAGTGCAGTCAGGAAAAAAAAAAACAGAACCAGAACATATGTATAATAATCCATTCACTAAACCAGTCTGGTATGACAATTGAGAGGCTTTGAAAAAAAGATGTCTTATAGGTCTGTAAGTTTACCCATTTAATCCAAGGACGAGAATGATCCTTGAGACTTGCAGAATGGTCCTTGAGATTGATACCCCAGCTTTTTGAGATCAAACCCCATCCAGGTAAGTATGATGGTATCACAGTACCCCAAGGAGTCCCCTGGGTATAATTAATGTTGCAGAATCAATCTGCTACCAGCTTTTCAACTTGCTGGTTTGACAGAGCTGCAGCTTAACCACAAGTCCTTCTTGTTCTTAGGAACTGGATGGAAGAGGTATTAATTGACATAAGCAGAGCATATGGTTCAGAATTTTTTTCTACCACCAAGTTGCATCTCAGCCATACAATGAATGGGCCAGAGAGCAATGAGCAAGGCACTCCCGCCCCACGAGACTTAGAGGATTGCTTCAGGGCCTGCACCAGGGGAAAGAGACCAAGGAGCTGGGAGAGGAGTTGATCTTGGAATCATGTTCCCTGCAAAGTAGCTTCAGTCAAAGTCAGTTTGCTTAGGAAGCTAATGTAGGAGAGGGGAATATAGGAGTGAGCCAGAGCCATCCTACTGATGTCGGCTAAAGATTTATGTCAAAAAAGAAGAAAGCAAGAATAAGTAAAAAAGGAAAGAGAATAAAGATAAATATTTACTTATATATACTTCCATAGTTGGAAAATGTGTACAAGATATTAAGGAAACCATATATTACATGGTTTCCACTAGAATGGGAAAATTTATGAGAACAGATAATGTAATGTGTGGATCCCTGCAATACTTATGAAGGTTGTGCAATTATAATGTGAATCTTCAAAGAAAGAATGGAAACTGCTCTTTACACTTCAGTTAGGAATTGAAGCATCCTCAGGAAATCAGATTTGAGCGCCACCTGGGAAAGCCTGGTACAAGCGGTGTGACCCAAAACCCAATTTCCTAAATTTGTCTAAGGACATCTTTAGCCTTACACTGTACAATATGATAGCCATGAGCCACATATAGATGTTTAAAGTTTTAATTAAAATTAAATAAATTTTAAAATTTAGTCCTCAGTCACACAACTCACATTTCAAGAGCTTCAGTTCAGTTCAGTCACTCAATCGTGTCTGACTCTTTGTGACCCCATGGACTGCAGCACGCCAGGCTACCCTGTCCATCACCAACCCCTGGAGCTTGCTCAAACTTACGTTCATCAAGTTGGTGATGCCATCCAATGATCTCATCCTCTGTTATCCCCTTCTCCTCCTGCCTTCAATCTTTCCCAGCATCAAGATCTTTTCCAATGAGTCAGTTCTTCCCATCAGGTGGCCAAAGTATTGGAGTTTCAGCTTCAGCATCAGACCTTCCAATGAATATTCAGGACTGGTTTCCTTTAAGGTTGACTGCTTTGATCTCCTTGCAGTCCAAGGGACTCTCAAGAGTCTTCAGCAAGACTTTCAAGAGCTTAACAGTCACTATTGGCAAGTGTTTACCACAATGGACCCCATGCCTCTAAGTTAATTCTAGTCCATGGGGTGAGTGTGAGGTCCCAAATGTTACTAATAACAACCCCATGGGTTTCTCTGAAAGGTGAGACAAAGAAAGGCACATCATCTGAAAGGCACATCTTGAACAAGAAATGATCAGTATGCATGAACTTACAGAGCAATTCGTGGAGAAGTGATTTCTTCTGTCAGCTCTGGGGCCATTTAAAATTGGTAGATAAGGATACAGTAGAGTGGTTTCTGAAATGGGCCCATGCTACAAGACCTGGACCAGCAGTCTCAAAAATATATACCTTCCAACATGGTTTACCTTGATTATGGGAATTATAGTTATTGATTTTACCCTTTGAGGGGAAGTATTACAAAAATCAAGTCTGCCAAAGTAACAAGATTGCCTTCTGTCTGCACAGCGAAACCAATTAGGATGTTCACTGTAAGCCTGCCTCGCCCTGGAAAGGGAGATAAGAATAGTGAGAAAGATGGTGGGGCTTACTTTGTAGCATGTGATTTTGAATAAAAAAATAAACATACCCTGCACTTGCTTTCAACAGATATTTTAGTTCTTAGTTTTGACGACAAGAGTCCAATAACAGAAGAGCCTGGAAACACAAAAGGGCCCAATACAAATTTGTTGATTGAAAACAAAATTGTTTACTTTTCTAAACAAGGTAAACCACCAATAATAAGTGCATCACATTTGCAATGAGAACCTTAGGAGTAAACACATTTAATAAGAGTTAAGCCTCTGCTTCCAATATACCAACCAAGGGAGAGAATCAAGGGTAGGAGAAGGGGAAGCACGACAAGTGTACAGGGCCAGGTCACGGGCAGGGCTACAGTGCTTGGAGGGCTGAACCTTGCTGGCCTGTTTAATGGATGCTCCTTGACTTTCCCTGAAGCCAGCACAATGGGTCCAAGAGAAGTCACCATCACATTCATTTCCAGATGTGCCCACTCTTAAAGAGTCTTCAGACCATGAGGATTTTCTGGCAACAAAGATTGAGAAAAGACAGGAATGAATGTACTGCTATGCCTTGTGTCTAATTCATCTTCTGTAAATAATCCTCTGTTTAGGGTCTCCACAGGCCTTGATATGTTTTATCGATACAGGTGAGTGTGTGGGAGATAAGGGAGCAAAAATAAGCTTTTTCTGTGGCTGAACTATTTAGGCTTGCCTGTGATCTGAGGCTAGACTTAAGAGTTCAGCCTCTATAATATGTCCCAAGAGGCTGAAGCCATAGGGTTTTGGTTGAAACCGAAGGCAGCTGCGACAGGGAAAGCCTACAGCTTACTGATATAGTGCACAAAGCTAGTGGTACCTGAAACTTGGGGAAGGTGCGGTGCAGAAAGACCTCTCAACTATCTCACGTGGGCTGTCTCTCAGAAAGTAGCTCTTGCTACTTAATCCCTGACTGAAGTTTACATTCTCCAAATCAGGGACTCTCTCTCTCAAACTTTGTGTCAATCTGGAACTATTAGAATGAGAAGGGAAAAAAGAGAAGATTTTAAATGCCAAATATTAATATTATGAGAAAGAGAGAAGAGGAGAGTAGGTTAAGTCTAGAAGCAAAATCTCAGAAAATAGACTGGGTTAGACATATACAAAATAATATAAAATTAAGCTAAATTTAAATTCAAGTAAAGATACAATGCAAATTGGATAGGACATTGACAACTGAGTTTAAGAAGTAAAGCTGGTCTTTATTTTGTCTGTCCTCTGTAACTTGTATCATGTTGCCCATGCTTTTAACCAATACCTACACAGGTCAGGATTTACCAGGGTTTCTGACCCAAACTCTCATAACAGAAAAGTCTGAACCTTTGGTGAAATAGTCTTGAATTGTACCAATGTTTGGCTCAAATGGTAAAGAATCTGCCTGCAATGCAGGAGACCTGGGTTCCATCCTTGAGTCTGGAAGATCCCCTGGAGAAGGGAATGGCTGCCCACTCCAATATTCTTGCCTGGGGAATTTCATGGGCAGAGAAGCCTAGCAGGCTGCAGTGCATAAGTTTGCAAAGAGCCAAACATGACTGAGCTACTAACACTTTTACTTTTCACTTTCATTAACCTTTGCCACAAAACGTGGCAGAATGAGGCATCGTGCTAGAGGTGCCTCACATTCTCTCCCTATTTCTCCAGGCCTCTATTACAGTAGCTCCTACTCAGGCACCACTTTTTTGCAGCAAACAAAAACTGACTCAAACTGACTTGTTGTTGTTTAACTGCTAAATCGTGTCTGATTCTTTTGCCCACCAGGCTCCTCTGTCCTTGGAATTTTCCAGGCAAGAATGCTGGAGTGAGTTGCCATTTCCTTTTCCAGGGGATCTTCCAAACGCAGAGATCGAACCCACATCTCCTGCGTTGGCAGGCAGATTCTTTACCACTGAGCAACCTGGGAAGCCCCCTCAAGCTGTTTAGGCCTCACCAAACTGGTCTTCCCAGGATAAGCAAATCTTCACCATTCAGCATCATGCAGTGATGCTGGGAACAACATCCACATTCCACTGAGGTCTATTGCTTGCAAACCTACCTGCCAGCATCCATTTCTCTTCTAGACAAGTATCGGTTGGTTACAAGGAACAAAAACTATCTCGGTTAACTTAAGTGAAGGTGGCTTTATTATGAAAGAATTGGCAGCTACCCCAGCCTCCAAAGTAGACTGTTGAAACAATTTATTGAGTCTGGAGCTCTTCCTGAATTAACAAAAGGGAGGAGCCATTAAAGGATAATACGGTTTATTTATTATTTCAATAGCTTCTCAGGAGGAGCAGGAAAGAAACCAGACCTCTTTTATGCACAATAATGGGGCCCGGTAACTCGGAAAAAGGCGAGACGCCCTTCTAATTGAGGAAATATATCCTTTTTTAATATGGGTTTGGATTGTACTCTCTAAAAATTGATGTCTGTTCCTGGGAGCGGTGGATGAGCTTGTATAACAATTCTATTAATCAAGTGAACTGACATGATTTCCACTCACATGTATAAGAATATTGAAAAGGAAATCCAGCCAGGAAGAGCTAAATCCACAACTACCACATACTTGGAGGCTCTTCACCTTCTTCCCCCACTCCCATCTCCACTCTTGTGCACACAATTCTGAAAGACTTGAATGACAATAGGTGCCCTTCTGTCTAAAGTTCCGGGGACCTGCCTCCAACTGACACACTCAGGTTTGGGACTTTGGGGTAGGGTAAGAGTGGTGAATTCAGAGAGAGAGAAAGAGATCCAAGAGAGACAGGCTGGGACCTAGGACCTGAGACCCTTTGCTGCAATGCTTGCACCTGGACAAACATCCTCTGGAGCAACACAATACAAAGAAATGATAAGGGACTAAAACTAACTGCATCTATGTGCAATTGGGGCAAATTATGAACAATAAGGTATAAAAAGACCAAAACCCGCCACTTCTGAGGTGCCAGAGCAGAAGCAGGGTACTGCCCACAATCCATGCATACAGCATCACCAGGGTTGGGGGTACCCTCCAAGCCACCTCTCGTCTGCCCCTACCCTCACCGCATGTAAGGAACCAGCTCCCCTCGGGGAGCAAGCAAGGGGAACTGTTACTTGCTTTTACTCTCGCTGCACCACAAGTCCCAATAAAACCTTGCCTGAATTCTTCATCTGGCCCCTTATCAATTTCTATCGATTAAGGAATCCAAGGACCTAAGTGGGTAACCCAAGAAGTGAGATCCCTTCCTGCGATGGGAAGTTGGTGGTTTCGAATAAAACTAATTTTCAAAGGAGGCGCAGGAAGAAGGGAGGTTTACGTCTAAAAGCCAGGGAGCTTGTGAAGGACTCAGATCTGTAGGGATCATCCCTCCCTCTGAGAATAAAGGTCTACCTACCTTAGGAGAGTTGTATCCTGCCCTCTTTGACTTTGAATTTCCTTCTGAAACTGCTTTGTCTCTTCAGTGCATAACCTGCATATCCACTCAGGCTGCTGGTAACTTTGGAGAGATGAGAGAGAGAGAACAGTAAGGGGAAGAAAGATCTGCCCAACCTCTGACTGATGGAAGGAAACATTGAATGGGGTACAATGTGGCACTCTTGGCAGTGACAGATCAAATGGAGAGCAGGGAAAAAATACCCTTATTGACAAGATAGCACAGCAGAGGTAACAAACTCCAGAGGCCATAAGACAGAAGCTCTGGGGTCTTCATATAGGTTAGAANTATAGAGTTCTGTTATGATTAGTGATATACTCCACCATAAATGTTAAATGCTTAGTAAATGCCAGCATTTATTGTTTTCCAGAATTCTTTATTCTCATCTTTCTCTCCTACTTTGGCACAAAATCCTATTCATCTTCTCTCCTAAATACCCCTCAAATCTATGTTTTTCTCCCTATCTCCCTCCATAACTCTCATAAATTCTAATTTGGCTACCAAAATGGGTTCCTGAGTTCAATCTGTGCCTCCTCTAACCCCTCCCCCCACACCTTGGCTACCAGAGTAATTAAACAGATACCTGAATGCATCACCTGCCTACTTGAAAACCCTCCTGATTCTTCATGCATTAAAGGATCATGAATGAATCCCTAAATATGGATTACAAAGTTCCTAGTGATCTTCCTCATATGTACATGTCATTCCTACTCACCATCCTGCCAGCCCACGCCACCCTACTCCCTATACCCTAGACATTTGGGCTGCACAATCCCTCAACACCCAACCTGTGTCATTCACCTCACATCTCTCTTTTTTGGGGAGTAGGCAGTTTCATGCCATACAACATGCAGGATCTTCATTCCCAGACCAGGCATCCACCCCATACCCCCTGCAGTGAAAGGGCTAACCACGGAACCACCAGGAAATTCCCATCACCCCACATCTTTACCCACACTTTTGCTCCTGTCCCAAGACACCATCCCTTATTGCCACAAATCCCAGCCCCTATTCTGAGACTCTATTTCAATGTCACCTCTTCCTTCTCTCATATTCACAACCTCCCCAAATTCTGTATTCATTCCTTCCCTGATCTCCCATATTACTGTCTACATCCATGTGTTACAGTCCTTATCACATTTATATTAGAGCTGCCCAGGTGGTTCTGTGGTAAAGAATCCACCTGCAAATGCAGAAGACGTGGGTTCAATCCCTGGGTCAGGAAGATCCCTTGGAGGAAGAAATAGCAACCCACTTCAGCCCATGGACAGAAGAGGCTGGCAGGCTACAGTCCATGGGGTCCCAAAGAGTTGGACATGACTGAGCAACTAAGCACACACACACATATTTATATTAATTTAATATGTTTATATTAACTTTTCACCTCCAAGGCTATGGGTTTCTCAACAACAGTGGCCCTTTGTAATCACTCTCGTACCCTCAGTGCCTAGCCTACATTCTTTATGTATTATTGGACTATACTCGCTGAGCAAGTGAATGCATGAATGAATCAAACATAAAAGTCATCCTATGTTTGGAACTGCTTGGTTTGGGGCTTACAGGACTCCACCTTTAGGTGGCCTCTGTTTTGGGGGCCTCCTTTGGCCATCAAAACTTGGTTCCTCCCTGCCTCCAGGGAGTCTAGGGAGGAGAGGGTCAACTAATCTCTTCTCTCTCCCATGTGTCACCCGCTTGCACCTGGACCCCACCTTGGGACCCGTGCCTGCAGCCCCCTCTTCATGTGAAGCTGCAGTGCCATCTACTGGTTACTGGAAGACCTGCAGGTTAGGCTGAAGAAGGAAAGAAGGTATTAAGGGCCCCTACGGTTTAATCTGGATATGGAATCTCAGCTATTGAACCCCACACTGGGCAGGTTTGTCCACTTATGTGAGCCCAGACTTGATGGAGGTAGCCTTTTATTTATATTTCTCATTGACCAAAAACTCTCAAGCATGTCTCGGTGGTAAGAGCCCTTTCTTCAAACATTGAAACTAGTACCCCCACACTCAGTCCTCGCAGAAGCTAGTAGCCCTAACTCCGGAACACAAAATCCCTCCCTCGTCCTCTCAGGGAGAAAACCTCTCACTTGGACCTACTGACAACACTCAAGAGTTTGTGACCAGAGCCTCTTCTTCAGGTGTTGGTGACCAGATGCCTCTGCCAAGCCCCTCAGTAAACAGGGCCACTGAGTCAGATGTCTCAGAGATGGGGACCTTTCCTCAGGTCCTCAGTGAGCAGAGCCCAGACTCAGCACTGTCAGTGACCAGGACCCTCACCGAGATCCCTCAGTTATCAGAGCTCTTGTCTCTGTTTCCTTAGCAGCCAGACCCCTCTCTCAGCCCCTCATTGAGCCCAGGCCCCTCATTCAGATCCCTCCAGTTTTCACTCAGATCTCAGTGGCTGGGCCCCTCCCTTGGATTCTTCAACAGACCCATAAGAAAGACCTTATGGCATTATTAAAGCAAAAACAAAACAAAAACTTTATTTTAAAGAATTCAGCATATGCAGAAAACCATCAATGGGACCATCATGGGATAAAAAACTGAACTGTAGTGACCTTTGCACTTATTTTGTGGTTTAACTGTTTTTACAGTGAATGACATATGAAGACCAATCATAACTTTTAAGATGTTTAGACCTTTAACTTTTTTGATCCAGCCCCACGCCCTTAGGTGCCCAGGGCCCACTCTCAGGCCTTTGTGGTTGAAGGGGCTTAATTAAGGTCTGGTGATATAACAAGAGCTCAGTGGGTTCTTTAAGGTCACTTGTCAACCTTCTGCTTCCCTCTGGTCCCTGGAGAAGCTGCCAAAGCCTCTTGTCTCCAGGACTTCTGCCACCTGCATTCCCTGGGCCCCTTGTTCAGACAAGTGCCACAGCTGAGCCCAAGTCTCAGGAGAAGGTGTAGGCCTGCTGGGCTAATTGGTGCAGTCCCAAGGACTGTCCCCCAAAAGGCCAACTTTGGCCACCCTCACCCCAGGCCACCTGTATCAGGAGTGATTAGCAATAATCCTCTTTGAAATGTTGCTGCTACACACTAATCCACGTGAACCATGTAACAAACAAACCAACTTCCACTTTGACTCCAAACCCTCTGAGAACACAGCTTAGGGTCCAAAGTAAATACAATTATGGGAGAAACTAGTGGGTAGGAAATTGTGTCTCAAATTCCCACTCTCGTTCTCAGCCCTCTCAGAGCCATTTATCCCCTCTATTTTTGACCCAAGCTGGGCTCCCCTGCCCTTAGCCAGGATACCCGTGGAATTCCTTTAAGCATTAACCAATGCTTTGGTCTCCAGCTGCCCCACGGCCTGCTTTTCCCTATCACAAACAGAGACTTCAGCGTCTAAGGCTTACTTTCAGAGAAACAAAATCATCCCCTGCTTATCAAAGTCATAACTGATCATTCATTCAGTCTACTAATTCCTGTATTCACTCATGCATTCATTTATTCTTACCACACATCTTTATTAAGCTATGCTGTGTATTGGGTTCTGTGATAGATGCTGGGGATTGAGCAGTGAATTAAATAGAGCCCTGGACCTTGTGGAATTTACCTCCAAATGGGAGATCCAGATGTTAGACAACCTTCATGGTTAGTTACTTAAAAATCACTTCCGCGATGCAAAGGAGATGGGCCTAATCTGACCTAGGCCTGTACTGCAGTCTCTGGGTGAAATAAAAGTGGATAAGACATAAATTACTGTCAAAGAGTCAAAATCTAGATGCAGAGCCAACTTAGAACTCTTGTTGAGGAGAGGAGAAAGTTGGACAAATCTCTCACTCTAAATAAAGCTCTCGAGAATATCTCAAAGACTCCTGATGACTGGAAAAAATCGAGACTTTTTTTCCCCTCATTTATCTTTGGATAAAGGGGCCAAAGAAGCAGGACCAAGATGGCAGGCCTGGCAGGCTTGATGAGCACAAACAGGTCACCAGGAATGCAACTCAGTTTAGGAAATGGAGCAGCAAAGCAAAAACCTAAGAAACAGGAATTGAAGCAGGGTGGGTTTTTTAGAATCAGAGTAAGATGCAGACAGACTTTACAGCAAAAGGGGCTGATTCACTCATTCATGCAATTTCTGTCCACTAATCAGTGTCCAGCACTGTGCTGGGCAGTAAGGGTATAGCTACTAGCACATAAGTTTAGTTGGGAAAATAGACATACAACTAAACACAACAATTGCCCTCAAAATACATGCAGGAGACTTAGTGGTGACCACTACTAAGGTTCAGTTCAGTTCAGTCGCTCAGTCATGTCCGACTCTTCGCGACCCCATGAATCGCAGCACGCCAGGCCTACCTGTCCATCACCATCTCTATAATAATAATGTCACCCCCACTAATTTGGGAGAGGAAGAGGCAGCATCACAGCCAGCACTCAGGAATGGCTTCTCCAAAGCCTGTGCTACGTGTGCAGCAGACAGCAGTGGGCAATCACCAACACACCAACAGCCGTGCCAATTTCAAAGCATCATACTGCATGGAGATGTAATGGTTATTTTTACCATTGGCTTTCATTTCCTGCAAAAGTCTTCCCAGGTTTAGATAAAATTGGGTTCGACCTTTGAGAGCGTGTGTGAATATGGATGACATCCATCTCTTGTGGTGGGCGGAGAAATGATTGAGAATGGCTGTTGCATGCAACTGAGGATGAATCACGTTCTTAGACCAGAAAGGGAGCTGAGTGGGAGGCCGAGCGGAAGGGAGCTGCAAATATGAATCTGGGTTTTTCAGCCTGGAGGCAGCAAAGCTGTCAGGAGACCTCTCCAGTGGGGAAGGAATCAAGGTTCTCAGATCTAATCAGGTCTGGAACTTGGAGAGGAAGCCAGCCCACAGGCTCAGAAAGTCTAGCTGAAGGGGAGGGTCTCCTTACTGTGGGAGCTGCCTGCTCTGCTTAGAAATGTAACTATTGGTGAACTATTCATATGTTCAATTTTTTCTCTTTCTCTCAGTTCTTCAGAAAAACTTTCAGAAATGCCAGCTATATGTGTGCTTCCTCCAATGAATATGTATTGCTTGCTTAATTTTTTAAAGATATTTATTAAAAGTCATAGAAAGAAAAAGCTTTAAAGTGAAAATGCCAGTTTGAGGTGTGTTTCAGAGCAGTGAATGACACCTTTGTTCACATTCCCAGGAGAGTTGTGAAAAACGAACAGTTTAACCCAGGTTGGTGTCGGGGGCAAGGGTAGACAGGCAGCTGTTTTTCTTAAATATCTATCTATTTATTCATTCGTTCGTTTGGCTGTGCCAGGTCTTAGCTGTGGCATGGTCAGGCATCCCCTGACCAGACATCCCCTAACCAGGGATCAAACCTGGACCCTCTGCATTGGGAGTGCAGTCTTAGCCACTGGGCCACCAGGGAAGTCCAGGCAGCTGATTTTTCGGTCAGAAAACTCCAAGGTTGCTGCGGTAGATGAGATGGGGAAAGTTGGGGTCCATGGTCATCTCCTTAAGCCCACAACCACAGAATCCTTCCTTGAGAACATCCCTCTTCTAGGCCTGCCTGAGTTTCCGTGGTGGTTTGTTTGTGTGAGTAAAGTCCTTTCCGTTACTGATGGATAACAGTGGTCAGACCGACACTAAGGAGACTGTCCAGTGCTCAGCCTCAAATACCCTGCAAAGTCAGAGGGGAGCCAGGAGAGCCGAATGAGCAGGAAATGCCTGCCAAGAGTACGCCATCTCCTCTCCATCTCCATAAAGTCCACATCCTCAAACAAGCTCACGCTCCACCTCACCAGCGAAATCTCCCCGGCTCTTCAGACCACCATGGACCTCTGCCTCCTGGAGTTATCTTTCTTTATTAAGATTGAGCATCATTGCATGTCTTTCCTTTTTGGAAAAACATCTGGTCCCATACTCTATTTATTCACTGGGGCCTCTGTGTATACTTTTAAAATCAATTTATGAAAGTTCTTGCTGCAGCTGACTACAAATATTTCCCCAGTGTGTTTGCCTTTTTACTTGGGTTACCTTTTATTTTTTTTAACTTGTAAAAGTTTAAAATACTTCGATAATCATCAGTTAACCTTTCCCTTGATGACTGCTTCTATTGCTTCTAAGATGGAAAATTCACTCTTTCCAGAGATTTGATAAATAGGTTGGTGTTTCCGAAGTTTTTAAAGCTCTTTAGTCCATCTGGAAAGTTCTGGGTGTACAATGTGAGGAAAAGATATAGATTATTTTTCTCTGATGCTAGCCAATTTTTCCAGACCATGTACAAAATAAATTTCTGCCTTTACCAATAATTTTTTATTCCATCTTTATGGTATATTGAATTCATTTCTACCAGGGCCATCTTTTCTTCCAGGCAATCTATTTGTTTCCAAACAACAATACTTTTGTCACTTGATGGTACATTCTGTACACTCTGTTAACTATGCTCAAAGTTGTTTAAAGGAAGAAATCACATATTTTCCTCCCAAATTATTCATTCAACAAATATTTATAAAATGTCAAATACGGCCCAGGCACTTTTTGGTGCTAGAAATAGAGCAGAGAATAAGGTAGGATCAAGTTTCTGCCATTATTTACTTGTGATTGATTAAGCATTGATGATCAAGAGAAAAAAATGTTGAGTGGCAAGCTGCGCTTCTCAGAGGTGATGAAGGGAAGGGCTCTGGAGGCTTCCTTTGAGACCTGAAGGATAAGCGGGTGCTAATACAAAGAGGAGGAGGCTGGAAAATCTGCAGTGAGATGGGACCTAGGCCAGGCAACCCCTCCTAGAACCTTGATTCCAGCTTCCTAGAGGAAAAGAAACAGGTGAAGATAGGGAAATCAAAGATTCTAGCTGGGCCGTCATGAGCAGGAGAGGGAAGCTCCTGTTCCATGCCAGGTATCATGACAATACTTCTGTATGATTCTTCTTTCATCCTCAGACTCCTCCTTGAGCTGATATGTTCTTTATCCCACTGCATACATGGGAGACTGAGGCCTGGAGTGTTTACATTACTCACTTGCTGAAAGCCTGGATCACAACAAGGTCAGGATGAAGCGAGGCCCTGGAACATGAATCTCCTTCTCTGGGTTCCTTCTCCTTGGCTGGGGGAACCTTGTCATCCCTGCCCCTTGGTGTGTCTTGGAGTCCTGTCATGCAATCCTAGATCTAAGTCGTCCTCAAACTATGCTGGGTCCTCAGACTGGCAGGGGCCTAGGTCAGCCCTTGGAATCTCTGAGCCCATACACAGTGTTGTCTTTTCAAGTCCTAAGTTCACTGCCCAGACACTGGTAGACCTCAACAAGCTAAAATACTCATCAGAACCAGAGGGTTGTTGCCAATATTCACTCCGAAGAACAAAACAGCGTGCACAAATGCAGGATCACAGCCTTCCTGGGTATCTTTTGAGGCTTCTCTCCCCAAAGTTTCCCATTCCTATTTGTTCCACACAAGTCATGCCCAGGCCCACCCATCTGGCTGCCATCTTTCCTTCCTCTGTGCCCTGTGCTCTAATTGTTCATGTCAGTTGCCTCCACCCTCTCACTTCCCTGATGCATCACAATAAAGACGGCAACTATTCTTTATATCTGGAGAAGGCAATGGCATCCCACTCCAGTACTCTTGCCTGGAAACTCTCATGGATGGAGGAGCCTGATAGGCTGCTGAGTCAGACACGACTGAGCGACTTCACTTTCACTTTTCACTTTCATGCATTGGAGAAGGAAATGGCAACCCACTCCAGTGTTCTTGCCTGGAGAATCCCAGGGATGACGGAGCCCGATGGGCTGCCGTCTGTGGGGTCGCACAGAGTCGGACACGACTGAAGCGACTTAGCAGCAGCAGCAGCATTCTTTATACTTGGGTCTTCCCAGGTGGTGCTAACGGTAAAGAACCGCCTGGCAATGCAGGAGATGCAAGAGATGTAGGCTCAATCCTTGGGTCAGGAAGATCTCCTGGAGGAGAGCATGGCAACCTACTCCAGTATTCCTGCCTGGGTAATCCCATGGACAGAGGAGCCTGGTGGGCTATGGTCCACAGGGTCGCAAATAGACACTACTGAAGTGACTCAGCACACATGCACACACATTCCTTATTTCAGTGCTACTCGAGGAGCGGCCAACACCCCAGTGCCAGGCCACAAATTGTTACCAGTCCATGATGAAATTCAGAGCAAATGCTTAGACAGGGAACTCTGCTCAATGTTATGTGGCAGCCTGGTTGGGAGAGGAATTTGGAGAAGAATGGATACGTGAATACGTGTGCCTGAGCCACTCTGCTGCACCTGAAAGCATCACATTGTTAACTAGCTATGTTCTAATATTAAAGAAAAAGTTTAAAAAAAGAGAGAGAGAGAGAAGAGCAAGTGCTTAGAAACATAGCAATTTGACAGAGTAATTATAGGTCATTTGAACCTAATCATAAAAAGTGTACTAAGTGCACTGTGATATCCTGGATTGGATCCTGAAACAGAAAAAGTACATTAGCCAGAAAACCGCTGAACTCCAAAGAGAGTCCATAGTTTAGTTATGGTGCAATGTGAATTTGTTAGTTTTCACAAATATGCTTCAGTTATCTAAGATGTTAGGACTGGGGAATCTGAGAGAGGTCTATACAGCAAGTTGCTCTATTCTCTTTGCAAATTTTCTGTAGATCTACATAAAATGTCTTTATTTTAATATGGGCTTATATTTTACATTGGAGAAGGCAACGGCATCCCACTCCAGTACTCTTGCCTGCAAAACCCCATGGACGGAGGAGCCTGGTAGGCTGCAGTCCATGGGGTCACTAAGAGTCGGACACGACTGAGCGACTTCACTTTCATTTTCCACTTTCATGCACTGGAGAAGGAAATGGCAACCCACTCCAGTGTTCTTGCCTGGAGAATCCCAGGGACAGAGGAGCCTGGTGGGCTGCCATCTATGGGGTTGCACAGGGTTGGACACAACTAAAGCGACTTTGCATATTTTACATGTTTTTTTTTTCTTTTCCAGCTCCTTTATTCCTTTAACACCTTAACAGAAGATTCCCCAAAGTTAAAATAAAGCTTTGAAAAATATACAGTTTCATATTATTTACATGACGTATGAGTACAGATGCCAATATTCCACAGGCATTATGTCAGAGATAGAGTGGGAAGGCATAATGTAACTCACTTTGCGTGGCTTTCTTCAATTTCATTTTTCTAGCAATATAACTGTACTTTACAAAAGTGTCAGTTTGCAGTGGATTCAAAGGGAAATTTGAAAAATGAAAGTGGTCTTCTGCCACAGACAGTTGGTGAAAGACTGCTTCAGACATTCTGTATCCTCCTCAGCACTTGTCACCATGATAGTTACAGATGCTAATCATGAATTCTTGGTGATGACAGCCAGACTCACAGGTGCAGGTTTTGAAACCAGTTTCTGCACTCTCTGAGTAAAGTCACAGCCCAGGGCCCTGTCATCACTCAAATCCAGGCACATTTCAGAGTTTGGTCATGTACCCCATATGTCACAGCTCAGCTGTCACATCGCGGATCCTGCACACCTCAGGGCCAAGCACGGGCTGTGACAGGACCTTGGGAAGTGCCAGTGTATAAAGACTGATGGCTCAGGCCCCAGGTTGCCCTATGCCTGAAGGGTGACAGGGCCCTGGGATATGCCTTTATCTGTGAGATGGCAAAGCCCTGCTCTGTGACTGTATCTGGGGTATAACAAGACCCTGGAGGGCGACACGGTTCTGGAAGGTGACCAGGCCCTGTGAGGTATGGTGTCAATGAGTTCTGGGCTCTGACAAGTTCTGACCATGACAAGGTGCAGACTCTATTTCTGTCTGGGTTTCACAGGACACCAAATACCCTAGGAAACAACTTCTCTAGTGTTCAGTTGGAAAGTAGAGTTTGTTCTGAGCTCTGGAGCTGTTGGTCAAGCCTGTCCTGACCCAGAACTGCTAACCCACAGCACAGAATCTCAGCTTCCAGGGAATATGCCTTGGGCCATCACCCCAGGGAGGCTGGCCAGAGTTCACCTGACTCCCCGTCTCCTCTATTCACGGCCGCAGCTCCTCAAGCTGCTGGAGGAGGCTGCACCTGAGCCGGTCTCCCCTGAGCTTCTCCCCCGACCCCCCCATCCCTCCGTAAGGAATGCCTGCAGAGGCCCCCGGAAGGCTGAGTTCAGGCCACACGTGAGGCCGCAGTGCCATCTGCTGGCTGTTGTGAGCCATGCTGGACAGGCCAGGAACATGCTGGACAGATGAGGGGCATCTGGAAGCCTCCCCCATGACCTCAGCTCAGGATTAATAGAGGGGCCTCCTCCTGAAGCCCCCAGTGACCAGGACCCCTCACTCAGACTTTAGTCATCAGAGGCTCCCCACCCAGGTCCTTTAGTGGGCATAGCACTGGTACAAATCCTCAGGGATCAGGCCCCTCACTCAGCCCCCAATCCTCCCCCGCCACAGTGACCAGGCCTCCTTCTCAGGCCCCATAATGACCAGAAACCTTCACTTGGGCCTCAGTGGTCAGAACCCTTCACTCAAGCCCCATAGTTACTAGAGCCTCCCTCTCAGTCCACTTAATGACCAGGACCTACAGCTTATGACTCCCAGAGGCCAGGGACCCTCAATCAAGCCCCAGTGACCAGGGCATCTCAGTGACCTTGAGTCCTCTCATTCAGGGCCCTCTGCCCCGCAGTAACTAGAGACCCTTACTCAGAGCCCAGTGGGCATATGCTACTATTACTACGCTTCAGTCGAGCCTGACCCTGAGTGACCCTATGGACTCTGCCCACCAGGCTCCTCTGACCATGGGACTCTCCAGACAAGAATACTGGAGTGGGCTGCCATGCCCTCCTCCAGGGAGTCTTCCAGTGGGGATATAGAGTGGTACTGGGGGGCTCTGGGCCCCCCAAGTGCCGAGCCTGTCCCGTCCGGTTCCCTCATCTGCCTTCCCCCTCCCACTAGTCTCCAGAGAGGCTGAGCCAGAGGCCTCTGGTCCCCGGGGCTTTCCATCTTGCTCTGCCTGTGCCCCGGGTTCCTGCTTCAGACGTGGCCACGGCCATGCCCAGGGCTCACGAGGACAGGAAGCTTTGCTGAGGCACCCTGACCTGAGAAGACCAGATCACAGCGGGGCAGCCCACTTTCCGCCACCAGGGGCTCAGAGCTGCTCACCCTCCAACACCAGGTCACTCTCTGTGTTCTCTCACCCCGTCTCCCTCACAAACAGGGCCTCTGTCCCATCGCAGTCCTGTCACACAGGGCTGAGCCCTCCTCAGAGCCAGCCTCCCACCAGGCCTGACACCCACCCCAGGCCCTGGTGTCACTGGGCCCTCCCAGACTCCTGGACAGAAATACCATAGAAATAAGTAGCGCTTCCACAAGATTCTCAGCAAGCAAAGGTTTGTTTGTTTGTTTGTTTGTTTTTACTAAACTAGATCACTTGTGCACCAGAAAAACATGATGGGGGAAAAAAATGCTAGCTCCTCAAGTTGAAAGGGCAAGTTGCCTTTACAATGAAAGAGAAGGTTTGGGGACTTCTCTAGGGGTCCAGTGGTTAAGACATTACCTTTCAGTGCAGGGAGTGTGGGTTCAACCCCTGTTTAGGGAGCTAAGATTCCACATGTCTCAAGGCCAAAAACTCAAAACATAAAACAGAAGCAATATTGTAACAAATTCAATAAAGACTTTTAAAAAGGTCCACATTAAAAAAAAAAACTTTAAAAAATGTTTTATAATTTTTTTCCAAAAAAGGGAAGATTTGTCTTGTGATCACTGATGATTTCCAGAAATTGTCAGTTTTTTAAAATCAGCAGCAGGGGACTTAACGGTGCCTTTTGGAAATAAGGAGTGCTTTTGTGAGGGGAAAGAATTGTATGAGCATTTTCTGCAAAGAGCACAATAAGGTTAAAATTTATAGTTGAGCTTCTTGTCTTGTGACAACAAGGTAGACTAGTGTAACAGAGATCAAGTTAATCTTTCACTCCTGCAGGCCTGGCTTTTGTCTCTGGGGTTCCAGCCCCCAGGGCCTTTGTTCTTTAGCTCATCAGGCCTGTTTTGCCCAAAGTTGTTCCCCAGTTCTTTCTCGAAATGACAGGCCGCACCCCTGTCTTCCTGTCTCTCCCCATTTCCCTTCCAGACCCCAGCACAAGTCAGGCCCTCCTCTTCTCAGTCCTCATACTACTCAAGTCCATATATTTATTCAAACAAACATTAAAGACACTTCTACACGGGATCACATGAGGAGGGGTTAGGGAGCTGGTGTGCAGTGGACCGTAGCACAGAAGAAGCATTCGGGCTGAGATTTGAAGCACACGTAGGAGTTTGCCTAAAGGTCAAAGAACATGAAGGCATTTGAGGAAGGAGTGCAGGTACAAATGCATAGAAAGGGCCGGGGGTGATCTGAGTTCTCCACAGTCCTGTAGCTGAGCACAAAGTGAAAACAGGCAGAAGGGAGGAGAAAGACTGGGAGAGAACAGCCAGTGGGAAACCTGGGGTTGGGGGCAGGGGTGGAAGTGGGGCCACTGTTAGGATAGCTTGAATAAATCTGAGCAAGAGACAGTAGTGGCTTTGGCTGACAGAGGAGTTGCAGAGGTACTTAGCTGAAGCAGGTTTTAGGACAGACTTTGGAGGAGAAATAGACATGACTTGGTGATGAATAAAAGTTAGAGATAAAGGGAGATAAGCCAGAGATGACTCAAGTTTCTTCTTCAAAATAAATAATGAAGACTGGAGCACAGCCAAGTACAGGAAACGAGATCAGAAGTTTCATCTTAGACATAATTAAGTTAGAGATGTCTGAGCTCAGCAGTAGAAACTGGATATGTAAATCTGGAATCATCAACAGAGAAAAACTGTGTGAGGCTGAAGATGTGGCAGAGATCACCTGGCCCTCAGGGGAAGCTGGACTGTCTTGCACCTAGTCAGGTTGACCAAAAGAAGAACCCCAAATAGGCAGCAGATCTTCCTCATCACTTTGCGGACAGCTCGATTCCCCCGTATCGTCATTGTTTTCTTGATCAGAAGTGAATTTCTGCTTTCTAATTTGGCCTTGGTTGTTGTTATTGTTGTTGTTCAGTAGCTAAGTGGTGTCCGACTCTTTGTGACCCCATGGACTGCAGCACACCAGGCTCCTCTGTCCTTCACTATCTCCTGGAGCTTGCTCAGACTCATGTCAACTGAGTCGATGATGCCATCCAACTATCTCATCCTCTGCTGCCCCCTACTCCTTTTGTCCTCAATCTTTCCTAGCATCAGGGTCTTTAGACAATGACCTTTAGATTTCTACAAACAAGGTCCCTGCCCCAACCCCACGACTCGGGGGATCCCTGCTTTGGGGGGCCTTGCCCACAGTTTGCTGTCTCCTCTGGTGCCTGAGGCTGGCTGCAGCCAGCAGCACGGCCCCTTTGGGTCACCCCAAACCTGTATCAGGATCTGTGTGTGCTACAATCCCTATTTTCTCCCTTCAGAAGAAAGCACAGGATTTTTCTAAAATGAATCCTGGGGTATAAAAGATCTTTCTAGGTAGGTCACAAAAATCATACCATGAAAGAAAAGATTAAAGTTTTCACAATGTAAAACAGAAACTGTATTGCAAAAAAAACACTGTAAGCAAAAGAAAAAAGACAAAAAAACAAACTGGAAAAAATGGAAACTCTTATTGGTGACAAAGGCTTTATTTCTCCAATATAGAAGAAGTTCTGAGAAATTAATAATAGTAATACTAACAGAATAGTAGTAATAATCAATCCAACAGGAAAATGGGCAAAGGAAAATGTTCAGATAAAAGAATATACACCTGGCCCTAAATACAAAAGGATGCTCAATTTTACTCATAAAAATACAAAGTACAAATTAAAACAACTCTGAAATATTTTTTATTCAATCAGATTAGCAAAAGTAAGGCTTTGTTATGGTTAAATTGTTAAAAGATGGACAGTCCCAGATATTTGTTTTTATATTTGAAGATGATCTCTGGAAAGATAACAAAGAAATTGGTAATAATGTTTGCCTCTGGGAAAGAGAACAGAATAGGGGGACGATTTATTTTTTAAAATTCTGTATCCTTTTGTCCCTTTTGAATTTTTAACTATGTGAATGTGTTACCTTTTTTTAAATTAATAAAAATTATTTTAATTAATAAAAAATACAGAGACTCACCTGGTGGTGCAGTGATCCCATTTCAGGGGCCCCGGGTTCAATCCCTGGTCAGGGAAATATATCCCACATGTCCCAAATGAAGATCCCTCATGCCACGATGAAGATCAAAGATCCTGCATGCCACAGCTAAGATCCAGCACAGTCAAATAGATAAATAAGTGAATATCTTTTAAAATATAAGTTGGAGTAAATAAATACAGTCACTGTCTGAGTCCAAATCTAGGTTTGCAAATCTGCGTGGACAGTGCTGCCCCTCTGCTTAGTCGTGTCCGACTCTTTGTGACCTCATGGACTGTAGCCCATCAGGCTCCTCTGTCCGTGGGGTTCTCGAAGCGAGAATACTGGAGTGGGTTGCCATTTCCTTCTCCAGGGGAACTTCCCAACCCAGGGATCAAACCCAGGTTTCCCACACTGTGGGCAGATTCTTTATCCTCTGAGCCACCAGGGAAGCAAGCATTGTGGTGCCTCTGCTTGGTCTATCCAAATTCCGTAAGACCCAGTTCAGGTACTGGTTTCCTCTGAAGTCTTTTTATTTTTTTTTAACCACTCCAAGTGGCAAATGGAATCTTAGTTCTCGATCAGAGATCAAACCCTCGTCCCCTGCATCCCCAAGCCTTTCTTGATCACTTAGCCCACATTGACCCTGTCTCTTATACACATCTGTGCCGAGCCTGTCCCGTCCGGTTCCCTCATCTGCCTTCCCCCTCCCACTAGTCTCCAGAGAGGCTGAGCCAGAGAGATGTGTATAAGAGACAGCCCCATGGACAGAGGAGCCTGGTAGGCTGCAGTCCATGGGGTCACTAAGAGTCGGACACGACTGAGCGACTTCACTTTCATTTTCCACTTTCATGCACTGGAGAAGGAAATGGCAACCCACTCCAGTGTTCTTGCCTGGAGAATCCCAGGGACAGAGGAGCCTGGTGGGCTGCCATCTATGGGGTTGCACAGAGTTGGACACAACTAAAGCGACTTTGCATATTTTACATGTTTTTTTTTTCTTTTCCAGCTCCTTTATTCCTTTAACACCTTAACAGAAGATTCCCCAAAGTTAAAATAAAGCTTTGAAAAATATACAGTTTCATATTATTTACATGACGTATGAGTACAGATGCCAATATTCCACAGGCATTATGTCAGAGATAGAGTGGGAAGGCATAATGTAACTCACTTTGCGTGGCTTTCTTCAATTTCATTTTTCTAGCAATATAACTGTACTTTACAAAAGTGTCAGTTTGCAGTGGATTCAAAGGGAAATTTGAAAAATGAAAGTGGTCTTCTGCCACAGACAGTTGGTGAAAGACTGCTTCAGACATTCTGTATCCTCCTCAGCACTTGTCACCATGATAGTTACAGATGCTAATCATGAATTCTTGGTGATGACAGCCAGACTCACAGGTGCAGGTTTTGAAACCAGTTTCTGCACTCTCTGAGTAAAGTCACAGCCCAGGGCCCTGTCATCACTCAAATCCAGGCACATTTCAGAGTTTGGTCATGTACCCCATATGTCACAGCTCAGCTGTCACATCGCGGATCCTGCACACCTCAGGGCCAAGCACGGGCTGTGACAGGACCTTGGGAAGTGCCAGTGTATAAAGACTGATGGCTCAGGCCCCAGGTTGCCCTATGCCTGAAGGGTGACAGGGCCCTGGGATATGCCTTTATCTGTGAGATGGCAAAGCCCTGCTCTGTGACTGTATCTGGGGTATAACAAGACCCTGGAGGGCGACACGGTTCTGGAAGGTGACCAGGCCCTGTGAGGTATGGTGTCAATGAGTTCTGGGCTCTGACAAGTTCTGACCATGACAAGGTGCAGACTCTATTTCTGTCTGGGTTTCACAGGACACCAAATACCCTAGGAAACAACTTCTCTAGTGTTCAGTTGGAAAGTAGAGTTTGTTCTGAGCTCTGGAGCTGTTGGTCAAGCCTGTCCTGACCCAGAACTGCTAACCCACAGCACAGAATCTCAGCTTCCAGGGAATATGCCTTGGGCCATCACCCCAGGGAGGCTGGCCAGAGTTCACCTGACTCCCCGTCTCCTCTATTCACGGCCGCAGCTCCTCAAGCTGCTGGAGGAGGCTGCACCTGAGCCGGTCTCCCCTGAGCTTCTCCCCCGACCCCCCCATCCCTCCGTAAGGAATGCCTGCAGAGGCCCCCGGAAGGCTGAGTTCAGGCCACACGTGAGGCCGCAGTGCCATCTGCTGGCTGTTGTGAGCCATGCTGGACAGGCCAGGAACATGCTGGACAGATGAGGGGCATCTGGAAGCCTCCCCCATGACCTCAGCTCAGGATTAATAGAGGGGCCTCCTCCTGAAGCCCCCAGTGACCAGGACCCCTCACTCAGACTTTAGTCATCAGAGGCTCCCCACCCAGGTCCTTTAGTGGGCATAGCACTGGTACAAATCCTCAGGGATCAGGCCCCTCACTCAGCCCCCAATCCTCCCCCGCCACAGTGACCAGGCCTCCTTCTCAGGCCCCATAATGACCAGAAACCTTCACTTGGGCCTCAGTGGTCAGAACCCTTCACTCAAGCCCCATAGTTACTAGAGCCTCCCTCTCAGTCCACTTAATGACCAGGACCTACAGCTTATGACTCCCAGAGGCCAGGGACCCTCAATCAAGCCCCAGTGACCAGGGCATCTCAGTGACCTTGAGTCCTCTCATTCAGGGCCCTCTGCCCCGCAGTAACTAGAGACCCTTACTCAGAGCCCAGTGGGCATATGCTACTATTACTACGCTTCAGTCGAGCCTGACCCTGAGTGACCCTATGGACTCTGCCCACCAGGCTCCTCTGACCATGGGACTCTCCAGACAAGAATACTGGAGTGGGCTGCCATGCCCTCCTCCAGGGAGTCTTCCAGTGGGGATATAGAGTGGTACTGGGGGGCTCTGGGCCCCCCAAGTGCCGAGCCTGTCCCGTCCGGTTCCCTCATCTGCCTTCCCCCTCCCACTAGTCTCCAGAGAGGCTGAGCCAGAGGCCTCTGGTCCCCGGGGCTTTCCATCTTGCTCTGCCTGTGCCCCGGGTTCCTGCTTCAGACGTGGCCACGGCCATGCCCAGGGCTCACGAGGACAGGAAGCTTTGCTGAGGCACCCTGACCTGAGAAGACCAGATCACAGCGGGGCAGCCCACTTTCCGCCACCAGGGGCTCAGAGCTGCTCACCCTCCAACACCAGGTCACTCTCTGTGTTCTCTCACCCCGTCTCCCTCACAAACAGGGCCTCTGTCCCATCGCAGTCCTGTCACACAGGGCTGAGCCCTCCTCAGAGCCAGCCTCCCACCAGGCCTGACACCCACCCCAGGCCCTGGTGTCACTGGGCCCTCCCAGACTCCTGGACAGAAATACCATAGAAATAAGTAGCGCTTCCACAAGATTCTCAGCAAGCAAAGGTTTGTTTGTTTGTTTGTTTGTTTTTACTAAACTAGATCACTTGTGCACCAGAAAAACATGATGGGGGAAAAAAATGCTAGCTCCTCAAGTTGAAAGGGCAAGTTGCCTTTACAATGAAAGAGAAGGTTTGGGGACTTCTCTAGGGGTCCAATGGTTAAGACATTACCTTTCAGTGCAGGGAGTGTGGGTTCAACCCCTGTTTAGGGAGCTAAGATTCCACATGTCTCAAGGCCAAAAACTCAAAACATAAAACAGAAGCAATATTGTAACAAATTCAATAAAGACTTTTAAAAAGGTCCACATTAAAAAAAAAACTTTAAAAAATGTTTTATAATTTTTTTCCAAAAAAGGGAAGATTTGTCTTGTGATCACTGATGATTTCCAGAAATTGTCAGTTTTTTAAAATCAGCAGCAGGGGACTTAACGGTGCCTTTTGGAAATAAGGAGTGCTTTTGTGAGGGGAAAGAATTGTATGAGCATTTTCTGCAAAGAGCACAATAAGGTTAAAATTTATAGTTGAGCTTCTTGTCTTGTGACAACAAGGTAGACTAGTGTAACAGAGATCAAGTTAATCTTTCACTCCTGCAGGCCTGGCTTTTGTCTCTGGGGTTCCAGCCCCCAGGGCCTTTGTTCTTTAGCTCATCAGGCCTGTTTTGCCCAAAGTTGTTCCCCAGTTCTTTCTCGAAATGACAGGCCGCACCCCTGTCTTCCTGTCTCTCCCCATTTCCCTTCCAGACCCCAGCACAAGTCAGGCCCTCCTCTTCTCAGTCCTCATACTACTCAAGTCCATATATTTATTCAAACAAACATTAAAGACACTTCTACACGGGATCACATGAGGAGGGGTTAGGGAGCTGGTGTGCAGTGGACCGTAGCACAGAAGAAGCATTCGGGCTGAGATTTGAAGAACACGTAGGAGTTTGCCTAAAGGTCAAAGAACATGAAGGCATTTGAGGAAGGAGTGCAGGTACAAATGCATAGAAAGGGCCGGGGGTGATCTGAGTTCTCCACAGTCCTGTAGCTGAGCACAAAGTGAAAACAGGCAGAAGGGAGGAGAAAGACTGGGAGAGAATAGCCAGTGGGAAACCTGGGGTTNGAAGGCATTTGAGGAAGGAGTGCAGGTACAAATGCATAGAAAGGGCCGGGGGTGATCTGAGTTCTCCACAGTCCTGTAGCTGAGCACAAAGTGAAAACAGGCAGAAGGGAGGAGAAAGACTGGGAGAGAACAGCCAGTGGGAAACCTGGGGTTGGGGGCAGGGGTGGAAGTGGGGCCACTGTTAGGATAGCTTGAATAAATCTGAGCAAGAGACAGTAGTGGCTTTGGCTGACAGAGGAGTTGCAGAGGCACTTAGCTGAAGCAGGTTTTAGGACAGACTTTGGAGGAGAAATAGACATGACTTGGTGATGAATAAAAGTTAGAGATAAAGGGAGATAAGCCAGAGATGACTCAAGTTTCTTCTTCAAAATAAATAATGAAGACTGGAGCACAGCCAAGTACAGGAAACGAGATCAGAAGTTTCATCTTAGACATAATTAAGTTAGAGATGTCTGAGCTCAGCAGTAGAAACTGGATATGTAAATCTGGAATCATCAACAGAGAAAAACTGTGTGAGGCTGAAGATGTGGCAGAGATCACCTGGCCCTCAGGGGAAGCTGGACTGTCTTGCACCTAGTCAGGTTGACCAAAAGAAGAACCCCAAATAGGCAGCAGATCTTCCTCATCACTTTGCGGACAGCTCGATTCCCCCGTATCGTCATTGTTTTCTTGATCAGAAGTGAATTTCTGCTTTCTAATTTGGCCTTGGTTGTTGTTATTGTTGTTGTTCAGTAGCTAAGTGGTGTCCGACTCTTTGTGACCCCATGGACTGCAGCACACCAGGCTCCTCTGTCCTTCACTATCTCCTGGAGCTTGCTCAGACTCATGTCAACTGAGTCGATGATGCCATCCAACTATCTCATCCTCTGCTGCCCCCTACTCCTTTTGTCCTCAATCTTTCCTAGCATCAGGGTCTTTAGACAATGACCTTTAGATTTCTACAAACAAGGTCCCTGCCCCAACCCCACGACTCGGGGGATCCCTGCTTTGGGGGGCCTTGCCCACAGTTTGCTGTCTCCTCTGGTGCCTGAGGCTGGCTGCAGCCAGCAGCACGGCCCCTTTGGGTCACCCCAAACCTGTATCAGGATCTGTGTGTGCTACAATCCCTATTTTCTCCCTTCAGAAGAAAGCACAGGATTTTTCTAAAATGAATCCTGGGGTATAAAAGATCTTTCTAGGTAGGTCACAAAAATCATACCATGAAAGAAAAGATTAAAGTTTTCACAATGTAAAACAGAAACTGTATTGCAAAAAAAAACACTGTAAGCAAAAGAAAAAAGACAAAAAAACAAACTGGAAAAAATGGAAACTCTTATTGGTGACAAAGGCTTTATTTCTCCAATATAGAAGAAGTTCTGAGAAATTAATAATAGTAATACTAACAGAATAGTAGTAATAATCAATCNACAGACATTGAGAAGAAATGTATGGATACCAAGGCGGAAGGGCTTCCCTGGTGGCTCAGTGCTAAAGAATCCACCTGCCAATGTAAGAGACGCAGGTTCAGTCTCTGAGTCAGGAAGATAATATTGCAAAAGAAAATGGCAACCCACCCCAGTGTTCTTGCCTGGAGAATCCCATGGACAGAGGAGCCTGATGGGCTACAGTTCATGGGGTCACAAAAGAGTCGGACATGACTGAGTAACTAAACAAGAACCCAGGGGGAAAGGAGGGGCTGGGATGAATTGGGAGACTGGGATTGACATATATACACTGCTGCTGCTGCTGCTAAGTCGCATCAGTCATGTACAACTCCCCATAGACGGCAGCCCACCAGGCTCTCCCGTCCCTGGGATTCTCCAGGCAAGAACACTGGAGTGGGTTGTCATTTCCTTCTCCAGTGCATGAAAATGAAAAGTGAAAGTGAAGTCTCTCAGTCGTGTCCAGCTCTTAGCGACCCCATGAACTGCAGCCTACCAGGCTCCTCCATCCATGGGATTTTCCAGGCAAGAGTGCTGGAGTGTGTCGCTATTGCCTTCTCCATATATACACTACTATGCATAAAATAGGTAACTGATGAGAACTTGCTCTATAGCACAGGGAACTCTACTCAGCGTACTGTGGTGACCTAAATGGGAAGGAATCCAAAAAAGAGGGGACATATGTATACATATAGCTGATTCACTTTGCTATTCACTGTGTTAGCAGAAACTAACGCAACATTGTAAAGCAACTCTGTGTGTGTGTGTCCTAAGCAGCTTCAGTCGTTTCCGACTCTTTGCCACCTTATGGACCATAGCCCACCAGGCTCCTCTGTCCATAGGATTCTCCTGGTAAGAATACTGGAGTGGTTGCCATGCCCTTCTCCAGGGGGTCTTCCCGATCCAGGGACGGAATCTGCATCTCTCTCTTAAGTCTCCTGCACTGGCAGTCAGGCTCTTTACTAGTGCCACCTGAGAAGCCCAAAGCAACTATACTTTAATTTAAAAAAAAAAAAAAAATTTTTTTTAATTGTAGAGCCCAGCTCTAGAATGTGATTTTGCAATCCCCTCCAGGTTTTGTATATTAAATTTCTGAATGAAGCAAACAAAGATTAGAACTCCACCATTTTGCATCCAAAGAAATGGTGAGAGGGATAAATTGTATTTCAAAAGAAAGAGCGTCACAGGCCTGACAAGTTCTGAAGGTCACCTGAGCTATCCACATTGCACAGCTGCCCAGGTCTGGGCAAGCAGCCAGCTCTGTACTGAAGTGGGGCCCACAGGTTTTTGGCCACAGCGACTCTCAAGTATCTTTGTGTGAATCATATGTTAAGGTGTCTGCTTTAACACAGGAAAGTTAAAGCAGGAAGCCTGCTTTTAGCTGGAGTTCTGCAGCAGGTAAAAAGCAAAAGAAAGTCAATTATTGGCTTCTGGGAACCTCTCAGTGTCACAAGGAGGAATAGATAAAAGATATTTTTTTAAAAAAAAGAACTGATAAGGAAGAAAACAGGAAATAATTTACTACCTTCTTGGCTTGGATTCAAGACAGACAAGAGAGATAAGGTAAATATCAAGAGGTAAAGTTCTGAGGCAGGCAGGCAAAATACCCTGTTATGGGATGTGTCCTTACATTAGACAGTGGACTTTCTTATATTTCTAGGTGACAGAGGCTGAAATTAACTGCCTCGCTCAAGAAAAAGTGTCCCCTACCACCCCTCAAGGCAGAAAGCAACTGTATTGAAGGTTGGTTTTTGTCAGAATTTGGTGGTCTAGGGAGAAACAGTATAAAGCCAGGAAGTGTGAAAGTGAAAGTGTCCAACTCATTGTGATCCCATTGACTGTAGTTCACCAGGCTTCTCTGTCCAAGGGATTCTCCAGGCAAGAACACTGGAGTGGGTAGCCATTCCCTTCTCCAGGGGATCTTTCCCAACCAGGGATCGATCCCAGATCTCCCGATTGCAGGCAGATTCTTTACCGTCCGAGCCACCAGGGAACCCCCCATAAAGCCAACAAGGTGATCCTAGAGGAGGGTAAGGCAGGGGATCAAGTGTCAAAATAAGATCTAAAGTTTTTAGTTCTATTTGAAGCTGGGAGCAGAACCATGATTTTGATATCAGCCCAGGTTACTTTTCTCACATCTTTAAGCCTCCACTGATGCTAGGCTGGATTCGCAAGTAGCTTATAAAACCAAGAGCCTTTGAGCCCCAAGTAAAATCAGAATATGGGTGAGGAGCACGTGACACCTTGTGTTTGTAGATCTTTCTGTCCAGCTCGCTTCTTGTGCAAGAACAAGAAGTCAAAGTCGTGAGGGCTTGGGAAGGAGTGAGAGGAGAAGCGACAGCAAAAGGCTGAGAAGGATCAGACAAGGAGGGGGAAAAGGAGGAAAGTGAAAACTGGGTGACAGAGAAACAGAGAGAAGATAGCCCTTGAAGACAGACAGCTCAAATATGACCAATTGTGGGACTTCCTTGGCAGTTCAGTGGGTAAGACTCCGTGCTCCCAATGGAAGGGATATGAGTTCAATCCCTGGTCAAGCTACTAAGATCCCACACATCATGCAGCCAAAAAAAAAAAAAATGTCCAATTCTGCTGGCAGATCCAGAAAAGAAGGACTGAAAAGTATCCATTAGATCTGTTAACGTGGAGGTCATATGTACCTTAACTGTTTTGGTAGACTGATGGGGTCAAAATGAGACTGGAGTGTCTTAAAGGACAATTAAGTGAGAAAGTGGAGACAGCGTGCATGGTGAGGTCTCCTGAGATGCTCCCTGTTTAAGAAATCAGAATAAGGATGGCCGGAGAACAGGTTAGGTCCAGAGAAGGACTGTGTTTATTTGTCTTGGTTTCCATCATTTTAATTTTTAAAGACGGGAGTGCCAGTTGGGCTTTCAGGTTGAGTAGAAAGAGTTGAAGATGTTACAGAGGGAATGAAACAGAGACCCCCTAAAACCTAGCTCCTCTGCCGAGCTTATGATTAACCTCTCTACCCAAAACATTATTCCCTTTCTTGTCCAACACCTGTTTCTGCAAGATTGAGGAGAATCAAAGAAAAGGGAGGATTGACAGTGAGCTAGACACTGTGGGGGCCTCCCAGACATAAAAGTCTTTCTGCGTTCCCCGTTTCTTATTTGTAGAAAGCAGACTTTAGCCTCCTAGACCTTCCAAAGGAGAGATTCAAGCAGTTACTAATTCAGAGAGTGAGGGAATGCAGAAAAAACAGTATTGCAGCAGGGCCTGGTCCTGGCCGCTCTTCAGAGGGTGTGCATAGCAACCTGGTGTGCATCTCTGAGTTCATCGGGAGGAATAAGTGCCCCTGCACCCAAGGGAGGATGTTAACTTCAGGTTGAGCTCAAGCTCGTGGACTCCAGATGGTTGGACCGGAAGACTGATGACTGAGATTCCTGGAACACCACCCAGTTACTTCACACCACTCAACCAGAGGAGGGTTACACACCCTGCAGGTTTCCCCTCAGATTTTGCCTATAATAACTTCCTCCTGGGACTTCCCAGTGGTCCAGTGGCTAAGACACCATGCTTCTAATACAGGGGGCCCAGGTTCAATCCCTGGTCAGAGAAATAGATCCCATATGCCACAACTAAAGATCTAAATAAATAGATCAAGAAATAAGTAAATAAAAATTCTTCCCTGACAACTGTGAGGAGTTCAGGCTTTTTGCACATGAACCATGGTTCTCCTTGCTTAGCCCTTCAATAAACCTTTCTATGCTCTGAAATCCAACATTTCAATTTGTTTTGCCTCACTGTTTGTCTGGAACATAAACCTGGGTTCAAAAACAGGAAGAGCATGAGAGTGCGGCTGAAACTGCTATTGTCCTCTGAACCACTCTCCCATAGTCTGTGGTGGTTAAATCTATAGATAGGATGAGATTTCAGTTCAGTTCAGTCACTCGGTCGTGTCCAACTCTTTGCAACCCCATGGACTGTAGCACACCAGGCTTCCCTGTCCATCACCAACTCCCAGAGCTTGCTCAAACTCATGTCCATCAAGTCAGTGATGCCATCCAACCATCTCATCCTCTGACATCCCCTTTTCCTGCTTTTAATCTTTCCCAGCATCAGGGTCTCTCTGTGAAGAACACATCAGGTGGCCAAAGTATTAGAGTTTCAGCTTCAGCCTATCCGGGGTTGATTTCCTTTAGGGTTGATTTCCTTTAGGGTTGACTGGTTGGATCTCCTTGCAGTCCAAGGGACTCTCAAGAGTCTTCTCCCACACCACAGGTCAAAAGCATCAATTCTTTGATGCCNCTGTTAACGTGGAGGTCATATGTACCTTAACTGTTTTGGTAGACTGATGGGGTCAAAATGAGACTGGAGTGTCTTAAAGGACAATTAAGTGAGAAAGTGGAGACAGCGTGCATGGTGAGGTCTCCTGAGATGCTCCCTGTTTAAGAAATCAGAATAAGGATGGCCGGAGAACAGGTTAGGTCCAGAGAAGGACTGTGTTTATTTGTCTTGGTTTCCATCATTTTAATTTTTAAAGACGGGAGTGCCAGTTGGGCTTTCAGGTTGAGTAGAAAGAGTTGAAGATGTTACAGAGGGAATGAAACAGAGACCCCCTAAAACCTAGCTCCTCTGCCGAGCTTATGATTAACCTCTCTACCCAAAACATTATTCCCTTTCTTGTCCAACACCTGTTTCTGCAAGATTGAGGAGAATCAAAGAAAAGGGAGGATTGACAGTGAGCTAGACACTGTGGGGGCCTCCCAGACATAAAAGTCTTTCTGCGTTCCCCGTTTCTTATTTGTAGAAAGCAGACTTTAGCCTCCTAGACCTTCCAAAGGAGAGATTCAAGCAGTTACTAATTCGGAGAGTGAGGGAATGCAGAAAAAACAGTATTGCAGCAGGGCCTGGTCCTGGCCGCTCTTCAGAGGGTGTGCATAGCAACCTGGTGTGCATCTCTGAGTTCATCGGGAGGAATAAGTGCCCCTGCACCCAAGGGAGGATGTTAACTTCAGGTTGAGCTCAAGCTCGTGGACTCCAGATGGTTGGACCGGAAGACTGATGACTGAGATTCCTGGAACACCACCCAGTTACTTCACACCACTCAACCAGAGGAGGGTTACACACCCTGCAGGTTTCCCCTCAGATTTTGCCTATAATAACTTCCTCCTGGGACTTCCCAGTGGTCCAGTGGCTAAGACACCATGCTTCTAATACAGGGGGCCCAGGTTCAATCCCTGGTCAGAGAAATAGATCCCATATGCCACAACTAAAGATCTAAATAAATAGATCAAGAAATAAGTAAATAAAAATTCTTCCCTGACAACTGTGAGGAGTTCAGGCTTTTTGCACATGAACCATGGTTCTCCTTGCTTAGCCCTTCAATAAACCTTTCTATGCTCTGAAATCCAACATTTCAATTTGTTTTGCCTCACTGTTTGTCTGGAACATAAACCTGGGTTCAAAAACAGGAAGAGCATGAGAGTGCGGCTGAAACTGCTATTGTCCTCTGAACCACTCTCCCATAGTCTGTGGTGGTTAAATCTATAGATAGGATGAGATTTCAGTTCAGTTCAGTCACTCAGTCGTGTCCAACTCTTTGCAACCCCATGGACTGTAGCACACCAGGCTTCCCTGTCCATCACCAACTCCCAGAGCTTGCTCAAACTCATGTCCATCAAGTCAGTGATGCCATCCAACCATCTCATCCTCTGACATCCCCTTTTCCTGCTTTTAATCTTTCCCAGCATCAGGGTCTCTCTGTGAAGAACACATCAGGTGGCCAAAGTATTAGAGTTTCAGCTTCAGCCTATCCGGGGTTGATTTCCTTTAGGGTTGATTTCCTTTAGGGTTGACTGGTTGGATCTCCTTGCAGTCCAAGGGACTCTCAAGAGTCTTCTCCCACACCACAGGTCAAAAGCATCAATTCTTTGATGCCTAGCTTTCTTTATAGTCCAACTCTCACATCCCTTACATGACCACTGGAAAAACCATAGCTTTGATTAGACAGACCTTTGTTGGCAAAGTACTGTCTCTGCTTTTTAATATGCTCTCTAGGTTGGTTATAGCTTTTCTTCCAAGGAGCAAGCATCTTTTAATTTCATGGCTGCAGTCACCATCTGCAATGATTCTGAAGCCCAAGAAAATAAAGTCTGTCACTGTTTCCATTGTTTCCCCGACTATTTGACATGAAATGATAAGACCAGATACCATGATCTTAGTTTTCTGAATGTTGAGCTTTAAGCCAACATTTTCACCCTCTTCTTTCAATTTCATCAAAAGGCTCTTTAGTTCTTCTTTGCTCTCTGTCATAAGGGTGGTGTCATCTGTGTATCTGAGGTTATTGATATTTCTCCCAACAATCTTTATTCCAGCTTGTGCTTCATCCAGTCCAGCATTTCACATGGTGTACTCTGCATGTAAGTTAAATAAGCAAGGTGACAATATACAACCTTGAACTACTCCTTTCCCTATTTGGAGCCAGTCTGTTGTTTCATGTCCAGTTCTAACTGTTGCTTCTTGACCTGCATACAGATTTCTCAGGAGGCAGATAAGGTGGTCTGGTATTCCCATCTCTTTAAGAATTTTCCACAGTTTGTTGTGATCTACACAGTCAAAGGCCTTGCCATAGTCAATAAAGCAGACATAGACGTTTTTGTGGAACTCTCTTGTTTTTACGATCATCCAGTGGATGTTGGCAATTTGATCCCTGGTTCAAAAGCCTCTGAACCATAAAAAAAAAAGCACCGGCCTTTGGTAGATGGAGAAACACTTCCTCTCTTCAGAACTGGACTCTATCACTTGCTTGCTGTATGATCTTAGGCAAGTTCCGTAACCTCTCTGCACCCAAGTTTCATCATCTCTAAAATAGTATAAAAGTAGATGCACACAGTAAGTGTTATATAAATATTTGCTGTGGTTGTTAGGACACAACAGAAGGAAGAGGGAGAGGATGGCTACAGATGTGAGTAGACCTCATTTGTTATATCAAAAACAAGGGTATTTCCTTGTGACTGCTCCTAAATTACTTGTTAAATAGAAGGCAAAATTCTCAAATGCAGCTTTGTGGTATGGGGGCAGAGGAATCAGAGATATGAGAAGATTAAAGTCCATAAACAATAAATTCTGTAGAGGATGTGGAAAAAGGGGAACCCTCCTATACTGTCGGTAGGAATATAAGTGGGTTCAGCTACTATGGAGAATAGTATAGAGTTTCCTCAGAAAACTAAAAATAGAGTTACTGTATGATCCAGCAATCCCACTCCTGGGCATATATCCAGACAAAACTGTAATTTATAAAGATATTAATACATGCACCCCTATGTTCATAGCAGCAAGATTCACATAGCCAAGACATGGAAACAACCTAAATTCCCATCAACAGATGAATGAATAAAGAAGACATGGTGTATATACACAACGGAATACCACGAAGCCATAAAAAGAATGAAATAATGGCCTTTGCAGCAACATGGATGGCACAGAGATAATCATACTAACTGAAATAAGTCAGAAAGAGGAAGACAAATACCATATGTTATCACTTATGTGTGGAATCTAAAGTGTGATTCAAATGCCTTACAAGACAGAAACAGATTCATAGACATAGAAATCAAACCTATAGTTACCAAAGAGGAAAAGAGGGAAGATGGACAAACTAGGAATTTGGGATTAGCAAATACAAACCACTACATATGAAATAGATAAATGACAAAGACCTATTATATAGCACAGAAAAAATACTGAACTATATTCAAAATCATAGTATATTGAACTATATTCAAAATCTTGTAATAACCTATATGAAAAAGAATATATATTAACTGAATCATTTTGCTGGACACCAGAATCTAACACAATATTGTTAAATCAGCCATACTTACATGTTTAAAAAAAGATTAACAAAGTTTGAAACAGTTATTATAGAAAAATTAGGACAAGCCAATTAGAGAAAAGCAGAAAAATTTCCAGGCAGCACTGACAGCTCATGTGAAGCTGTGGATTATGAATTTATCATCATATGTATCTTCTCACCTATAGAATTTTCTGTAACAACTTCAGCCACTAGGATTCAGCATTCGAAAAGCCAAATGAAAATGACAGAGGAAAGAGGAGCAAGGGAGCTGCGGGTATCTGTGGAGAATCATTGTAGTGTTAGATCACAGAATATGATATAGAAAGGGTGTGAAGCCAGGACAGGTGGATAAAAGGGAGAAAAATAATGACAGATTTAAGGTACTGGTGAAGTCAGAGAGTCATTGCAGTGGTGGGGATGGGGAGGAGGGTGCATCCAGGCTCACCACTCACGTGCACATGTCTTCACAGCTATACCTGTTGATTTTCTAGGTAAATTCCTGTTTTCTGGCTGAAAAGTGCCACCAGTGCTTTACTTCTACGGATAGTAGAGATGCTAATAAATGTAAATGACCCACTGGTTGTGGAGTGGGTTCCACCCCTATTCAACTCCACACCAGTACAGGATGATCCCTCTGACATCGCACTCCACCCATGGTGTCAAAGGCCTGATCACATGCTTCAGTGGAGTTCAAAATGTCTCCATCGGGCAATGTGTTTGGGGGGCAACACTGTCTCAGGGCACTCACAGGTAACCTTCACCATTAGTAACAAGTGCACACAGTAAATAGAGAGCCTCCTCCCAAGTTGACTGGGGGATCATCAGTCAACATTGGTGGCGTAGGGTGATCATGTGACTGCTGACAGGCCGCCCAAAGGAAAGCAGTCAGAGGAGACCAAACAATAATAGTTTATTCATTAAGCAAAATCAAGGACCTCTGGTTCCTCCTCAAGTGCTATAGATAATACTCTGAGTCATAACCTGTGAGCTGTCTTGTAGATACAGAAATCCCCACCAGGTGGAAGAAGCTAACTACAAGATGACAAGAATCCAGAGAATTGGCCTCAAGGAAGTGGGAACAAACTTAACCTGGAACTGAAGACTGACGGTACCTAAGACAATCAAGATGATGCTGGTCAGACCATCGAGGACCAATTTCAGACCATCGATGACCAATTTCAGACCATCGATGACCAATTTCAGACCATTGATGACCAATTTCAGGCCATCGATGACCAATTTCAGACCATTGATGACCAATATCTAGATGACTCTCAGAGCTGACTGTGCTGTTTCTGCTTGTAGCCCCTTCCCTCTGTCTATAAAAGCTCTTGACCACTGGTTGTCAGTGAGAGAGAGTCAGCTTTTGGATAGAACTCTGCCCCCTCTCACAACAGTTTGCAGGCATCCAAAATAAAGCAAACTTTCCTTTCCACCAACCTTGCCTCTTTATTGTCTTTTGAGTAATGATCAGCTGGACCCCACTTTCAGTTAAAAATTCAGTGGAGTATAGTCAAGTCTCTGCTTTCTTTCCAACCACAGCCTTCAAACATGCTGCCCTGAATGCCCTTTCACACCACCCTTCCCATGATGTCTCAAGTAGATCTCATAGAGTTCTGGTTATCTTCAGATAGAAAAAGTCTCACATTGGCAACCTAAACTCACTTTGATGTATTAAAATGATTCTGTCTGCCTAAATCAAAATCCAAAATATTTCCAATTCAGAGCTTTCCTCATTAACCTTGCACTTCCAGCTCAGGCCAGTTCTGTGGCCTGGGAACTTATAGTGATATAAGGAGACATGAATAGCTCTTTCCTTCTCCATCCACCTGCTTCACCTCCTGCTGGCTCCTCCAGAGTCCACAGAGTGTGTTTGGGAGTGAGTTTTTTCATTAGTTTTTTCATTAGCCTGTTATAACTGAGCTCTTCCTATCTTCTGCATAGATATCTGGCTCTCTCCTGGGGACATTTGCAGATTCCAGAGGCCCAGTAGGGATATCAACCCTGTACTGTTCCCTGGCCTAGGATGTGCGGGAAAAAGCAGGCAGAAAGTAGACTATCTAGATGATGTTCTGAGTCCTCATCTCAGTTCCTCTTCACAATCTACAGTCTCTTAATGCCAGTACCAAGTACCCCTTTGGACAAGGCTTCTTCATATTTCATTCTCTTCCATGGCATCCACTTGACTTCATGACAACAAGCTATGAGCATGCAGACTCCTGCACTGCTACCTCCTCCTTACTCTAACATTGAGGGTCACAGCCAGCCTCCCTGCTTGAAAAGCATAGCTGGAAAGAAGGCAGCAGACTCTGTCACATATCAAGCTCTTCCGAGGACTCTCTCACCATACTTTGCCCTGGTAACTTCACTGGGATTGCCCTGGCTATATATGTTTCTGCAACTCTCCCAAGCCTTTCTCTCCAAGAAAGGTACCAGGTTCCCAACCATTCGGAGTGGTTTTCTTGGAACATCTGCCCCCACCCACCCTGCATCTGATAGCACTGACGCCTTATGCCTTAACTTTCATAGAATTTCAGACTACTTTTATATAGGCCGAAAGTGGATATTAGACTAAGAGTCAAAAGATCTGTTCAGGTAACTTTTAAGTAATCCTTTAGGTATGTGTATTTTCTAAGGCTGGGGCATTTGTCAAAATATTGAGATATCACAAGTCCCTTTCAACTTTCTGTTACCCACGCAGACACACAGTCACATATTATGACAGAAACATTCTACCAGTACACAGAGAGGCAGTCATGATTCTCTCCAGAGAAAGGCTCAAGAGTGTGGGGTAGGGAAAAGCACCCTTTTTTAAAAAGTACACTCATTAAAGTACTCGAAAACAATTTTTAAGGTGTGTTCATATTACCTTTTCAGTTTTTAAAAAACTGGGCTTTAAAAACATAGAAATCTTCTCTATTCACTCTTTAATCTCCAAGACAGCCTCTGAAACACCTTATTGGGGTATGGTCTCTACACTGGTGTAACAGAAAAGTGTGGGTGGTATTTTACACAAAGTCAAGCAATGGCTTTGTTAAAGCAACTTCTCAAAGAAGCTAATTTTAAGGAAGGGTTAAAGTTTTATTTCAAGGGATCTAAGCTTCCAAGAAACCAGGTTAAAAAAATTTTTTTTTCCTTTGGAGCAAAAAGAAGAATATTGATAAAATTATTAGATAAGTTGCAAGAAAAAATATGTTTGACTAAAAATCATTTGACTTATCACAAGACCAATGGGCAACTGAGATGGTTAAATTCTAACTTTCTAAAAGGGACTGTCAATCAGATCAATCTAATCAAACAACAAAGTTCATTCCCATTTAGTCTATCCAGGTGGTTCAACTTGGTTATCTATCTGTGCAGTAGTATAAGATGTCATATTTTCTCAGGTTTTAGATCATTTGTCTTTTTTTCAGTTTTATTGAGATATAATTGAAATATAGCTCTGTGTAAATTTAAGATGTACAGCATAATGACTTGACTTACATAAACTGTGAAATGATTACCAAAATAAGTTTAGTTAACATCCATCATCTCATAGAGATACCAAAAAATAAAAATAAAAAAAAAATTGCTTTTTCCCCTTGCAGTGAGAATTCTTAGGATCTACTCTCTTAACAACTTCCAAATATCCCAGACAGCAGTGTTAGCTACACTCATCATGCTGTGCATGACATCCTCAGTACTTTATTTTATGATTGGAAGTTTGTACCTTTTGACCTGAATTTCCAGTCTTGCGCATCAAAAAGGTTGGTTGTTTCTCCTTAAATTGTTTGTCCTTCTGCTCATCTCTACACTGTCAACATTGTCCTCCACAGCCCAGTCCCAGTCCCCCTCCTTTCTGGGAAACAGATGAACAGTGAGTGCCGTTCCAGGACGTGGGGACAAAGTGGTGAAATGAAGCTCCCCCGACGACCACACTTTGCTCTAGCAGGGCAAGCATCCGGTGATTGTCTCAGGTCGGGTGTCTGATGGGTGTGTTACGGGAGGAGCAGGGGGAGGGGTGCCCAGTGAGTGCTGGAGTGGCCGAGCGGAAACTTGAAGGATAGCTGTTAGACAGACGAGGAAGGAGGCAGTACAGCCCGGGACCGTGGACCTCAGTTCCTAGCTGACAGAGATCACGGAGACTCTGAAATCCCTTCCCTTTCTCTCCCCCTCCTCCCACTTCGTGAGTTTGAAGTACACCACCTTCAGCCTCAGAGAAAGCTGTATCTCTTTTCTTGTCCCAGCCTGACACTTTCACCTGTGCGCCATCTGCCTGTCTCCCAAGCCAGAAACCCTGGCGTCTTTGACTATTCACTGTTTTCACTTGTTTTCTTGTTTCTCTGAGGTGGCTACTTGGATGGTGTCAAGAGTCCTCTCCCCACAGCCTGCAGTTATTTCTTTTGAGGCCACTTTCCAAATATCTCTTCTCTCTCTATGCTCTGAGGAACACCCCGCTTCAATCCTACTTTTCAAAATTCATCATGTCTAACTTGATCTATCACCATTATTTATTTTCCAATTATTTATTTATTTACATAGTATTTTGGGTGTGGGCTTTCTCACAAAGCAAGCTGGGAGCTTCAGTTGCTGTGGCACGTGGGCTCAGTAGTTGCGGCCCATTTGGGCTTAGATTCTCCGAGGCATAAGGGATTGGCCACGGGCATGTGGGATCGTCCCGGACCAGGGGTCAAAACCATGCCTTCTGCATTGGCAGGCAGACTCTCAACCACTGGACCACCACGGAAGTCCTCCTATCACCATTCTTTACCAGCTGATTGCCCTGGTCCTACCTCATTGCATCTCCACACTGCCATTAAAATATCCTTTAATGACTCAGTTGTTTATATGGTAACTAAATTCTTCAAGATCTCCTCCCTGCCCACCCATCTCTTCTCAAACTTCATCTACTCTTCATCTAAACTTTTGAAAAATATCTCCTTGTTATATAATATTTCATACCTTTGGTCTTTTTGTTATACTCTCACTTCTAATTTATTTTAGCAACTGTGGTGAGTACTGGGGATATGTATTAGTTTCAGTGGCTCAGTCATGTCCAGATCTTTATGACCCCATGGCCTGTATAACCTGCCAGGCTCTTTTGCCCATGGAACTCTCCAGGCAAAACTACTGGAGTAGGTTGCCATCCCCTTCCCCAGGGGATCTTCCTGACCCAGGGGTCAAACCCAGGTCTCCCACATTGCAGGCAGATTCTTAACCATCTGAGACACCAGGGAAGCCCACAAAATCAGACACAGTCCCTGCCCTCATGAAGCTTACAGGAGAAGACAGACAGGAATCAAAAAAGCACATAAATAAACATAAATTTTTAGCTGTAATGGGACCTATGGTAGTAGATAAAGAAAAGAAGGAGAGAAAGGAGAGGGAAGAGAAGGAAAAAGAAGGAAAAGAGAAAAAAATAGACTAGGAAAAAATGTCCCCAAGGAAATCACAATTCAGCTAAAGAATGAGTTGAAGTTAATTAAGTGAAAGGATAGAGAAGATCCTTTCAGGCAGAAAGAACAGCACAGCTGTTCTCAGCTCAGCTGAGAAAGCTGAGAGCATGTTGTGTAAGCTCTGAAAGGTTGCAGTGCATCTCAAGCACTGAGAAGAAAGGGGAAACCACTTGCCAATCGTGTCCTCCAGGCACATACTCTTATTTCAAGACTGACATCTTCTGGGGAAAAAAACAGTTCTCATCCCCACCAACGCTTACTGTCTAGTCAACAGGAATCTACCACTTCTTCCTTTGACCTCTACTGGACCATGATGTTTCACTGAAATGTCTTTACTGTAAGGCTTGTGCGTTCATGTCTGTTTCTTCCCACAGACCCATGAGCTGTCTGAGGGAGATGCTGATGTTCTAGTCATCTCTGTGTTTCACGGTTCCTGGCAGGCTTTATTACCTTAATGACTGGCTGGCTGGATGAATGAAGGAACAGAATTAATAATAAATACACCCGTTCCTTTGAGGATTAACACTAAACTCCTTAACGTGATCCTCCTAGTCTCGTTGGTGCCAGCCATCCTCAGCTCTTGGCACTCTCCAACTCCAGCTCCCTCTCAGGGCTCCCATCATCTCTCTCAGTTTCCAAAGCTGCCCATCCCTCTCCCGCCAGAGGACTGTGCAAGAGATTCCCTGTGTGGGGGCATCGGTCCTCCTACATCTAGGCAAACAAATCTCTTCCTCCATGAGAGCCCTCAATTGCAGGTCGCTCTCCTCTATGCTCCCACGACTCCTCTCAGCAGCTGAAGCGCTCATGTGATTGATTACAATTGCTCAGTTACTAACACTACTAACACAGTCAGTCCTCCCTGTCTGCAAGTTGGACATTCATGGATTCAATCAACTGAGAGGTTGGTTGAATCCACAGATGACAAATCCGAGGAGAGAAGGGCCAACTGTACTCTCTGTGGGATGCCATTTTAAATAAGGGATTTTAAGCATCTGTGGATTTTGGTTTCTACCGAACTAATCCCCCACGGATACCAGCAGACGCTAGTATAACAATATATAAAATGTTCTAATTATATTTTTCTTAGATGCAGAATTTATCCCTCTCTTTTCAGAGAATTGTTTGTATTGAATGAATCCTTTGATAAGAAGTTCATGGGTGGGGAGATTGAGGCCCCAGGAAGCTGCATGAATAACAATAGATGACTGTACAGTAACGTTTTTCTAGGGAGGCTGAATTCAATGAGGGTTTTGTTTTGACAGATCACTGTGTGTGTGTGTGTGTGTGTGTTTCGAGTGAATGAATGTATGACTGCCTGACAATAAAAGGAGCTGTTACTGTCTGTTAAATAAATGCTACCTATATGTCGGTGGGGGCAGGCATTTGTTTCCCACATTCATTCTTTACCTCACTGCAACCAGAGTTCCTTTCCCCTGACTGTGGACACAGTGAATGGGGTGTGGGAAGCCGGGGAGGACAGGAGTCAGATCTCATTAAATTACATCAAGGATCACCAGTATAAATGGCAGATGCAGATACTACATATTGTTCTAACTACTCTTTATCTCTAGTTTGTTTAGTACTGACAAACCTAGACAACATATTAAAATGAAGAGACATCACTTTGCCAACAAAGGTCCACCTAGTCAGAGCTATGGTTTTTCCAATAGATATGTATGGATGTGACAGTTGGACCATAAAAAGGTTGAGCACCTAAGAACTGATGCTTTCAAACTGTGGTATTGGAGAAGACTCTTAGGAGTCCCTTGGACTGCAAGGAGATCGAACCAGTCAATCCTGAAGGAAATCAGTCCTGAATATTCATTGGAAGGACTGATGCTGAAGCTGAAACTCCAATACTTCAGCCACCTGATGCGAAGAGCTGACTCATTAGAAAAGACCCTGATGCTGGGAAGGATTGAAGACAGGGTCAACAGAGGATGAGATGGTTGGATGGCATCACTGACTCGATGGACGTGAGTTTGAGTAAGCTCCAGGAGTTGGTGATGGACAGGGAAGCCTGGTGTGCTGCAGTCCGTGGGGTTGCAAAAAGTCGGACATGACTGAGCAACTGAACAACAATGCTTTATCTCACTGGATCTTTACCAAAATTCTGTACTATTATTTCCATGTCTCACAGGAAGGAAGAAATGGAAGTTTAGAAGTTGACATACTTTGCAGGGTCACACAGTTAACGAGTGGCAGAGCCAGGATTCTAACGCAGGAAACTGATTCTGAAACCCATCCCGTAGCCACTGCTCTGCCCTGCAGGGGTCTGTGCACACCTAGTTGGGACTGCCTGTCAGAAGATGCCATTTGTTCAGGGTCTCTTGTACTTTCTAGAAATTCCACAAGAGGGAGGCCTTTCCCCATCAGTTCTTGGTTGCTGACAAATACAGATTTAATTTCCAGTTTCACAGCCCAAGAGTTGACTAGTCATCTGTACAGAATTTGAACAGGTTTCCTAACACAATGGCACATAGGTACCCCAAATGGGATCAGACTCCCCAAATTAACTAGGAAGTTCACAGTCCCAACCCATATTATCCCTCTGCCAATCACTGTTCAAAACTGGAACCCCAACTACCCTAGTGATCAGTGAATCTACCTAAGGCAGGGGACATGGGTTAGATTCCTGATCAGGGAAGATCTCACATGCCAGGGGCCAGTAGGGTGGGGGTGAGGGGCGGCACAGACTAGGCCTATGTGCCACAACTGCTGAGCGGGTGCCCCAGAGCCCATGTTCCACAATGAAAAGCCCATGCACCTCATCTAGAGAGTAGTTCCTGCTCACTGCAACTGGAGGAAGCTTGCACGCAGCAACAAAGGCACAGCACCACCAAAAATAAATAAATAAGTGGTATTTTTAAAAAACAACTTAAAATTCTCAACTCAAATCCTGATCACAGGAACAAGGGGAGGCAGGATGGAAGGGGCAATTTCCTGGCTGTCCAGGGGTTAGGGCTCTGTGCTTTCATTGCAGAGTACAGATTCAACGCCTGGTTGGGGAGCTAAGATCCTATAAGCTGTGCAGCGTGATCGTAAATAAATAAAGGGAGACAGGATAGCTGTTACCAAAGGAGACATAGGCGGATGCGTTTGGCACCAGCTGATTCATTTGGGAGCCTCTTGATACTCCCCTGCTTTGCTCTGTTTTGATGGTCATGACAAGTGCAGCAGCTCTGACTTAGGAGAGCATGGATACCGGGTCTCAGATTCCTGAAGGGAAAAGTCTGGGTCACACCATCAGGTAAGCCACTGAAATCAACAGAGGTGGTAGCTAGGGGTGAAGGAAATTGAGAAGGTGTAGAAGAGGAAAATGATGGGCATCAGTTGCTGTTCTGGGATCAGCTACTGGGATTTCCCCAAATGAAGCAAGCCCCTCACCCTATTTCAGAACAACTCTGAAGGGTCATCTCAGCTTCAAAACTCCCATAAAATCCACTGAAGCCTCTATGGAGACAGCATCACAGTTCAACTTGTCCCTCTGCCCAATGCTGCTACCTTCTCTTTCTTTCCACAGAGCATCTCCTAATAAGCCTCTTGCATTATTTTTGTTTGTTTGTTTCATTTTTGTTTTTGCCGTGGGATCTTCTTTCCCCCACCGGGGATTCAACCCAGGCCCACAACAGTGAAAGGGCAGAGTCTTCACCCCGGATGACCAGGGAATTCCCAAATCTCTTGCATATTAATCTCTTTCTCTGAATTTTATTTCTGGAGAACAATGTCATCCATATCAGGGGAAGAGAGGTTTTTGACCACTTATCCATAAGAATAAGGACGTTAAATATGTAGCAAGTGATGGTTCTATCAAAAGCAACAATATATGTGAAATCACTGTGAAAAAGGGGACTGGGCAAATGAAAAAGGAGGGAGTGATCAAAAATGATGTTATTAAGGAGATGAGACACAAGTGAAAGATAAGATTGTCAACTGAAAGAAAAACACACAAAGTAAATTTGTGAGTTAAGTTTAATTGGGGATCTTTCTGAGGACTAAAGAGCCTCTTGAAGAAAGTGAAAGAGTGAAAAATTTGGCTTAAAACTCAACATTCAGAAAACTAAGATCATGGCATCCAATTACTCCAATCATGGTCCAATTACTTCATGGCAGATAGATGGGGAAACAATGGAAACAGTGAGAGACTTTGTGTTTTTTGAGCTCCAAAATCACTGCAGATGGTGACTGCAGCCATGAAATTAAAAGACGGTTGCTCCTTGGAAGAAAGGCTATGACCAACCTGGACAAGTTATTAAAAAGCAGAGACATTACTTTGCCAGCAGCAAAGATCCATCTAGTCAAGGATATGGTTTTTCCAGTAGTCATGTATGGATGTGAGAGTTGGACTATAAAGAGAGCTGAGCACCGAAGAATTAATGCTTTTGAACTGTGGTATGGGAGAATACTCTTGAGAGTCCCTTGGACTGCAAGGAGATCCAGCCAGTCTATCCTAAAGGAAATCACTGAGTATTCACTGGAAGGACTGATGCTGAAGCTGAAACTCCAATACTTTGGCCATCTGATGTGAAGAACTGACTCACAGGAAAAGACCCTGATGCTGGGAAAGATTGAAGGCAGGAGGAGACTGGGAAGACAGAGGACGAGATGGTTGGATGGCATCACTGATTTGATGGACATGAGTTTGAGTAAGCTCCAGGAGTTGGTGATGGACAGGGAAGCCTGGTGTGCTGCAGTCCATGGGATCGCAAAAAGTCGGACACAACTGAGTGACTGAACTAAACTGAGAGCTATAGCCCAGGAGTCAGCATCTCAAAAAGTTCTGAGGAACTGCTCCAAAGAGGTTAGGGAGGAACAAGAATATATATGAGGTTTGTGCTGAGAAAACAAACATTTGGTTGAATAACAAAAAGTTGCTGTTAATTACAAAGAACAGGTATTTCAAGCTATTTTAGTTCTTTTCCATGTATGGGAAGATGCAAGAATCTGGACTCATTGAAATTATTCTTTAGATATGTATCTTAACTATGTAGGCAACTGCAGTACATGAACCTTGTAGATCTGGTTCTGATATACAACATTTTTTGCTTCCAAGACCTTAGAAAATAAGGTCTTGAAGAACAGATAGAATGTGAGCCCTAAGGGTCATCAGTGTCCTCTGTAAGTAAGGACAGAGACTCAGAGCAAAAACTGGTAAGGACAAATGGGGCTACTTGAACTCCCTTTCTGGATAACCATCTAAAGATATCCGCCCTGTTGGGAAGAGTCCCTTGATTTCCCATCCACATCTCCCCATTCTCTTGTTAATTAATATAATGTTTTTATTAGCATCTGTAAGATGGATGAGAAGGGAAGACAACAGATCAAATAAGATTTCTTGGACTGGTGATTGATTAAGTAGCAGTAAAGTTACATGGGGCATCAACGCAACAGTGGTGTCCATGCAAAAGGAGCCTGCTTAACCGTAGCATTTACTGTGTCCTGGGTACTCGGCATAGACAGGGTGAAGCAGGACATGGATGGGCTGCTGGCTGAATAACTTATCTTCTGTGGACAGAAACTCCATGAAAACNTTTTTTTTTTTTGGTGTATTTCTGTAAATACACATCATTCTTCCTGTAAATTACAAGATTAAACCTTTCAGAACAGAAAGCAAGAATTACTACTTGCTACTACTTGCTCAAATATAGTGCCTAGCATATATCAAGTGATAGCATATATCATCTAACATGAATGTTAGATGAATAAATAATCATAGAGCTACTTAAAGATGAAGGAAGAACCAAAAAAAAGTAAGGAACTTACTACATATATCTCCCAGTTATGTATGAGATTGAGTGGGCTAAAAGAATCCTTTGTATTACACAATGTCCTGGAAGATCTTTTGAGAAAGAGACTCCTCAAAAACTTGTGATTTATTTTAATTCTACTTTGTACAGAAAGAAGCACTGCTGACTCATGAAAGTGCTTTCTGACCATTTAAGACTCTCTAATTAATATGTTGCCCAAAGTTAAAAAAATCCCAGTTAGATAAAAAAATTTGGGGTTCTTTAGCCAGCTTTGTTGAGGTGTAATACACATACCATTAAATTTACCTATTTTAAGTGTACAGTTTGATCAGTTTTAGTAAATTTCTATAGTTGCACAGCTGTCACTACCGTTCACTTATGTCCATCACTCCAGAAAGTTCCCTTAAGACCTAACTACAGGTATACTCCTAATGCCAGCACATGGCTAGTCTGCTTTCTGTCTGCACAGTTTTGCTTTTTCTACAATTTCATGTAATGGAATCACTTAGCATGTATTTTGAGGTTCACTCATATAGTATGTAACAGTAAAAGTTTGTAACTTTTTATTTCTAAGCAGAATTGATGGATATTTAGATTGTTTCCTGTTTTTGGCTATTTGAATAATATCACTATGATTATTGGCATACAAATCTTTGCATGCCTGTTTTCATTTCTCTAGGAGAGTAATTGCTATGTTATATGGTAAGCTTATGCTTTAGAAAGAAACAAAACCTAAAACTGTTACCTTAAGTGGCTCAACTATACTATTTAACATTTCTATGAGCAGTGAGTATATGAGGAATTCAGTTTTTTCACATCCTTGTTAACACTTGGTATTGTCAGCCTTTTTGAATTTAGCTCATTTAGTGGATGTGTAGTAGTGGTTATTGTAGTTAATTTATATTTTCCTAATTAATAATGATATTGAATACTTTTTTATGTGCTTATTCATCCATATCTTTTTAAAGTGTCTCTACAAGTCTTTTGCCCATTTAAAAATGGATTGTTTCATTTATTAGTTAAGATTTCTATGTTTGTTCTGTCAAGATAATAAAATAACTAAAAGAACAAATTATAAATTCTTTTTTGTTTTGAGTTTTTTTTTTGGTTGTTAGGAAAGAATAAAAGGTTATTAAAAGTTTTAAAGAACAGTGCTGTTGATCTTTGAATACCGTAGGGATTAGGGGCACTTATTCTCTGCACAGTTTAAAATCTAGTTTACAGTGGCCCTGTCTATCCCTAGCTCCCTTGCATCTGTAGACTTAACCAGTCTTGGGATATGTTTATATTTTTACTACTGAAATATACTCAATATTTTTACTATAAATATTCAATATATATAAATATTAAGTAATATATAAATTATACACAAATTTAAATGTTAAATTTAATATTTTTACTATTGAAAAAAAATCTGTATATAAGTGGACCCTCAGAATTCAAACCCTTGTTGTTTAAATGTCAACTCTACAATGAAAACTTACACTTCACATGTTAAGAAATGAGTCATTAAAAACAAACTTGCCTAAATGTCTCTTTCCTGCTGCATTTTCCTCTTTTTTATCAGAAATGATCTCGTTCCTTAATTTTATGTTATTCTTTGGTTTTCATTATAGCTTTTATTATACTTAATATCCTTAATATATTGATTTTTTTTTAATTAATGTTTTTTCATTTTTTAAAGCTATGAGGTATATTCTTATAGGGAAAAGCTACTTGTCCATTCTGTTAGATAGAGATTTGGGTTATTTCTGATTTTTTCCCACCTTTATTGAGGTATAACTGACAAAATTGTTATGTATTTATACAATATGATTTCATACATATATATATACACACACACACAGTAAAAGGATTCTCATCATTGAGTTAATTAACACACCCATAACCTGTTTTGTGTATGAGGACAGTTAAATTCTATTCTCTTGGCAAATTTCAGTTATTCAGTACAGTGTTATTAAATATAGTCACCATGTTATACATTAGATCCTTAGACCATATTCATCCTATAATACCTGGCAAGCACTTTTTTACTTTGTGTTTCTGTGAGTTTAATGTTTTTTCTTTTTTGTTTTTTTCCTTTCTGGTTTTTAGTTAAAAGAAAAAAAAAATGTTGCTGTGAACATGGCCAGGACTAGGGTAAGGCAACTGAAGTACTAAGGGTGCAGAATTTATTAGTATCTCAAACCTGGCTATGAACACTTTTATATATGTCTCCTGATCTAAGAGTTTCCCCCACAGTATTCCTAGAAATGGATTAATTGCTAGTTTATAGGCTACATACATCTTTAACTTTATAGCTTATGGGAAATTTTTAGATGATTGTAGCTATTTATGCTTCTACCACCAGTTCCCATTGCTCACATCCTTGTTATAGTTACAGCTTTAAATTTTGCCAACATGGTGGATATGAAATCTTAAATGATAGTAATTTACATTTCCCTGATTAGTAATTAGTATGTTGGTTGTCTTCATTTCGTTTTCTCTGCAGTGCCTAGGTCTTGTGTTTTATTTAATTTTCTACCTCAATATTTGTTTTTCTTACTGACTTGTAATACAGTTACTGCCTATTACTTGTCTTTTTTAGCTTTGTTTTGTATTGCATATATCTTCCCCCAGTCTTCAGTCTTTACGTCCTTTTTGGAACGGAAGTTATTTTCTGGCTGTGTTGCGCAGCTCAAGAGGTCTTATTTAGTTGTCTGGGGTTGAACTTGAGGCTACAGCACTGAAATCACCAAGTCCTAACCACTGGACTACCAGAGAAGTCCCCAGAAGTTATTAGTTGCAATGTAGTTGAATGTTTATGTCTTGTCTTAATTGGTTTGTGCTTTTATATCTTGTTGAAGACTTCCCTACCCTATGTATTTTTTTAAAGGCTTTAAAATTTGCCCTTTCCGTATTAGTTTTAAATCTGTTTTAATTTGTTTTCGTTTTCCTGATGAAGCTTTTTTCTTGAAGTCTATTTTGTCTAAATGTTAATGTTGCTACTTTTCCTTTTTGCTTCTGTATTTTTGGTGTATCTATTCTCCCTTTTACTTTATTTTCCTTTGCCCTTTTGTTTTAGATGTTTCTTTACACAAAATAGCATATATCTAGATTAAAAAAAAAAAACAATTCTGCCAATCTGGCTTTAACTGGAGAATTTCATTTTTTTCTCCTATTCTGACTTTCATCTTCCTTAAGAGAGTATTCAAATTTTTAAAATAATATATATTTAACTTAAAGTTCATATTTAAACCTGAATAATACAGGGATCATCAAATGTTTTATTACCCATTGCTCTCTGCCAATTATGCCATTGTTCAGTTTTTTAGTTTTTGTATATCTCAGTTCAGCCTCACAAATTATACTTTTTGTTTGTTTTATTCAGTAAGTAGATGCTTATACTTTATTTTACCAGTTCCTTTAGTTGTTCTACTCCTTGCTTCTGAGATTATTTTCCTTTTTCCTAATGTATGTTTATTAAAAATTTATTTAGAAATTATAAAAACTCAAATTTTGTCTGAAAGCCTTTTAAATTTTGCCATTGTTCTTGAATGTTAGTTTTGATTGGTGTAAAAGTTCAGATTGGGAGTTAAACTGTTTTTTAGGGGGCCAGTTGTAAATATTTTGAGCTTCATGGGCCATATATTCTCTGTCACAAGTAAGTCAATTATGCACTTATAGTGGAGATCATTCATAGGCAATATGTAAACATGTGAGTGTAACTGTTTTGATAACATTTTGGTTGTAGACACTGAAGTTTGAATTTTATGTAATTTTCATGTGTTCTAAAATATTAAAAAAAATTTTAATATGAAAATGTTAAAGTCATTCTTAGCTTGCAGGCCATATAAACATAGGCTGGATTTGACCTGTGAGCCATAGTTTGCTGATCTCCTGTCTAGGTTAATATTCACTTTACTGCCGGATCCAGGGAATTTGAAGGGTGGACGGCGTCAGCGACAAAAGACTTGTTTATTTATTAATATGGAAATATAAGATTAGATTCGGAAGGAATAGTATAGTAAGAAAATTAAGTGGAGAAAGAAGACTGAATAACTTGGGTTACAGGGAAGACCAATAAAGTTCCAGACAAGGAACTTGCACCATCTATGTGGGGCCACCGGCATCCGTTTGAATATCAGAAAGTGCCCTGCCTTGGGCGCTCTCTCTTACGGATCTTAAAAGCCAGGACAAGTAAGTAGACATGGTGGGCCGCCTGCTCCAGATGGGAATTCAGCCTGAAATTAGAGGAGAGAGAGAGAGAGACATGGGGGGAACTAGTCCAGCAACTAGCTCCAAACTCTTATTGTCTGGAGAGGCCTTTTATACCTTTTTGATTGTACATAGAGATCAGTGGGTAATACAAAATTATGCAGTGTTAGCAGCCCAGACTCTCATCAAAACCAGGCTTTTCTCTCTGCATACTTAATTATATACACAAGTCTTAGGTGATTTACATCATCTTCTAGCCCCAAAGGGCCAATTAACATTTTACAGCCTTTTTCCGATAAGGGTTTGTCAACCAGAAGACTTATTTGTGTTGATCTTCCCAAAGTCTGGTGCTGCTCTCAGAAAAGCACTAAATAAAGTTACATTCTTACAAAGCAAAGATACAGGAACTTATAACAAGCAAAAGGAGTATAGTGATTTACAACAACAGAGAAACAATTAACTCAAAAAGTCTAGTGTCGCTAACATCAAAACTACTATATCTCCTTTCCCATATCCCGTTTACATTGCTCAACATCCTTCCAGGTGTCCTAAAAGAATGTGAAGGCCTGGCAGCAATCATTGAGTCAGCAGTGAAAGCCTGTCACCAATATGATTTTTAACTCTTTAGCAAAGGCTCTGTTTCTTTAAGACACTGTTAAACTTTGTGCCTCTCTGCCGTTGAGGGCTGTAAGCAATTGACAAGCTGGAAAAAGTCTGGGAACCTGTTAGGCAAGCTAGAGAGCTATGGGGGGAGGGGGGGTTAACTGAACGTCCCTTTCAAATGCAGAAGACTAAAGCCTTGATTTGACTTTTTCCCAGAGAATATCAGAAGAGTGGAAAAGCAGAGTACAGAGGCCGGCAGATAATTTTATTTTTCTGGGGGGGGCGGATGCTCAGGAAATACCAGGGGGAATCCCTGAAGCTTGATCATGTCCTTGCGTATGCCAGGCTTCCTTCCGCATGACCTTGTCACGGGCGGGATTCCTCACGCTGGCTCTTGACACTTTACTTAGTACTTTACTCTTGGGTAAGGTACTAATTCTAATTATTCTTAGAATGTCAATGATATTGTCTTCTGTTTTTAGTTGTTGGGAAGTCACCTGTCAGTCTAATTGTTGTTTTGTTGCAGATAATCTGGTGATATGTTTTTTCCTTTGACTGNAATTTTATTTTTCTGGGGGGGCGGATGCTCAGGAAATACCAGGGGGAATCCCTGAAGCTTGATCATGTCCTTGCGTATGCCAGGCTTCCTTCCGCATGACCTTGTCACGGGCGGGATTCCTCACGCTGGCTCTTGACACTTTACTTAGTACTTTACTCTTGGGTAAGGTACTAATTCTAATTATTCTTAGAATGTCAATGATATTGTCTTCTGTTTTTAGTTGTTGGGAAGTCACCTGTCAGTCTAATTGTTGTTTTGTTGCAGATAATCTGGTGATATGTTTTTTCCTTTGACTGGTTTTAAGAACTTATTTTCACTGCCGAGGTCCTATGATGTATCTAAGTGTGGATTTATTTTCATTTAACTTGGTTAGAATTGGTTGAGCATCCAGATTCTAAAGATTAGCGTGTCTCATTACTTCTGGAAATTTTCAGCCGTTATTTTTGCTTATGTACAACATGTGTGCATGCTAAGTCGTTTCAGTTGTGTCCGACTCTGTGCGACCTCTGGACTGCAGCCTGCCAGGCTCCTCTGTCCATGGGATTCTCAGGCAAGAATACTGGAGTGGGTGGCCATGGCCTCCTGCAGGGATTCTTCCTAACCCACACTGAGCCTGCATCTCTTACTTATACCCTGCATTGGCAGGCAGGTTCTTTACCACTACCAAGTTATAGTATAAAATAGTGTGTCTATGATATTAAATAATGGCTTTTTAAAAATATTCCATCCTAGAATTGCGTGCTAGACCATCTCTGTGTAGATGACCTTATAAGCTTCCTTTTATCAAAATTGTCAATTTTTTGGTTTGGGTGCAAAGCAGTATAGCATTAAGTGTAATACTAATATGTTTTATAATACTAATATGTCTAAGAACTTAGCACATTTATTTGTATACTTTGTATCATGCATTACAGTTCTATATAGTAAATGCACATTGTAAGTATATATAATAAATATGCATTAATAGTTGGGACAGCAAAAGTACAACTTGACATTTGGTTTTTAAACCATATTCAAAATAATTCTTTGTACTTTTATGCAGTTAATAGATTATTTGCATGATTGGAGAGCTGATGATTTTTATTTTAATGCTTTAAGCTAGCAAGATTTATGGTGATACTTTAACATAGGCTTCTTCATTTCAGAGAACTCAGCTTCCTGTGTCTGCTGAATCTCAAAAACCCATGCTGAAAAAAGGTCTGTATATAATTTCATTGCGTCTGTATATTTGCACAGATTTCTCTGTCTTATTGATTCTTCTATTATGCCATATCTAGCTTTCATTTGTGAAGTTGTTAGATATTAGGGGATTGATTTTATGTAGAAGTATGTTGTTAAATGGGGTTTCATTTTAATATATAAATGTGTACTAACTTTCTACTTGTGGAAAAACCACTATAAAGTTCCTATAGTACAGATCAGGCCTCAAATAATCTCATGTATATGCATGTTGAATAAGTGTGAGGTTTTATAAAAAGTCTGGGAAGCCTAACATGGTGAGGACTCAGTGCTTTCACTGCCGGGGGCCCCGGTTAAATCCCTGATCGGGGAAGTAAGATGCTGTGAGATACAGCAAAAAATTAATTAAATAAAATCCAGTAGAGGTACGTATTATATAGAGGAATAAGATTTCCTCATTTGTTAACCTAGGAAGTCTTAGGAGGGTTTTTGCATCAAGTTTGTCAGTGACTATACTGGATGTTCTTCCATGTTCACCCAGTTCTAAAGGACTGGGTATCTTATCTACTTCCTAGGCATTAGAAAATACCTGAACTTTTTGTTTAGCAGGAGAGACCATCTGTTTCATTGTTTGTTCATTTATTTATTATCTGCTAGATGAGGAAATATGGTGTGAGTTGCCCAGGGTCTTGTGTGTTGCTCTTGTTTGCATGCCCAAGTTATAGTCACTAGGCTATGTGCCGTTTTGTAGCATGAGTTCTGTTGTTTGCTAAGAGTTTTGATTTTGTTAATAAAGTGTTTACTTGGGGCCATTTCTGTTATTCTTTGAACAACTTGTTGGAAAATATTAACTTTCAGGAATTTATTTTCAAAGGTTTTTGTCTTTTTTGGGTGGGGGGAAACAGCTTTCACTGAAAGAACGGTACATCTACAATGTAGATTATTTGTGAAATTTCGATGAATTCTGCTGATGTCTAACATCATTGCTCATTTAAAAAAATATATTTGTATGTATTTATTTGGCTGCACTGGGTCTTAGTTGTGGCATGCAGGATCTGACATGTGGGATCCAGTTCCCTGATCAGGGATCAAAGGGCCCGTGCATTTGGGAGCAAGGAATCTTAGCCACTGGACCACCAGGGAAGTCCCCATTGCTAATATTTTAAACACCATTTCTGGACATGAGAATCTTCTTGCTGTGATATCTGTTCATTTAATCAGTAAGGTGATTTGGGACTTGTGGGTATTGTAATCATCCCTCCATTATTCTTTTCATACTTCCTCCAGGGTCATGCTGTGTGATTCAGTTGACCTACAGTCCAGGAAAATTGTAATTAATATACACCAATCAAGAATTGGCCCATGCCCAATTCAGGCTAATGAGATGAAAAGTTTATAGCTATTGGAAAAGGGACATATCTGACAAGTATGCTATAAAATTAAGCAGTGCCAGTCAGTTCTTCCTCCCTTACCCACTGCAGAGCAACCACTTTCTGGTTTCTGGTATTAAAGTTTAGTTTTTCCTGTTCTTGAACCCCTCATACATGTGAGTACTTAGCAGGTTCCAAGTATTTGGAATGCACAGATAAATGGCATGGATTCTGCCCTCAGGGAATTGACAGTCTTCAGGGCATAGGGAATATAAGCAGATAATTAAAGTGCAGTGTGTACTCCCTAGGTGCATCCTCTGAAGGTTAAGCATTTCCAGTTTCAACTCTTTCCATGTGAGAATTTAGAACTCTTGCCATTATTGCTTTGGCTCTATAGTGAAATTTGTTGGCCATCTTGGAAGTAGAGCATTTAGGACTAAATAGAATATTCCAGGTATGTGAACAGGGCCAAGTGAAATGTCTGGAAGATAAAATCTGTTGATTTGGATCTTTCTGTTAATCAGCTAAGGTTGCTTTGCATTTGGGCAACCATTTTACACATTTGCAATACCATTGTATTGCATAGTGTCAGGGGTGTGATTCATTTATAAATATAGTTCAGTTTAGTTCAGTCACTCAGTCGTGTCTGACTCTTTGTAACCCCATGAACTGCAGCACACCAGGCCTCCCTGTCCATCACCAACTCCCAGAATCCACCCAAACCCTTGTCCATTGAGTCAATGGTGCCGTCCAACCATCTCATCCTCTGTCGTCCCCTTCTCCTCCTGTCCTCAATCTTTCCCAGCATCAGGGTCTTTTCCAATGAGTCAGCTCTTTGCATCAGGTGGCCAAAGTATTGGTGTTCAGCTTCAACATTAGTCCTTCCAATGAACTCCCAGGACTGATCCCCTTTAGGATGGACCGGTTGCAATTCCTTGCAGCCCAAGGGACTCTCAAGAGTCTTCTCCAACACCACAGTTCAAAAGCATCAATTCTTCACCTCTCAGCTTTCTTTATAGTCCAACTCTCAACATCCATACATGACTACTGGAAAAACCATAACCTTGTCTAGATGACCTTTGTTGGCAGAGTGATGTCTCTGCTTTTTAATATTGCTGTCTAGGTTGATCATAACTTTTCTTCCAAGGAGTAAGTGTCTTTTAATTTCTAATGAGAAAATCAGCATAAGCTTATAGAAATTTGAAAAACATAGAGAAGTATAAAGAAAACAGGAAAAAAATCAGCCCTAAGGATTAGTGAACTTTGACAAATTAAAAATCAGGGTAGTATTTTGAACAGAAAGCTTCCATATTTCACTGTGTAATCTTTAGATGTCTCACAGATGGCCAGCAGGCACATGTAAAGATGCTCCTAGTTACTAATTATTAGAGAAATGCAAATCAAAACTATGAGGTACTGCCTCACATTGATCAGAGTCTTCATCATTAAAAAGCCTACAAATAGTAAATCCTGGAGAGAGTGTGGAGAAAAGGGAGCCCTCTTACACTGTTGGTGGGAATGTAAATTGGTGCAGCCACTTGGAAAACAGTATGGAGGTTCCTCAAAAAACTAAACATGGAGTTACAATATAATCAAGCAGTTCCATTCCTGGGCATATACATAGACAAAACTCTTAATTTAAAAAGATACATGCTTCCCTGTGTTCATAGCAGCACTATTTACCAAGCAAACACATGTAACGAACCTCAACGTTATCAACAGATGACTTAATAAAGATGATGTTGTGTGTGTGTGTGTACATATATATGTGTGTGTGTACACACAGAAAATTTCCAACCATTAAAAAGAATGAGATAATGCAGCAACATGGGTGGACCTAGAGACTGTCATACTAAATGAAGTCAGTCAGGAAGAGAAAGACTAACACCATATGATATCATACATGCGAAATCTAAAATATGGCACAAATTGATGTATCTATGAAACAGAAGCACACTCACAGACACAGAGAACAGACTTGTGCTTGCCAAGGGGCAGGGAAGTGAGGGAGGGAAGTATTGGGAGTTGGAATAAGCAGATGCAAACTACGATATGGGCTTCCCTGGTGGCTCAGACGGTAGAGCGTCTGCCTGCAATGCGGGAGACCCGGGATTGATCCCTGGGTCAGGAAGATCCCCTGAAGAAGGAATTGGCAACCCACTCTAGTACTGTTGCCTGGAAAATTCCGTGGATGGAGGAGCCTGGTGGGCTACAGTCCATGGGGTTGCAAAGAGTCGGACATGACTGAGCAACTTCACTTCAAACTACAATATATAGGATGGATAGACAACAAGGCTCTACTGTATAGCACAGGGAACTAGATTCAGTATACTATGATAAAGGTTTACCATAGTATATTGAAAATCTAGTATTTTGTTGAAATAGTATGTAACATAGTATATGAAGTAGTATGTATTTAGTATATGAAGCAGTATATATCATAGTATGTTGGAAATCTAGTATGAACAAAATCATAGTACTTTGTTCAGAATCATGGTAAAGGTTTATCATAGTATATTGATTTAGTTCCCTGTGCTATACAGTAGAACCTTGTCTATCCATCCTGAGAATAGCAGTTTGCATCTGCTAGCTCCAGACTCCCAATACTTCCCTCCCTTACTTCTCTGCCCCTTGGCAACCACAAGTCTGTTCTCTGTGTCTTTGAGTATGCTTCCTTGGTGGCTCAGCTGGTAAAGAATCCGCCTGCAATGTGGGAGACCTGGGTTCAATCCCTGGGTTGGAAAGATTCCCTGGAGAAGGGAATGGCTATCTGCTCAAGTATTCCGGCCTGGAGAATTCCATGGACTGTGTAGTCTATGGGGTTGCAAAGAGTTGGACATAACTGAACGACTTTCACTAAGGTTTCACATGATAAACCATTATGGAAAAGAATATGAAAAAGAATAGATAGATATAGATGAGTCACTTTTCTGTATAGCAGAAATTAACATTGGAAATCAACTATACTTCAATAAGAAGCTTTCCAGATGGCACAGTGGTAAAGAATCTGCCTGCCAGTGCAGGAGATGCAAGATAAATGTATTTGATCCCCAGGTCAGGAAGATCCCTTGGAGTAGGAACTGGCAACCCACTCCAGTATTCTTGCCTGGAAAATTCCATGGACAGAGGAGCCTGGCAGGGTACAGTCCATGGGGTTGCAAAGAGTCAGACATGACTGAGCACACACACATATTTCAATAAAATTTTAAAAATCCTAAATATCTTTTTAATCCCTAGTTTAGATTTTGGCTTTTTGGTCAAGATAATTGTTTGCTGGGGGAGCGGTCCTGTATATTGCAAGATGGTAACTGCACTCTTCATCTCTACTTAGTAGATGTCAGTAGCACCCCGTTGTGACACCAGAAATGTCTCCAGATATTGCCAGATGTTCCCTAGGGTGCAGAGTTGTTCCTGGTTGAGAGCCACTGCTGTAGTTAAAGAGTATGATACTTCAGTAGAAGGTAGACTATAGGAAGTTGGTAAGTTTAACATGGGGACTTCACACACAAGTTGAATTAACAGGCAGAGAGACTTCATTTGAACAAGCAGCGGCCATGGCATTTTAACTGAGAAGTTCTGAGTCTGGGTTTGGATGTTGTCTCCCACACCCTCCCCTCCTCAGCTTGAGAGGCCAATATCCTAGATTGACGCCAGTCTTAAGGGTAGTGAGTGCCAGCTCACTGGAGGGGATAAACAAGTTTTTATTTGGGATTCTTGTCTAAATATATTAGGACTTTTTCAAGAACAAGCAACTTATTTGGAATTGTTCACAGAACGACTTGATGGTTCTGAGAAAAAATATCCAACATGGGGCTACTTACATCCTCTTCATTTTCCTCCCATGATATGACCTCAGATAACTCAGAAAACTTTCTTCTGGCTTTCTGTTGAGGTGAGTTAATTGATTTACTTCATGGGCTTATTTCCTTCCTTAAAGGAGTCTTCATTGAAGACCTTATCCATTTTGGAGTGGCTGCATAGGCTAGGAGGAATTTAATTTACAATCTGAGACAATCTACTTACTATGTGAGAAACTTGGTCTCAGCTTGTGGTTTGCTTTTAAAGTATTTTTTAATAAATGAAGTTGTAAGAAATTGTGGCAAAACACACGTAAAATTTGCTTCTTTAATCATTTAAAAGTACAGTGCAGTGGCATCAGTGGCATTCACCATGTTGTGCAACCATCACCATCATCTATTTTCAAAACCTTTTTAGCATCCCAAACAAATTCTCTTAACCATTAAATATAAACTCTCCATTTCCCCTCACCTCTAGCCCTTTGTATCCTGTATTCTGTTGGTTTGGCCAAAAAGTTCCTCTGGTTTTTACATTTTTCATTTTCACCGAGAACTTTATTAGACAACGTATTCACTGTTTTGTTCCACTGTCTTCTGCCATTTTTCAGGCAACTTCATAATTTCATCTTCCCAAAACTTTTTATCTTTTGGAGCAAAGAACTGTTCCAGGTACCTTTTACAATCTTCCAGGGAATTGAAATTTTTCCCATTGAGAAACTTCTGTAAAGACCGAAATAAATGGAAATCCAAAAGTGCAATGCCTGGTGAATATGGTGGATGATTCAGAGCTTCTCAGCCAAGACATGATAGTTTTTGCCTGGTCATCAAAGAAACATACAGTCTTGCTTTATCCTGATGCAAGATTATGCATTTTCTAGGGATTAATTCTGGAGACTTTTCATCCAGTGCTGCCTTCATTTGGTCTAACTGGGAGCAGTATTTGTTGGAATCCATCATTTGGTTTTCCAGAAGGAGCTTATAAATAGAGCACTTGCTTCCAGTTCCACCATACAACATATCACCTTCTTTGGATGAAAACTGGCCTTTGGTCTGGTTGTTGGTTGTTAATTGCGCTTGCCCCACAATCTCTTCCATTCCACCTTATTGTACAATATCCACTTTTTGTTGCTTGTCATATTCGTTTTGGGAATTCCCTGGTGGCTCAGAGGTTAAAGCGTCTGCCTGCAATGTGGGAGACCTGGGTTCAATCCCTGGGTGGGGAAGATTCCCCTGGAGAAGGAAATGGCAACCCACTCCAGTATTCATTTTAAAAATGTAAAGTTTCCATTATATTTAAGTAGAGAATCACAAATGGAAATACAGTCAAGGTTTTTTTCACTTAACTTATGGGGAACCCAAGCATCAAAGTGATTAATATGACCAAGTTGCTGCAAATGATTTTCATTGCTTGACATGGATATTTTGAGTATGTCAGCTATCTCCTACATGGTATAGATATGATTGTTCTCAATGTCTTGATTTGATCACTGTCAACTTCATTTGGTGTATCCAACTGAGCATCATCTATCGAGAAATCTACAGCATGAAACTTTGTGAACCATTTTGACACGTTTGATTTAGTCATAGCATCTTCATACGCTGCACAAACCTTTTTTTTTTTTTTGCATTTTAGTTGTGTTTTTACCTTTCTTGAAATAATAAAGCATAATATGCCAAAAATGTTGCCTTTTTTCTTCCATCTTTAGTATTGAAGTGGCTACAGAAAAATTCACCAATTTTGATAAATTTTTAAAAAATGCATGCTGATATGACAGTTGTCACAATAGAATCTAACAAAATTGTTTTGAATGACGGTAAAGACAACTAAGTGCAACTAGAGCCATCATACAGAAAAAACCAAATGATCTTTTCAAGCCAACCCAATACTGTCTCTATGAATTTGCATATTCTCAATATTGCATTCATACATGCAGAATTATGCAACATTTATCCTATTGTTTCTGACTTATTTCACTTAGCATATTTTCAAGGATCATCTGTGTTATAGCATGTTGAACAGATTTGATTACTTTTTAAGGCTAAATAGTACTCTGTTGTTTGTATATACAGTAAATATTTTGTATATCCAGTTATCTGTTGATGGATTTACGGGTTGTTTCTACCTTTTCACTATTGTCAGTATCACTGCCATGAATGTTGATGTATAAATAAATACGTTTGAGTACCTCCTTTTCTTTTGCTTTTTCTAGGACTTCAGCTTTTTATTGAATATGTTACATAAGAGATATAGTCAAAAAGCTCATGTTGTCGTTGGACTCCCCTGTTCTTCTTTATTTGCCTTCCACTTCTTAACTGGAGAGCAATGGTGGAGGGGCAGGACTTCCTGGTAGGGCAGATCCATCAGCCCCCGCATTGCAAATGAGGCTTCCTATGTTGACAAGGCTGGAGCCTTTGCAAACTGGCCCTGCCAGAAGTGTTCAGCATTTCTGTTAGCTGTTTTAGTGAGAACATTGATCTATCCTCTGTGACTGAATGTCACCTCATTGTGGTGTAGGATGAGGCCAGTAGATGAAGATGAAAGTGCCCAGTTAGTGGCTGACTGCCCACCTCACTCATCGCAATGTGGCCTTAACTTCCTTGGAATCATTTTGGCACCACTGTAGAAAGGGGCTCCCTGCTTTCAGCTCTTTTGGGTATATACTCTGAAATGGAATTGCTGGCTCCACTTAATGATGTAATTTTATTTGATTTTTTTGAGGAATAGTATTAACTTCTCATTTAAATAAAAAGTACTATATGCATCTTTTATTTTTCCCTAATGATAGTAAAATCTACAGATTTTAAGTGCCCAGTTTTTGAATTTTGACAAATAACCTATGTAGTCATCACCTAGGACAAGTTAAATATTTTTATCACCCAGAAAGTTTCTTCTAGCCCCTTCCCAATCAGTCCTTCCTTCAGTTCCCTAGAGGGAACCATTGTTCTGATTTCCGTCCCTGAAAGTAAATTTTGTCTGTCTGTGCTTGAACTTCTTGTGATGAAGTCATATAGCAGTGCATCTTTTGATGATCAGCTTTTTTTTTTTTTTTTTTTTTTACAGCTTGGTTACAGCTCAGAGTTTTATTTGGCAAGCAAAGGATAGTACACCCTCGAGGTGTGAGAGTGGGCCGACCCCAAAGGAGAGGCCTCAATCTGTCTTGCTTCCTCTTTTTATACATTTTGTCTTCTCCCTGCTGAGCCTGCTCTATGCAAATTGGGCTAGCCGAGAAGTGGGTGTGTTTGTTTCACCTGAAGTTCTCACTCTGGTCTATGGATTTTCTTTTGTTCCATTGTTCCATTTTTGGAGGCTTTTCCCTTTCTTTATCTTTTAGCCATAGCCATTTTTAACTCCTTTTTTGATCAGAAGTTTTAATTTTGATGAAGAGTGATTTATTAATTTTTTTCCTTTATGGTTAATGCTTTTTGTGTCTTGTCTAGGAGGTTATGACCCTTACCCTCAGACTGAGTTGTGTGCCCCCACCTTTTCTGCATTGATATTGCAGAAATTAATCTTTTTGGTTGAGGGGGTGTTTAATTTGATTCTTGACACTTTCATTAACATATACCATATATACAGAAAAGTTCATGTTATAACTGTACAGCTTAATACATTTTTACAAAGTGAACATATCCATGTACTTACCATCTCTTTTTTAAACATAAAACCAATGTATGTATTTTTAATTCATTGATTATTTTATTTTTGGCTGCACTGGATCTTCATTGCTTTGTGCAGGCTTTCTCTGGTTGAGGGGAGCTGTTCTTCCTTGTGGTGTGTGGGCTTCTCATTGCAATGATTTCTCTTATTGTGGAGCTCCAGCTCTAGGGCGAGTGGGCTCAATAGTTATAGCACACAGACTTAGTTGCTCCACCGCATGTGGAATTTTCCTGGACTAGGACTTGAAACTGTGTCCTCTGTATTGCCAGGCGGATTCTTATCCACTGTGCCACCAAGGAAGTCCTGTACTCACCATCTTGATTACATTATGGAACATCATCAACATCTTAGAGGCCTCCCTCATATTCCCTACGAGTCATTAACTACTCCTCTCAAAGATGGTTACTTAGGTATTTAACTTCTACCTTGTAGACAGGGTTTTACGTACTTTTGAACTTGATATAAGTGGATGGAATCATTCAGTGTATACGTTTCAGTATCTGACTTCCTTGTTCAAAATTATCTTTGTGGTATTCATGTATCTTGTTGCATGCAATAATGGCTGTTGTTTTCTATTATAACATAGTATTATATTATGGGGTGATACCCCAGTTTATTCATTTTACTTGGAATGAACATTTGGGATACTTTAATTTTGAGATATTATGCATAATGCCATCCTTAAAGTGTATGTTTTTTTGGGTACACTTACGTAGCAGGATTTGTACTTATGTACACTTAGTAGCAGGATTGCTGGGTCACTGGGAAGGATGTACTTAAGTTCAGTCAGTCAGTTCAGTCGCTCAGTCGTGTCCGACTCTTTGTAGCCCCATGAATTGCAGCACGCCAGGCCTCCCTGTTCATTGCCATCTCTCGGAGTTCACTCAGACTCACGTACATCGAGTCCATGATGCCATCCGGCCATCTCATCCTCGGTCGTCCCCTTTNTTACTGTATACAGTAACAAACTGTGTTTCCCAACTTACAGGCTGTAAAAATGGAGGGTCAGGAACATAAGCCCAATATGTTTTTTCTGACTGGGTAACTGGCAATTGACTGAAGAGTGCCAGTAACGCCAACGAAAATGCCAGCGGAGTATCTGGAGATCCACCAGTGCGGGCGAGATGCTGAGCTCGTCGGGCAAGCTCTCGTAATTGCTCTTGTGCAGGTAGATCATTCCTCTCCTAAGGGTCAATCTTCTCATCTGAGCCACTAGAGACCGTCTGCGTGGTGCGTACCAGACTTTCCGGGAGCCAGCGCGGCGCTTCGGCATCCTGCGGAAACACACAAACATGCCCTCTTCCCCAAATAAGAACTGGATCTGGTCCGTGCCATTGATTAGTAAAAGGATCTTTCCACAGGACCATTGGCTTGGCAGCATTTTTAGGATTCCAGAATCGCTGAGCTGCCGAAAACCCTTCTGAAACAAGTTGAAGAAAATTAAGAACAAAAACAGCATGAGTCAAATAATTTTGTGGTGTCCAGGGATATAATTCCCCCTTTTTTAATTTTTGAAGTTGATGTTTTAAGGTTTGGTGAGCACATTCAATACCTTGGCCCTGCGGGTTATACGGAATGCCTGTTTTATGGGAGATGTTTAATGTTGCACAGAAAGATCGGAATTTGGTGCCAGTATAGGCAGGGCCATTATCAGTTTTAATTTCTTTTGGGGTTCCCATAAGGGCAAAACAGCAGAGGCAATGTGCAATGCAATGTTTACAAGCCTCTCCGGTTTGCAAAGTAGCACATAAGAAACCTGAAAAGGTGTCAATAGTGACATGAATATATTTCTTCAGACCAAATTCGGGATAGTGAGTGACACCCATTTGCCACAAATGATNAGGCAATGTGCAATGCAATGTTTACAAGCCTCTCCGGTTTGCAAAGTAGCACATAAGAAACCTGAAAAGGTGTCAATAGTGACATGAATATATTTCTTCAGACCAAATTCGGGATAGTGAGTGACACCCATTTGCCACAAATGATTAGGTAACAGGCCTCTTGGGTTCACGCCCAAATGCGGCACAGACAATAATTGTGGGCAGACAGGGCATTGGCGAACTATCTGACGGGCAGCTTCTCTGGGAATATGAAACTGCAACCGAAGACTATTACTGTTTTGATGATGAAGTTTATGAGAAGCAAGGGCTAACTGCTGTTGAGTGAAAAAAACAGAGTAGCAGAATCGACCTCAGAGTTTCCCAAGGTTAAAGGTCCTGGAAGTGAGGAATGTGCCTGTATGTGCCCAAAATAGCACTTTGATGGATGAAGGCATATAAGCTGCTGAATTTGCTGAAATAATTGTTGAATAAAACAATTCGAGGTGCCAATAAATGGTACAGTTTCAATAATGGAAAGAGCAGTGACGACATAATGACTATCTGAATAAAGATTAAAAGGGGCTGCAGGAACCAAAATAAGAGCTTTATGTACAGCAGATAGTTCTACTTCTTGAGCTGAACGACGGCCCGTGTCCCAAGTAATCACACGGTCCTTTAGCTTTACAGAAGCTTGACCATTAGAAGAGCCGTCGGTAAAAATAAGAACGGCATCAGGTAGTGGGTTAATGCTAGTATTTGGGGGGAAAACAAATTGATGTCGACAGGCAAATTGAAGCAATTTATCAGCTGGATAGTGATTATCTATCCGTCCGGGGAAATTAGCAAGGGAAATCGCCCAGGAGTCACTAAATTGTAATAACCAGTCTAATTGCAAATTTGAGAATGGACAAATTATAAATGATGGCTTCTTCCCGAAATAAGTATTTGAGTGTCGTCGTCGCTCAGCTATCAATTATGCTACCATATCATAATAAGGTGTCAAAACTCTAGCCAGGGAGACGTATCCACATTAATGGCCCAGTTTGATATAAAACAGCAGTTGGGGTATGCTTCGTGAGTAGAATATATAACCCCCATTCTTTAGAGTAATCGCAATAATGAATTTGTTGTGACAAGATAGCTTCCTCAACTTTAGTAAGTGCCACACGTCCTTCGGGTGTAAGCTGACGAGCAGAAGTTGGATCTGCACTGCCCTTTAAAATATCAAAGGCTTTAACTCTCCTGTAGTGAGTTTTAAATAAGATCTAATCCAATTAATGTCTCCAAGCAATTTCTGAAAGTCATTAAGTGTTAACAGATTATCTTTCCGTAATTCTATTTTCTGAGTAAAAATTTTATTCATTTCCAAATGAAAACCTAGGTAAGTATAAGGAGGAAAACCTTGTACTTTCTCTTCAGCAATTACCAATCCGTGTTTCAATAAATCATCTTTTAATTGAGCAAAACCAACAAGCAAAATTCCTTCATTAGCATGAGCTAATAAAATATCATCCATATAATGAATTAAATATAGGTGTGGATATTTGAGTCTAGTATTTGCTAAAGCNCATTGTATATTCTTGCCTCCTTTGTCGAAAATAAGGTGTCCATAGGTGTGTGGATTTATCTCTGGGCTTATATAAAGCATTGTTAACTCATGGGCTATATAAAAACATGTCCAGGGGACCATAGGTTGCCAGTCCCTGATGTAGAGGAAAACTGTGCGTGCATTCCAAATCGCTTCAGTTCGACTTCTTTGAGACCCTATGGCCTGTAGCCTGCGAGGCTATCCTGTCCATGGGATTCTCCAGGCAAGAATACTGGGGTGCATTGCTATGCCCTCCTCCCTGGATCTTCCCAAGCAAGGGATTGAAACCGAGTCTCTAATGTCTCCTGCACTGGCAGGCAAGTTCTTTACCACTAGTGCCACGTGGGAAGCACAAGATAAAAACCACACAGCATCAAAAATGGTCTACAGATGGGAATGGCTATCCACTCCAGTTATTCCCTGGAGAATTCCATGGACAGAGGAGCTTGGTGGGCTGCAGCCAAAAAGTCAGACATGTCTGAGCAACTAACACACACACATAAATTTTGGAGTAGAAATCAGTGAAGGAGAAAATAGAAAACTGTAAAATAGATGAATCCAGAAGTTAGTTAGTTCCTTGAAAAAGATCAACAAAATTGAGAAAACTTTATATAGACAGCCAAGAAAGAGAGAGGGCCTCACTTACCAAAACCAGGAATGAAAAATGGGGTGTCACTCTTATTTACAGATTAAAAAGACTATAAAGGGACTATTACAAATAATTTTATGCCAAAGTATTAGACAACTTAGCTAAAATTGACAAATTTCTGGAGAGAAACAAGCTACTAAAACTGACTTAAGAACAAATAAAATTGGAATAGACCTAATACACAAAGAAACTGTTTCACAATTAAGACTCTCCCCTCAAAGAAAACCCAGGCTCCGATGGTTTCACTTATAAATTCTATGAAATACTGAGAAGAAATGATGCCAGCCCATTACAGAATCTGTCAGGGAATAGAGAAAGGAATAGTCCCAAATTCGCCCTGTGAAGCAAACAATACCTTGATACCAAAACCAGATTAAAAATATCATAAGAAAGGAACACTGTAGACCAGTATTCCTCATAAGTGTACACCAAAAAATTCTAAAAAAATACTAGCAAAAAGACCCCAGCAACATATAAAGAGAATTACACACCATGTCCAAATGGAATTTATCCTATGACTGCAAAGTTGGTTTAACATTCAAAAATAAACTAAAGTAATACAATATATTAATAAAATAAAGGAGAAAAACTACACCCTCATCTCAAGGGAGGCAGAAAACAAACTTACCAAGTACTTATAAGTACTTATCAAGTTAAAAACTTTTAACAGTCTAGGAGTAGATGGGAATTTCCTTAACCTGATAAAGTATATCTAAGAAAAATCTATGGCTAGCCTCTTGCTTAATGGGAGGGAGACAACATGCTTTCTTCTTCATGAGAACAAGGCAAGAATGTCTGCTGTCACCACTATTATTAAATATTGTCCTGAAGGTTCTAGCCAGTGCAATAAGGCAAAAGAAAAAATTAAAGGTTTACCAATTGGTAAGGAAGAAATAAAACTCTGTTTATTCATAGTGGCATGATTCAGTATTTAGAAAATTCCAAGGAACCCTTTAAGCATCTATTAAAAAACAAGTTTAACAAGATAATAGAATTCAAGACAAACATATAAAAACCAATTGTATTTATTCACGCTAGCAACAAACAAAAATGAAATTAAGAAAACTATTCTATATATAATAGTATCATGAAGAATAAAATACTTCTGAATAAATTGAACAAAATGCAAATCTTGTGCACTAAAATCTAAGACATTGTTTAGAGACATTTATGATCTAAATTTTATGCTCAGATTGGAAGAGTCAATATTTTCAAGATGGTAATTCATCTTTCTGAAGATAACAGTTTTTCCCCAATTGATCAATAAACTCAGTGCAATCCTCATCAAAATAAATTAACTTTTTTGGNGGTGGTCTGGTATTCCCATCTCTTTCAGAATTTTCCAGTTTATTGTGATCCACACAGTCAAAAGCTTTGACATAGTCAATAAAGCAGAAGTAGATGTTTTTCTGGAGCTCTTGCTTTTTTGATGATCCAATGGATGTTGGCAGTTTGATCTCTGGTTCCTCTGCCATTTCTAAAACCAGCTTGTACATCTGGAATTTCTCGATTCACATACTGTTGAAGCCTGGATTGCAGAATTTTGAGCACTACTCTGCTAGCGTGTGAGATGAGTGCAATAGTGCGGAAGTTTGAGCATTCTTTGGTATTGCCATTCTTTGGGATTGGAATGAAAACTGACCTTTTCCAGACCTGTAGCCACTGCTCAGTTTTCCAAATTTTCTGGCACATTGAGAGCACTACTTTCACAGCATCATCTTTTAGGATTTGAAATAGCTCAACTTTAAGTGTTGATATGACACTGTTTACTTCAAAATGAAAAAGAAATCTCTNACCTTTTCCAGACCTGTAGCCACTGCTCAGTTTTCCAAATTTTCTGGCACATTGAGAGCACTACTTTCACAGCATCATCTTTTAGGATTTGAAATAGCTCAACTTTAAGTGTTGATATGACACTGTTTACTTCAAAATGAAAAAGAAATCTCTGCAAATCTGAAACAACTTCTGAATCACCTTATTTGACTTTGTGGTCATTAACTCTTTTACAATATGAAATTCTCTTAGGCCAGTGGTTCTGAACCAGGAATGATTTTGTTCCCAGGAGACACTTGGCAATGTCTAGAGATGCTTTTGTTTGCCACAACTGGAGGTGAGGTATTGCTGGCATCCACAGATGCTGTGAAATATCCTCCAGTGCTCAGGACAGTCCCTACAAAAAATTTTTGTTATATAGATATACCATTATTTATTCACTTCCCTATGATAGGTCACTTACATTTCCTAATATTATCTATTCTTTCAATGCTTTGACAAGAGATGAACATTTTAGTGTCTAAGTTTGTGTACAACTAAAATAATTTTCATAAAATGTATTCTTAGAGCTTGGACAGCTACATCAAAACTTGTATTTGAAAGCTTTACTGTCTACTTTAAAAACTGGTAACAAGATGGTGAGCTCTTTGTGTTTGGAGAAATATTTTTTNGAATACCTGTAGGAGATGGCAGGCCAGGCTGTAAAGCCCCCATGACTTCCATAGTAGAATTTACTTTGCAAAGGTCCTGCAAAAGCCCCCATTTCCCAGACTTTTTCTTTATAACAAATATTGGAGAGTTCCAGGGGGAATTAGAGTGTTCAATATGGCCACGTTCCAATTGCTCCTGTACCAATTGCTCTGCAGCCAAAATCTTTTCTTGGGACAGGGGCCATTGATCAACCCACACCAGCTCATCAGACTTCCATGTTATAGGATTGGCATGGGATACAGGAGGATCAAAGGCCCCACCTAAAAATACCCCAATCCAGCCCGACGAGGTCGCTCTTTTGGGACATATGGCTCTTTTATTCCCTGAGAGTGGATCCCCAATCCTTGATCAGGCAACAGGCCCTGGTCCATCAGTACTTTACTAACTATGGCATTAGGACTATACAAGTATACTCCCATACTAGACATAACATCCCTTCCCCATAGATTCACTGGTAGGCCGGGAAGTACATATGGACGAAAGTCTCCTTCATGTCCCTCATCATCTTTCCACCTGAGGAGGACAGAACTTTGTTCAGGGTTACTGGCCTGTCCAATGCCTTGTAAATTTGAAACAGCGGCATGTTTAGGCCAATTCTCTGGCCAATGGGACAGGGATATAACTGACACATCAGCCCCTNGGACGAAAGTCTCCTTCATGTCCCTCATCATCTTTCCACCTGAGGAGGACAGAACTTTGTTCAGGGTTACTGGCCTGTCCAATGCCTTGTAAATTTGAAACAGCGGCATGTTTAGGCCAATTCTCTGGCCAATGGGACAGGGATATAACTGACACATCAGCCCCTGTATCTAGGATGCCTTTAAATTTCTTCCCAGAAATGTTTAATGTTAGTTCAAGACGATTAGATCCTATGGTTTGAACCCAGTAAAGATCAGAGGAACCGAAACCAGATGTGCCTCTCTCTTGCCCAATAACATGATGACCCACTGTCACCAGAGGGAGGAGAATCAATTGGGCTATTTGATGTCCTGATTGAATAACAGTTATTCCCTGAGGTGAGCAGGCCATGATCTTTATTTCTCCTGTAAAATCAGCATCTATAACACCAGGGGCCACATGCAATCCTTTCATAGTAGCACTACTTCGTCCTAAAATGAGCCCTACAGTTTTTTTTCGGCAAGGGTCCATATATCCGTCGGGAGGGCTTGCATCCCCATTTCGGGGGTTAATTCTGTGTAGGCGGAGGAACTGAGGTCCAGTCCTGCGCTGCCTGAGGTGGCTCGGAAGAGATCTTTAACACATCTTTGGCCTGATTTTGTACATGAGCCTGGTCCTCCATTGCCCCATAACATTGTTTCGGGGCCTGAGGCTGGCCCCTCACCCAGTTTCCCGACAAGGGGGTAAAACTTTCCCATTAATATCCGTTTTGGAACGGCAATCTTTTGCCCAATGTTTTCCCTTTTTACATCGGGGGCAGGTATTAGGCTGTGTCCCACAGGCTCCTTCCGCCTTCTGTTTCTGTGGGCATTGTGCCAATCTATGCCCCATTTGACCGCATGCATAGCAGCTACCTGGAGGCCCTGCAACACGATTATTTCCTCCTTGTCTTCCCCCGCCTTTTTGATTTAAGAATTCCTTTACAGTCTTGCCTTGAAGGGCTGCTGCAAGTGTGACTCCCTGCATATAGAAAGGTCCTATATCGGAACAAATCCTTATATAATCAGAGATGCCTCCTTTCTTTCTGTATGGTCTTAATGCCGCTTGANTTTTGATTTAAGAATTCCTTTACAGTCTTGCCTTGAAGGGCTGCTGCAAGTGTGACTCCCTGCATATAGAAAGGTCCTATATCGGAACAAATCCTTATATAATCAGAGATGCCTCCTTTCTTTCTGTATGGTCTTAATGCCGCTTGATGAGCAGAATTAGTATTTTCATAAGCCAATTGTCTAGCAAGCACCATACCTGCTTGCTCATCTCCAATGAGTCTCCCCATTGCTTCTATTCATCTTGCTACAAAATCTTGATAGGGTTCATCAGGACCCTGACGAATTTTTGACAGGTCTTCAGGTTTTTTACTCGAAATAGGAAGTTTTTTCCAGGCTTTAAGAGCAGCGGCATTAATCTGAGGATAGGCATTTGGAGGGTAGTTTAATTGATTATTCATATCACGAAAAGCACCCTCTCCAATCAGCATTTCATAAGAAACATTTATCCCCTGCTGCCTATTAATATCTGCTGCTGCACCACACTGTTCAAAATACTCAGATTTCCACAATANAGGCATTTGGAGGGTAGTTTAATTGATTATTCATATCACGAAAAGCACCCTCTCCAATCAGCATTTCATAAGAAACATTTATCCCCTGCTGCCTATTAATATCTGCTGCTGCACCACACTGTTCAAAATACTCAGATTTCCACAATAAGTAATCGCCCCCAGACAAGCAAGCTCTAGCTATTTGTTTCCAATCATTGGGTGGCAAATATTGGTTGCTAAAAGCTTCAATAATAGCAAAAGTAAAAGGAGCCGTGGGTCCATACTGAGCACATGCCATTTTCAGTTCTTTTAATTGTTTAAAAGGCAACGGCTCATGGTACCGTTGTTGTTGTGCATTTTCTAACACCGGGAATAAGCCTGGGAACCCGGGAAGACTTTCTCCCTCTTGATGTGCCCGCTTTACAACAAGTTGTAAAGGAGAAAGACTGGGTCTCAAGGCCCCTTGCAAGGGTTCCTCAGTAGGTGGAGGGGGATCTAGGCCAGCAATAATGGAAGGGGTATATTTAGGAGGTGGGCAGTTTTGGGGGCAAGTTTTTACGTCTTCCTTTGCATGCCCAATAGATTGGCTAACTATCTCCCTCAGAATTTCCTTCAGCTGCCCGAAGTCTAGGACAAAGGTTTGTTGTGATAGCTTCTGTTCTAAATCGACCATCACATTCCATGGGGATTTTTCATGGTGATAAAGGGCAGCCTGTTCTTCTAAATTTGCCTGATCTACAGGAGATAGTTCATTATCAGAAAAGGACGTTGGAGTTTCAAGTTTCTCTTTTCCTTCGGGGATGGCATAAACGGGCTCTGGCAAAGGTGCTGTGGGAGTTAAATTTTTTGCAGTGGTAGGTGAGGTGGGGGTAACGTTTAGCTCACCATCCTCTTGCATGTCCAGAATATGTTTAATTTTTTGTCCTTCATGTTCAGGATCTAAACAATCACTAATGATTCCCCACAATGAAAAGGCTTCAATTGGTACCTTGTGAGGTCCATTAGCATAATAATATTCATATAATTTATCTCCCACCTTTTTCCAGGTGGTAAAACTCATAGTTCCCCTCTTCAGGAAACCATGGGCACACTTCTATAAAAGTTAAAAATTTATCTAACTGGCTTTTGCTAACTTGCACACCCCTAGCTTTCATCACACTTTTTAACATATATACAAATAAATGCCTACTATTACCTTGTCCCATGATTTATTACTCTCGACTATGCTCTCCCTGCCCGACACTTACCTTAATTNTTTTAGATTCCAGGTATAAGTGATATCATATGGTATTTGTCTTTCTGTGTTTGACTGACTTCACTTGATTATCTTTCGGTCTATTCATGTTACTGCAAATGGCATTATTTCATTTTTCATAACTTAGTAATATTCCATTATATATAGTAATCACATCATTTTTAGCCATTCATCTGTTGATGAGCATTTAAGTTGTCTTGGCTGTGATGAATCGCTCTGGGTATCCTTGAGTTTAACTGTTTCTGCCACAGTACCGTAGGATGATGAGCATATGTTTGGAATCAGAGAGAGCTGGATTTGACTTCTGGCTCCTTGAGATTGAGGCCTTGGGCAGTCACTTTATATAGCCTCAGGTTTCTCATGTCAAAGAAATAGGAGTTCATTAACAGTAGATTAGTGGTTAGGGTTTCCCAGAGAACGNAGCATATGTTTGGAATCAGAGAGAGCTGGATTTGACTTCTGGCTCCTTGAGATTGAGGCCTTGGGCAGTCACTTTATATAGCCTCAGGTTTCTCATGTCAAAGAAATAGGAGTTCATTAACAGTAGATTAGTGGTTAGGGTTTCCCAGAGAACGTACATTAGGTATGTTTAGTGCCTGGCATGAAGTTGACACTCAAACTAGAAGCTTTTATTAAATTCTTCTGGGTTCTCTGTGGAAGTTTAATGGACCAAAGCTTAACCAATTTTTTAAGTTTCTGGTTTTCAGTGTGTGAAAAGTTGCCATGGGTTTCCTTGAACAGCTCAGAGCCGAAGTCTCTTCTCAAGTTGTACCTGTTTCTGAGCTCTGCCTTCTCTCCCTTTCTTTCCTCCACCGAATTGGTCCCATTGAGTCTGGCTGTACCTTCCCCAGGATTCTCACCAAGGGCTAAAACCCTCAAGCCATCTCTTGAGGCTCCAGGGTTCACCCTGAAAATTTTCTGTGCTCCAGACAATTTTCACCAACCCTTTGCTCTAGCGCCCCCTCCTTCTGTCTTATCCTAAAATATCTGAATGTAGAAGGGATTCAGGCTGGCCCAAGCCCTTGAGAAAGAGAAGGTGACAAAGACATAGGCAAAGAGTGCCTAACTTTAGGAGGTGAGGTTAGAGTTGACAAGGCATGTTTTGGGGCAGCATAGCTGGGCTGTCAAGGTGTGGGTGGTCATACGGGGAAGTTCCTGCCAGGGACCCCAATTCTGGCCTTGGTTTCAGCATTGGGAAAGAAAACATTGATTTTTTCCCTTTTCTTTCCCCCTTTGAAGCAGCTTTATTTCTTTTGCGGTTAAATTCTATGGATGACAGTGGCCTAGAATTCAAGCCAGAGGAGTGAATAGTGTGTGGGGCCCAGAGCTGCCCACACACTGGTCTGCATGCCCTGTCTCATTCAGAAAGTGACTGGAATGAGCTTCTGACTTGTGGTATTTGACTTTGGCATTTTCAGAGTCAAATATCACACACTGACCTCCCACTCCTCTCACTCCAAGCTAAACGTGCTCAGCTCTTTTGTAAGTAGTTTAGGGTCCTTTGAGGGCTCGGTATAGAGTTCACCAGCCATGAAATCTGAAAAGTAGGGATTCAGTTTAGTATTGGCCTTTCTTTTCCACAGAAGCGAATGTCTGTGACAGAGGGCGGCATCAAATACCCAGAGACGACCGAGGGAGGCCGCCCTAAGCTCGGGGGGCTGATGGATCCGAGGCAGGGGGTGATTGAGAGGACGGGCCGCTGCCAAACCTGTGCAGGTGAGCGGCAGGGCGTCTGACGTGGACCTTGGAGGGAGGGAGAGGCTTGCCTCACAGAGAACTGGGGCTGAGCATGGAAGCCCAGAGACCTGGTCTCTGAGGTGAGTGCTGGAGGAACATATCACGTGTGTTTTCCCACAGGAAACATGACAGAGTGTCCTGGCCACTTTGGCCACATTGAGCTGGCCAAGCCTGTGTTCCACGTTGGCTTCCTGGTCAAGACCATGAAAGTTTTGCGCTGTGTCTGCTTCTTCTGCTCCAAGTTGCTTGTGGACTCTGTGAGTGGGAGACAGGCTCTGGCCAGGGGGAAGGGTTGCTGCGGGGTGGTGGGGAGGCAGGGGAGCAGCCCCAACTGACCTCACTCTGTCTGCTCTGTTCCCAGAACAACCCGAAAATCAAGGACATTTTGGCTAAGTCCAAGGGGCAGCCCAAGAAGCGGCTCACACATGTCTATGACCTCTGCAAGGGCAAAAACATCTGCGAGGGTGGGGAGGAGATGGACAACAAGTTTGGTGTGGAGCAGCCTGAGGGCGATGAAGATTTGACCAAAGAAAAGGTAGCTGGGGCTGCCCAGACTGTTGGGAGCAGGCGAGGGGCAGGGTGGTCTTGGCCGGGGAAAAGGGAAAAGGCAGCAGAAGCGGCAGGACCTGAAGGTCACAGAAGAGCGAGGGGCTGGCAGACCCACCCTCTGGGCTCTGATGGCCTCTCTGTCCCTTTGGTAGGGCCACGGTGGCTGCGGACGATACCAACCCCGAATCCGGCGCTCTGGCCTGGAGCTATACGCAGAATGGAAGCATGTCAATGAAGACTCTCAAGAGAAGAAGATCCTGTTGAGCCCCGAGCGGGTACATGAGATCTTCAAGCGCATCTCCGATGAGGAGTGCTTTGTCCTGGGCATGGAGCCACGCTACGCCCGGCCTGAGTGGATGATAGTCACTGTGCTGCCCGTGCCCCCGCTCTCTGTGCGGCCCGCTGTTGTGATGCAGGGCTCTGCCCGCAACCAGGTCAGCAGCTGTGGAACCCCACTTCATAGCTAGGCTGGGTATCTGGGCAAAGGTGTGTGTGGGGGTAGGCTGGGGAAGGTGTGCGGGGTGCCAGACAGATCATCCTGGCCTGAAGACACCTGCCANAGAGCATGGCAACCCATTCCTGCTCTTGCCCACTCCGCTTCGAGTTTAAAGCCCGGTGGGCCTGGCAGTTAGCTATTCCAGGAATCTGAGTGAGAGTTGCCTAAGGGGCCTCGGAGGAGCCTCTCACCAGCCACTCTAGATGGGCTCCAGCAAGGGACCGGCGGCGACAGCGGCCTCCAGCCGCAGTCCAGACCGGGGTGAGATCGCGGGCTCGAGCCTGGGCAGGTCCCAGGCGTGCCCCGCCCACTTCGCGTCCACTCCGCCTCCCTGGCTGCGCCCTGGCTTCCAGCCGCCGAGATCAGCTGCTGCGGAACACAGAAAGAGGAAGGGGCGGAGCTGCTTTGTGGCTTTTCTCCTAGTAGTCAGCCGACTGCGCGGTGGGGGGTAATCGGTGTCCCTGGCACCGCCTGGAATCCCGAGAGCCTACTGGGGCCTACACCAGCCGGGGCCGGGCAGGCGAACCAGCCTGGTCTAGGAAGCTGGGCGATGCCCCGCCATGGAGTGTCTCTCGGCCAGGGCCGCCCCGGGTCGGGCGGGGAGCAGGCATCGGACAGGTCCTTAGGGGCCCCCTGTCTGAGGCTCCTGTGGTTGGGCTTGGCGCTGGCGCTGGCACTGCCCGACTCCCTGGTCCTCTGGTCCGCTGCGGAGGCCCACCCTCTTCCTGCCCAAGGCCATCCCGCCAAGTTCATTCGCATAGCGCCCCAGCTCCAGGAGGCCTTTGGCTGGTGGAACCTCACCTGCCTAACCTGCAAAGGACTGTTCACCACCATCGACTTCGGGCTGAGGGTGAGCGCTACAAGGGCTGCTGGGAGACAGGCCAGAAAGGTGCAGCTGGGGGTAGGGGCTGGGGCTAAGGCAGGTGCTCTGGGGTTTCCAAGAGCATCCCTGATGAAGAGGCTGTCTTCCACAAGACTTTGCTGAATGTGTGCCATTGTTTGGCTGCACACCACCACATCCACTGTGACCTTGTGAAGTGAGGAAACAGTGCAAGTTTAATGCTGGGCACTGTGCTAGCCCTTTTATACAGGTTAAATGTCGCCTGCTAGGTGGTTTCATTACTGTTATCTCTGCTTTATAAATGAAGAGAGGCCCCAGAGCTGAAGTCACTTGTAGGAGGGCCAGCAGCTGGTAAGGGCAGGACTCCCAGCTTGGTGTGCCTGACTGAATCCCCTCCACCTTACACCTAGCACCACTATGCCTAGGGCTAGCTACTACCCAAAAGGGAACCTGAATGAAGGAATATCCAGAGATGTGGGACTTTGGGCTGCCTTGACTGTCCCTCATGGGGTTATGATGAGTGCTGGTTGGTTGAGGGGGGTCAGGGGCTGGGGGGTGGAAGGTTTCCTCAGGGAATCAAGGCCCTATCCTCACGTGTGTCCCCAAATCCTGGTCAGTCTGTCATTCTGCCCAGTCCAAATTTCAGGGCACTCAGCAGACAGTGTCTGAGAAAGTCAGCAGGGCCAGCAAAGGCCTGAACTGACACCGAGCTTAAAAGGAAGTACTGGCTGAGTGCTGCTTGAGTCACAGGGCAGTGTCTGCGGGAGACAGGTGTGAGCTGATATCTCTTCGCCATGGTGGAGTCTATCCCAGCCCCACTGTGGGTATGGAAGCCCACAGGGTCTTTCATATCCAGGGGGGCCTGGTCCCTGAGCTCTGTCTCTGACTTCTCACCTCTGGTTTTCCCATGGCAGAATCAGGCCAGCGTGGCCTGGGTGGGCTCCGTGGCCATCAAGCTGTGCATGCTGCTGAAGATCGCGCCGCCTGCCGTGTGCCAGTCAGCTGTCCAGCTCTTCGAGGACGACATGGTGGAGGTGTGGAGACGCTCAGTGCTGAGCCCGTCGGAGGCCTGTGGTCTGCTGCTGGGTTCCTCCTGTGGGCACTGGGACATCTTCTCCTCTTGGAACATCTCTCTACCGGCCGTGCCAAAGCCGCCCCCCCAGCCGCCCAAGCCCCCAGCCCCAGGTTCCCCTGTCAGCCGCGTCCTCTTCCTCACTGATCTGCACTGGGATCACGACTACCTGGAAGGCACAGACCCCAGCTGTGAGAACCCACTGTGCTGCCGCCGGGATTCGGGCCCACCACCCGCCTCCCAGGCCGGCGCTGGGTACTGGGGCGAGTATAGCAAGTGTGACCTGCCCCTGCGAACCCTGGAGAGCCTGTTGAGTGGGCTGGGCCCCGCCGGCCCTTTCGATATGGTGTACTGGACAGGAGACATCCCTGCTCACAACGTCTGGCAGCAGTCTCGGCAGGACCAGCTGCGGGCGCTGACCACCATCACGGCCCTTGTGAAGAAGTTCCTGGGGCCCGTGCCGGTGTACCCTGCCGTGGGCAACCACGAGAGCACGCCCGTCAACGGCTTCCCTCCCCCCTTCATAAAGGGCAACCAGTCTTCCCACTGGCTCTATGAGGCGATGGCCAAGGCATGGGAGCCCTGGCTGCCGGCTGAAGCCCTTCGCACCCTCAGGTATTTGAGACCCATGGAAACCCAGGGAGGGAGGAGAAAGGTGGATGAGAGCCAAGGGAGTGGGGAACTGGCATTACGCGTGAGTGCTCTGCCTGAGCCCTCAGCTCGCTTCACTCCCCTCCCCTCCCAGTCTGACCCCACTTTCCATTTCCACCCTCATCTCCAGGCACCCTCCTTCACAGGGCTGGCGGCACTGTGTTTGCTCATGTTGGCCCTCTCTAAGATGCCTTCCCCCTTTAACATCCCAATTTTTCCAGCTCACCTAGGTAGCTAGGCCCTCTTCTCTCTGGACGACCTTTGCTTCCTGTTCTAGCCCACTTCTCTCTCCTCTGAGCTCCTAGAGCCTCTAGCCCTCCGAGCCACTCTGCAGTCCCGTGGGCCCTCTAGTCAGTGCTGTCTGACCTTCAGCCAGAATGTGAGCATGAGGGTAGGGATCATCCTGGGTGCCTCTTTCCTTTACACAGGTTCCTTGCACAGGACTAGGCACAGAGGGCCAAGACTCTGGATGCGTGCTGACCCGTGGTCACTTTGTTTCAGAATTGGGGGGTTCTATGCCGTTTCTCCACGCCCTGGCCTCCGCCTCATCTCTCTCAACATGAATTTCTGTTCCCGTGAGAACTTCTGGCTCTTGATCAACTCCACAGATCCTGCTGGACAGCTCCAGTGGCTGGTGGGGGAGCTGCAGGCCGCTGAGGACCGGGGAGACAAAGTGAGAGGGGGGTGGGAGCTCAGCTGGTGGGCAGGGGCCGGGTGTGGGAGGGAAGAACAGGCCCTTCCCGAGCAGGCTCGTCTGGTGCTGGAGCACTTGTAGGCAGAGAAGCTCTATTTTTCTGGCACTCACAACAGTGTTCCCAGGGGATTCAGCTTAGCTGTCACTCTTAGAAAGTCCTTTCACTTGCTCCCCTTCTCTGGCCAAGAATGCCAGCCCTTGTTGGAGACATGAACACCTGCCATCCTAGCTAGTGCTGCCTGCACCCCTCTTCTCCTGAAAACCTTCCTCAACCCTCCCCACAGGTGCACATAATTGGCCACATTCCCCCAGGACACTGCCTGAAGAGCTGGAGCTGGAATTATTACAGAATTGTGGAAAGGTAGGAGGGAGATGTATTATAGGCGTGAGTGGTTTTAAGAGTCTAAAGGTCAGAAATTCCCTTGGGCATCTCACCATCCCCCACTGTCCCCATGGGGTGGGGAGGCTACGTCCTTGAACTGGACAAGGAAAGCACCCTCTCTCCTCAGATCCTCTTCTCCCCCTCACTAGAATCTTCTGAATGTGACTCGTGTCTTCTGGCCAGGTATGAGAACACCTTGGCTGGTCAGTTCTTTGGTCACACCCACGTGGATGAGTTTGAGGTCTTCTATGACGAAGAGACCCTCAGCCGGCCACTGTCTGTAGCCTTCCTGGCGCCCAGTGCCACCACCTACATCGGCCTTAATCCTGGTGAGTGGGGAGGAAGCAAATTGTTGGGATGAAGGAGGTGGTTGAGAGAGAGGAAGGCGAGCTGGAGCCAGGGCCACCCAGGGGATAAGCTGCGCCTCCCTGCTGGAGTGGCCTTGCCCTCTCCGTGTCCTCCTTGCAGGGTACCGTGTCTACCAAATAGACGGCAACTACTCCGGGAGCTCTCACGTGGTCCTGGACCATGAGACCTACATCCTGAACCTGACGGAGGCAAATGAGCCCGGAGCCACGCCGCACTGGCACCTCCTCTACAGGGCTCGGGAAACCTATGGGCTGCCCAACGCGCTGCCCACTGCCTGGCACGACCTGGTGTACCGCATGCGGAGGGACACACAGCTTTTCCAGACCTTCTGGTTTCTCTACCATAAGGGCCACCCGCCCTCGGAGCCCTGCGGCACACCCTGCCGACTCGCTACCCTGTGTGCCCAGCTCTCCGCCCGCTCAGACAGCCCTGCTCTGTGTCGCCACCTGGTGCCGGATGCCAGCCTCCCCGATGTCCAGAGCCTGTGGTCAAGGCCACTGCTGTGCTAACACCCCTGGGGCCCAGAAGTGGGAAAGTGCTTGTCGTAGGAAACGAGTGAAAACCCCAGAGGGCCACTGTGAGGAGAAGAACGTCTGGTGGAAGGGCCCATCTCTGGGCCCATGCACACCTCGAAAACAAGACCTCCTTTCCTGGAGCTGGTTTAGCAAAATATGGGAGGGGGGTTGGCTGCCCTGAGGCTGCTGTCCTTTGGTGGCCACGGAGCAGAGGTCTAAGTTGGCACTGACCTGGGCAGACCAGACAGAAGTTGTCGCCCCAGGCCTGTGCTGGTCAGCCAGGAACCTTGTACTGCTGCTGCTGCCTGGTTGCCAGGCTGTTCAAATAAATACAAGGGACTTGGACTCGAGCCCCTGCTGTGACTGTCCCAATTTCTTTTTTTGAGGCGGGGAGGGCAAGGGGGCCCCAGGAACAAAATCCTAATGGAAGGAGGAGGGTTCTTGGAGTGATGGTGTGTTGCGGGCACAGGAAAGCACACAGCTCAGTAGGGCAGACTTTATTAGTGATATCAGTACAGCAGAGGGGAGAGGACCCATGCCTGGACCAGTCCCCCGCCTTCTGCCCCAGCAGGATCCTGTGAAGATGGGGCCTGGCCTCGACCAGTTCCTCCTGCTCCACCTGAAACGTGGGGATGGAGAGCTGGGGCTGGCCTTGCTTCCTCTTTCTGCTCCTCTTCTCTCAATCCAATATTGTCACTTGCAGAATTCGATCTCCCTTCCCAGCCTCCAGGTGAGGAACCCCAGCTACTGGGGAGGGCAACTCTGGCGGGGGGGAGACCTGAAGTCTAATATTAGCCTGCAGGGCCCCTCCCCACCCCACACCCTTGAGTTCCCTGGGGCCCAACGCAAGCAGGTGGAGGGAGCACGGACGGCTTCAAGGGGTGTGGGCCCCCAGCCGTTTAGGCTTGAGGGAGCCCCACAGCGACTGAACGCCCCGGCGGACGGTCCACCCCACACGCCGGGCAACAGACTCGGCTGGGGGTGCTGGGAGGCAGGAGGTGGAGGCCTGGGAGCGGGCGTCCAGACACTTCTGGTAGCGGAGCTGCAAAGGCAGGAGGTGCAGTCACGCCACAGCCTGCCCCATGTGGGCTGGGCGCCACGACCCCACCACCCTCCCCACTCACCATGCACGCAGCCTGCACGGCCTCCGAGAGGCTGGCAGCATTGGGCTCGCACCAGAACATGTGGCAGCAGAAGGAGGCTGGGCCGGCAGCCATGATGAATGCAAACGTGTGGACGTCTCTGCCCACGGCCAGGAAGGACAGGAAGCGCACCCGGCACTCGCCCAGCACTGCCTCCGTCTGCGGGGAGGGGCACCAGTTGGAAAGGGATGGCTGGACCCTCTTCCACTGGGTGTGTCCATCTTCCTGGAGGCCCTTCCCCTCATTCCCTTCCCCTCCACAGCAGGGCCCTGCCATACCTTCTCCACTCAGGTCTTTACCTGCTGGTGCAAGATGGTGAGAGTGGCAGGGGCCACGCTGACGTGACTTGGGGTCCACTGCTCACGGCTACTGGAGGACAGGACGGATTCCAGGGCCCCATTTATCACATCTACCCCTGAAAGATAAGGACGTGGACATGGCACTGCTGCTGGTGGACAGAGGACACCCCAGCTCTACGCTGGACTGTCCGGCTCTGCCCCGTCGAGCCCCGGGTCTCTCTCTGCCCCGTCCCTACCTCACCTGCCCACAGCCCTGGGCCATGCTGCATAGATACCCTTGTTTGGTGCACTCCTCCTTGGTTTCAGTGACCTGGCACTTTTCTAGTCTCTTCCATCTTGAATCCTAAGCTTGCTTTGCTTCACTGACTCTGCCTCTTCCTCCAGCCTTCTAAGCAGACTGACCTCCAAAGCTCTATCCTCCCCATACCTTGCTCTCCACATTCACACACTGCAGTGCTTCATACAACTCCTAAATCAGCCCCTACAGGCCAGTTCTTGCCAGTCCCTAAGACTCCAAGATCCAAGCTTTGCTTTGGGCTTTTTTTTTTTTTTTTAATTTCCATTTGAGCAATATTGTCGTGTCACACAACATTATGACATTATAGTGCACTGTCATACCCAATCTCACAATATATCCCTTTATCACCATTTTACAGATAAGGAAACTGAAGCTTATATTGAGAAATCAGGTAATTGACCTTAAGTCACAACCGAGAAATGAGGATCTGAAGACAGGCAGTCTGATTCCAGAGTGTGGGCTCTGAACCAGGCCTTTCCCCTGCCCCTTGTCTACCTACAGTCCTAGTCTCAGAACCAGAGGGGCTGTCAAAATCTTACTGCACTCAGTAATTTCTATGATTTATGCAAAAGCCAAGGAATCCAAGGTTCCTGGCTTTTAGATCAATCAACTTGCCCTTGTAACAGTGTTTCCGTTAACTCCTAATGTTAACTGCCATTAGACACTTCCACCCATAACATTTCCACCCAGGCATCCATGCATCCCACTGCCACTGGTACTCAGCAGAGAACCAGGGCAGCAGCACATGGCATGGGGCATAGGTTCTGCTCCCTGCACTACTCATGAGCTGGCTGTGTCCTCTGTGTGTGGCTGTGGTGAAGACGTTAGAGTGACCGATGTCCATGCAAAAGCACACACTGGTCCGGCCCCAGGCCCGCTTGCCCCTGTCAGCGCCTCTGGGCTCCCACTGGGAACTGAACTTCTGGACCCTTTGAGGGCAGAAAACATGTCTTCCCCCAAAGCCCTCCCTCACCTTGGCCTTGCTCATCTTACCTCTGACTGGATCAAAGCCAAACTTCTCTCCTAAGCATGAAGTCCTCCAAAAACTGGCCTCATCTGACCTGTCAAGCTTCATATTTTATTGCTCCCTGAGCTTCAAATGATCTATGTAGCATTATCAACATCTAATCTTGGCAAATGCCCAGCTAGGCAGATGGGAAATGCAAAGTAAAAGAAGAGGATGCCCTCCAGGGACAGACTGTAACTGAGGGAAAGCCTCCCTCCAGAGGGCTCCTCTTGACTGTCTGCGAAACTCCCAGTTCTCACGCATCAGGGTTCACCTAGGCCCTCCTGTCTGGGAAGCCTTCCCTGCGTGCTGCTGAGACAACTTTTGGCACATCTTGTAACTGCTAGGAACTTCTTCACACTAGGCTATGGCCATCTCAAGGACAGATATCAAGTTTCATTCTCTGTGTCCCCAGTCCTTGCACAGGGCTTACTGACTGAAGGAATTCCAGATGTCTGAGAAAGGCAAATGGGCAAATGTACCCAAACTGGTATAATAACCCAGCAACCCAGAAGCTACAGAAGGGTGATGACACAGGGAGTGGGTGGGTGAGAGCAGCCTGCAGAGCGCTCAGATGTGAATGACACTGATGCCAGTCATGTGGAGACCAGACATCAAAGTCAGACTGCCTAATAAGCAGATGGAGCTGTGGGGGTGGCACCGGGCCCCAGAGCGGGGAGGATCAGCATGGAGGCAGGGACAACAGCGGAACTAGGTGACCTGGAAAGAGTCTGTCATATGTGGTGACAGCTCAGGACTGAAACCTACACCCTGACCCCAGCCCCAAATCCCAACCCCCCTCATCCTTGTTGTTCAGTCGCTAAGTCCTTCACAATCTCCCGGAGTTTGCTCAAACTGATGTCCGCTGAGCTGATGCCATCTAACCGTCTCGTCCTCTGTTGCCTCCTTCTCCTGCTGCCCTCAATCTTTCCCAGCATCAGGGTCTTTTCTAATGAGTAGGCTCATTGCTTCAGGTCTCAACTGTAGCCTTCCAACATACTATATAATTTACTTATTGCCTGTCTATTCTGAACAGAATGTCAGCTACTTAAAGGCAGGAATCTTGGTTTAAAGGCAATTTTGTTCTTTAACATATACCAAGAATCTAGACCAGTGCCTGCCACAAATCAGGCACTGGGTAGTCATTTGTTGATGGATGGATGATTAATGAGTGAATATTGAAGCTTTAGGAGGGGCCAATGTTAAACTTGCACAGGGTAAAAACAGAGCATAAATAAAGCATGATAAAGTGAGTTTAGGGACTACCGTGTGAAACTCTTGGCTTCAACAGAGCAGACCTTCTAAGCTGATGGACAGCAGAGGATCCATCAAGGGCTGCAGACAGTTTCTTTATTGTACTGAGAAGCTACGTGAATGGCAGGTAGATCGGGGAGTGATGCAATAACTGGAAGAATCATGAACTTGAGGGTGAAAGGGAGGAGGAAACAGCACAAAGGGGAGGGCGGAGTCATGAGGCCTTCCTGCTCTCCCATGGGGATCTCCTCACCTCCAGCTCCACAGCTGTGGCAGTTCCTCTGAATCCAGACTACTCCTCTCTGCAAATCCAGGCCTTCCTTCAACCCCAGCTCAATTCCCACCCTAAGAAGGGTTCCCTCACTGAATGTAATGGTGCTGATCATTAGTCAGCATGGTATAAAGGGAAGGACAGGGAACTGAAGATGACCAGGGTTAGAGTCCTCAGTCCACCAACTCCTGGGCTCTCACCTGAGCATTCTTTCGTTTGTGTGTTTGTTTATTCGTTCACCAAATGCTGTTGAGTTCTTCCCAAGTGTCTCTTGGCATGACGCCTGACCATTTCTTGAAGCCATCTCTTCCTCTGACCTCACACCTGCTCCTCCAGTGTCCATTAAACGTTGGAGGGGCTCACGGCCAGGCCTAGCCTGATAACCCTTCTCACAGTGGCTGCCCACGTTCCAGGGTCAATCTTCTTCAGCCTCATGGCTTGGATTATCTCTCTAACCAATATGATGCCCACATTTGTATCTCTAGCCCAGTCCTCTCCTCTGTGAATCCAGCTGCCAATTTGAGTTTGCTACTCACCTTCCCAAAGACACACCAAACTGGGCATGCCTAAAATTGAACTCAAATCTCCAAACCAAAACTGGCCTCTTCCAGAGAGATTTTTTTTTTCCTTCCAGAGAATGGCACCACTATCCGGTTAGTGCCAAAAGCCAGGAAGCCGGGGGTCAACCTTAAGGCCCTTACCCCACATCCAACCAAGGCATGTTGACTTTAATCATCTAATAACCTCTTGAATCCACACACTGCTCTCCAGCCCCAGTACAGTGCAAGATACTCTCACTACCAGCCACAACTACTGCAAGGTCCTCCTGAGGCTCCCAGGTCCACGTCCACCTGCTCAACATCCTTCTCCATGGTGTCACCAAGGTGCGTGCACGTGTGCTTAGTCGTATCCAGCTCTGTGACCCCAAGGACTGTAGCCACCAGGCTCCTCAATCCATGGGATTTTCCAGGCAGGAATACTGGAGTGGGTTGCCATTTCCTTCTCCAGGGGATCTTCCCAAGCCAGAGATCAAACCCATATCTCTTGCATCTCCCACCTTGGCCGGAGAGTTCTTTACCAGCTGAGCCACCAGGGAAGTCCTCACAAAATTAAAATGATTTTGACAAGTGTGCTCCAGAAAACTCTCTGATAGCTTCTTAACACTTTAGGATGAAGAACAAATCATAAACATGGCCTATGAGGTTCTGCAGGGTCTGACCACTGCCGAGCTCCTAGCCTCACCTGGCACCGCTTTTCTCAAATGCCTTTGAAATACTAAAGTGTCTTTCATGATGGGCTCTCACACCCAATCTTCACTCTGCCTGGTGTGATCTTTCCCCACTTTATTCCTGTCTCCATCCCATTTGGGCACATTAGACCCTATTTATTTTTTTATCTCAGTTCAAATGTCACTTTCTCAAATCTTTTCTGACTTCCTAGACTAAATGAAGCTCCTCTGTTACATAGTTCCATGCATCTTGCTACTTTCTTTCAGTAAAATGACTCAAATTGTAATTACACATTTATTTGTGTGACTGTTGGATTTAACCCTCTTTTTTTCCACCGTAGTTTTCTATAACCTTCATGAAAGCAGGGTCGTGGCCATTGTTCTCTCAGGACCTGGTACATGGTAGGCCTCATAGTTAATTGCTAAGTGAATGAACAAGTAAATAACAGGTACTGTGAAAGTACTAGAAATATCAGAGTGAACCTAATAGTCTCTACCCTCAGTTTCCTTAACTATAAAATGGGTATCATCATAATCCAAAACTCACAGGATCCTCAAGAATTAAATGACATATAAGGAAGTACTTTACCAACACAAAGCATGTTGACAAATATGCTCACTGCTTCCTTTCTAGATGATCACAGTCCATAGTTGGTGCTGTAATACCAAACACAGCTCCTGGCTGCTCGAGCGTTTTAGTCATCAAAGACCTACCTCCCAACCTAACCAAAGCTTTTCAAGAATGGGTCTCCCTATATGCCTGGTTCACTGGTTCACACTCAGGGAAGCTAAGACCCAGAGTGAAGCTGGGACAGAGGTACAGAAGGTGGGATGCACTCTGAAGAGCAGGGTGACATCAAGCATGAGGAAGGTCTGATGAAAGAGGTACTGGGAGGTGGAGGGTGGGGGAAGGGCTTTGAGATCAAGGTGGTGGTCCCTGGGTGGAAAAGGACACACATACCAACAGGTTTAGCAACAGGCACATTCCCCAGGTAATAGACTTGGAACTTTTGTACCAATTCATTCTTAGGTGCTGGGAATTCCACTGCAGGAGGAAAGAAGAGGATCAGTCACAGGCACAGATCTTGCTTCTCCCAGTCCCCACCACCAGGGCATAAGCTGAACACTGACTGACTCAGCCAAGGCCCTACCTCCACCCCTCCCCTGCCTCTCTTTAACCAAAGTCCCTCCACTTATTTGACCCCAGGAATTGAATCTCTATTTTTCTTTTTGTTTTTGGCCACTCTGCACGGCTTGCAGAATCTTAGTTCCCTGACCAGGGATCTAACTCACATCCCCCGCATCAGAAGTATGAACCTCTGGACTCACTCTGCCCAGGAACTTGTGCCTCTTCTTGGGTCCCCCCAGCTTTGCCAACAAAACTGAGACAGACCTGGTGGGGTTGTGACTCTGACCTTGGAAAGGGACGTCCACAAGTTTAGAGTGGTCCAGGGAGAGTCCGTTTACCAAGCAGCGGGCATTGCGCCTTTCGGCCATGATCTGAGAAAGGGAGGGGAAGGGGGAAGAGGGAGGGTGGGTCCGTCAGGGCTTCATTGCCCTGGAGCGCCCCCCCACTCAAAGACCCCACCCACGTCCTTGTAGAGCAAAGGTGGCAGCTGCTCCAGGGTGCGAAGGGGGCCGTGCCTTAGAGCAGATCTCATGCAGGCTGGTGGCGATGTTCTTGGCGGGTGCCTCACAGCGAAACACGTGGCACTTGAGCATCTGGGTCAGCTTATCGCGAGCTACGTAGGCAAAGTCCCTGTTGGGGGAGGGGCGCCTCAGTGTCTCCCAGTGCCTTCCAGTGCGGAGCCTCACTCCCGCCCACCCACGCCCTTCCCACCCTTCGGCCCTCGGGTCGCTGTCCTATGGGCACTGCCTTCTGGCCGGAGGGTAGACAGGCGAGCATGCCGGGCGGGAGGATCGGCGAGCCCAGCGCGCAGGGAGGGGCGGGGCAGACTAGGGAGACTTGGGCGCTTTGCTGCATCTGGTCCAGGGGCGGGGAGAGGAATGGTCAGGGTAAATTAGGTATAGTACCTCTCTCTGGGTCCGGCAGCACAAGAGAGGCAAACAACAGAGTTAGGGAGGAGGGCCTCGCTCTGACTGCTGGCTGAGCCCCCCACCCCGGAGCCCCGGCCCTGCTCCCACCTTCCGCTGTCCCGCCCGACGCCCCACACGCGGATGCTGACGATGGGCTGGGCATGCAGCAGGGCCTGACTGTGTGGCTCCACCAGCTTCAGCGTCTCATCCTCCAGCTGCAGCAGCAGGTCCTTTCCCTGCAGGCCCAGGAAGCAGATGCTCAGCGGTGCCCCAGCCGGAAAGGTGGCTGATACTTGCCACTTCCAGCTCAAGGGAGGTGAGCCACACCTCTAGGGCTCGCTCTTTGGTGTGGGACCAGCCACCCTGCAGGCTTCAACTCTAGCAAAGCTCACACCTTTCATCTCCGACGTGACTCCTTTCATCAACCCCCTCGCTGTTAGGCATCCCTCTCCCAATCAGGAGTCACACTTCCATCTTGCAGACTTGCCTGGTGGGTCTGCACCCCCCTCCCCAGCCCTGGCAGAGGGGCAGCTTGGCTCACCCAGCTCTCCCAGTTTCTGCACTTCGCCACCACCCTGCCACCCTGCCAGCTCACCTCGCCCCAGCCCCCAGACATGGGGTCGTGCAGATTGTTTTTGTGGTAGGACAGCTGACGGATGCAATTGTTGACTGCCACGCTGCTGCGGCCAGGGGCCAGCTCCTCCTCGGTCATCTCCACCCAGCCTAGGGAGCGAACGGCGAAACACTGCCAGACACAAAAGAGGGGGTGGGAGACAGAGGGTCTGGTCTAAAGCCAGAAGAGCCCCCAGCCAGGACACAGGGCACTCTGCTGAGACCAGAGGAGTTCCCGACTCAGAGCACAGCACGTGGGAGGACATAAGGGGTTCTACAAACAGGACAGAGCTGCAGGAGGGCTGATGCTCTCAGAGGAGACCCCTAGGCAGGAAGCACCTGAGCCCTGCCAGGAAGGACCCCTGTCAAGCAACAGGGCTTCCTGAGTTATAAACTGAAGTGCCTCCCGCTCAGACACAAGGGTCTGTGCTGACAGTGCAAGAGCTGAGGACTTGTGGAGCTGTACTGAGACCAGAGAGACCCCAGAACCTGACCCGAGGGCGCTCCTGTTCACGGGGGCCCAACCTGGGCACAGGCATTGCCTTGAACACACCTTGATCCCTGGGTTGGCATTCCGTGGGGGCAGCTTCTCCTCCTCTTGGGGCAATGGCTCCGGGCTGGAGGCAGACGTAACACTTGGTACAGGCCCCTGAAGAGGGGGCTGTCCCAAGGCCCCTTCCAGACAGACCCATCCCACTGCCAGCCCACTCACCTGAGGCTCTGAGCTGGGAAAGGCAACATCCCCTCCTCGGGGTCCTTCAGCCCCAAATCCATCGGGGCCTCCTCACTGGGCTCATCCTGAGGAAGGGGAGAGAGAAATCAGGACCCAAATGATGCCCGTCTCCAGCTCCCCCATCATGAAGGAGGTCCCCTCACTCACCTTCCAAAATTCTCCATCCTCAAAGCGTTCTCCGTGAGTAAAGCCGGTCCAGGTGAGCTAGAAGCAGGAATGGGAGCAAGGAGTGGCTGGCTTATCTTGCTCCAGCAGCACCCCCCTCCACTCCAGGTCAGAACTATCAGGCCTGTGGGCTTCACCTGGGACTCCTCTCGGGGGCTGCTCCCCTGTGATGGTGAGGCCCGGCCTGGGGGCTCCCACTGAGTGGTCCCCGTTGGGATGTGCCAGTAGTAGGTCCCTGAGGTGTCCTGGACCCTCATCCATCCAGCCGGCAGGTCGGAATCCGTCTCGAAGGCGTTGGGGTTCCAAAAGGAATCTGCCGGGTGGGGGGGTGGTCTTGGTAAGGGTCTGCCTACCTAACAAGAGAATCGTGGGTGCTATGCCCAGTCTCCTCCCAAGACCCAGTGGTGGAGAAGGGGTGGAGGAAGGGTTCCAACACAAGATTCCTGCTTCCGCCTAGAGCCTGAGGTCTGGAGTCACAGCATGGAGGGCCCACCAGCAGGGGACGTGACTCAGGTCTCCTCCTGGGCCCTGCTCCTGACTAATGTGGCCACACAGAGGGAAGGAGCGGGGCAGAGAGAAGGCGAGGAGGTTGAGTGACCCCAAATGACCTGTCATACATATCCGTATCTCAAGTGGACACGCTTACCCTGTACACACACATGCACACAGTCACACAACATATACAAGCCCTACTACACACCTGTGTAGCCCCCACAAACACAAGGGCGTGCACGCACAGGAGACACCTACAGGGATGGCAGGTATTGCGTTCATGTGCAGGGACAAGCACACACACACCAACTCCATCCATCCACTAATGCAGCCACCACCCACAAAGATGTGTGCACACACAGATGTATATTCTAGCCCCTGCCACACACATGTGCAGACCACATTCACAATGCCCCCCAACACATATGTGGGTACCACACCCACGGTGAATGCACAGATACACAACATATGTCAACCTCTGCCACATGTGTGCAGATACCACAGACACTCACACCTTGACCCTTGCCACACACACGTGCAGACATTTCATGCACATGCGCACACCACACACCTGTGACACACCCTCCCCTCTCCGAGCAGAGCCACACCATTCCAGCCCCGCAGCCCAGCTCGCGCCTCAGCAGGTCCATGCTCCCTGCCAGCCCGCCCCACATGGTGCCCAGGTGCATGCTGCCCCTCACCCGGGCTACTGCCCTGCAGGAGGATGGCCAGGAAGAAGTCCTGGGAGGCCATGGCGCTCCTTCCCAGCCCCTCCTGCTCCACCCTGCCTCCTCACAGCCCCTCCAGCCCGGCCAGCTGGGCTCACAGCCTGGTGCTGGGCTGCAGAGAGCTCATCCTGCCCACTTCTCACCAGGGCAGAGCGCCTGCCAGGCAGGATCCTCCCCCACCTGGAGCTCACCAAGGAGGGGCCGGGACCACAAGGGAAAGGAACCCCCTTGGAGTGGGGATGGAGGGTGCAGCTCGTGAGACCCCAGCCTTCCCTGCTCACACCTCTTCTTTCTGATCCTAGATCCCCTCCCCCAATCCTGAATCTCCATCCCACCCCCCGCAGCGGTCACCTCAGTGCCACAGTCAAGCCCAGCCTTAGGGACGACAGGAGGCTCAGCCTCGTGGGAACACCCCAGCCACCTGGGGCCCTGCAAAGCCTAGAGCTCTCTGTGCAAACAGGGTGTGGTTTCCAGGCTCCTAGGGATCCCATCCCTGCCCAGAATCTGCTAAGCAGTTCAAGCGAAGAGTGGGCTTCAGGGGCTGGGCCCCAGCAAGCTTGAGGCTGGGCTTGGGGCTTCCCAGTACCAACCCCCCTCACCTGCCAGGGCCCAGCTAGGCTGCTGTGTCTCCTCGGCAACCGCAGCACCAGGACCGGCTGGGAGCGCCCAGACTGCTGACGTGCTTCCCGTTACCAGGGAAACCAGGAATCCGGACTGGTCCAAGAGGCAGCACTGAGGGACAGGCAGTCAGTCCCCAGACCCAGGCTGCTGGGCAACCAGGAAGGAGGGCTGGAAGTGGGCGTGGCTACACCGAGGTGACTGTGTACCTGATGCGAGAGTCACTTTGGCAAGGCGCCTCGCCACCCTCAGCTTCCAATGAAGTGGCCTCACAGAGGAGGGGCTCTTCTTGCCCATCCAGCCTCCAGGTACCCGTTACTGCCTCCTTCCCCCCAGCTGCCTCTCCCCTCAGGCCCCAGGGAATTAGAATGTCTGCCTTTCCCTGGGGACCCTCCACCGTCTTCAGAGCTTTCCTGCCAAACCTTCCAGGAACACCACACCCAGGACAGCTGTGTCCCCCAGAGCCACACCCTTCTTCCTGAAGGGTCACATACCCCTGAATCTGAGGACCAGGTCACCATCTCCTGACTGAGTCACACACACCAATCCATCTGCCATCCCTGTCAGTCGGCACCTTCCTGCCTCAAAGAGCTTCATCCTTCCAATCTGTCCTGGAGGGGCCGCTCTCCCCCCGGACCATCTGGGAGGACCTTCTGGAGCTTGGCACATCTCCCTCTGAGCATAGCCCCACCCAGGCCCTTGCTTCCACAAGCACACATTTATTTAGAAATGCATACTTTCTCCTGCGCCAATTCATTCAGGCGCTCCTCCCACGCACTCAAAGGTTCAGGCCTCCTTGGCTAAGCCGGATGCAGTCACCTGCTCTCCCTTTCCCCAGCCCTACTCACTCCTGAAGTCCAGCTAGGTCACTGCGACAGCCTCCCAAGCTGGTCTCCCTCTTCCTATTTAGCCCTTTCCAATCTGAGCTGCATGCTACAGCCCCAAATGCTAACAACCTTCTCTCCAGTTGCATACTTTGTTTTCTCTTTGCCCCCAGGACAGAAGCCAATTTCTCCACAAGGTTTGTAGGACCTTAGGAGCCCCTGTTCGCCTGCTTCTCGGCCTTACCTCTGACCACTCCCCTCACCCCTGGTCTCTCTCCCTGCCTCTCTCTCTCATGCCCCTAATCCTCTCTGATCCCAGCCTCCATTCCCTCAAACTTCACCTGGCACCACCTACTGGGCATCAGTGTAAAGATCCCTTCTCAAAACTGACCCACCCCTGGGTCTATTACCTGCTTTTCCTGCACCTCCGCAACTCCAGGGCTCAAACTACCTATTTACTGCTGTCAAAATAGACTAGTGCTGAGTGCTGAGTGCTATGAGGACAGGAATCTCTGTCATTTGTAATATGTATTCTCAGCATTTAGGACAAGACCTGGTGCTGAGTATGAACCCAACACAGGTAGGAAGTTCGTTCATTCATCATTCGCTCATCATTCATGCATCCATCCATTCATTCATTCGTTCATATACTTCCGCATTCAGTTAACAACCTTGTGGGGATCCTAGGCTGGGAAGGAGAAAATAACGTTTGCTCAATTCTATCACATTCCTACAGGAGGCCAGACCTCCTCTGTGGTCTTCCTGGTCACAGCAACAGTCATGAGAGCAGGCAGTGACGCAGCCTATTCCGAGATTCACGATTTCCACTGCCTCCAGCAAACCTTGATCCTTGCCCATCCTCTCACCACAGCAGCTCCCTTGCTGAGGTCACTGCCTGCACCCGGCAGACTCTTCCCAGCTCTTGAGCAGTTCTGTCCTCCACTCTCAGAAGGCTCATAGGGGCGACCACCATAGCGACCATCCAGGGACCCCAGAGCAACCAGTCTCTCCATCATTTGGTCCCTGACTGACACCCCCTGAGGCAGAGGTTGCAAACAAGCCGCCTGCAGACCGGTGTAAGCCTCAGACGGATTTTGTTTGGCCTGTGTGGTACTTTTTTAAAAAACAGACTTGGTTGCTAACATTTAGAAACTGGGATGTTTCACATTGATATCTAGTTTTCAGTTTCCCTTGAAGAACTGGCTCCACTGAGGCTGCATTTCCCCACACCTAACCCTATGAGTAGCCGGCTGGAGTGGAGTAGCAGCAGTTCCCTATAAAGGGGATCTGGGCAATGGTCACTGACAGTCGCTAACATCCCTCTAAAGACAGGCAATTAGACTTTGTCTTTGGTAGAAGTACTCAATACCACCTGTGAAGTGTCCTTGCAAACAAAATACAAACAAAAACAAAAACTCTGAATTTGATGAAGGCTCTAGAACTCACTGCCAATTTACGGGAAATTCAGGGGAAGTGGAACTTGTTCAAATCCAGAAAATGGAAAACCCAGGGCAGACAACACAGTGGCTTCAATTAAAACAACAACAAAACTTTGAGCAATATAGAGATGGAGGGATAAGGTACAGATGAAAAGAAACTTTGAGACATACCAAACATCAAAAGGTCCGTTCCTATTTGGATACTGATGAAATGAATCAAATTTTAGAAGGGCAGGAGCACATTCATTAGACACATTCATTCTCCACTGACTAGATATCAGTGATACTGAGGAAGTACTGTTACATTTCCATGGACATGATTTTAGTAGTTCAGATTTTTTTTGGGCGGGGGTGGCGGGCAGGCAGGAGCATGCATGCAGGATCTTAGTTCCCAACTAGGGATGGAAACTATGCCCCCTGCAACGGAAACACAGAGTCTTAACCACTGCACCACCAGAAAAGTCCCGGAATTTTTAAAAGTGTTTTATATTTTAGACATGCACGAGTTGGAAGACTTCTCTGGTGGTCCAGTGGTTAAGAATCCACCAGCCAATGCAGGGGACCCGGGTTCTATTCCTGGTCTGAGAAGATTCCACGTGCCACGGGGTAACTAGGCCCGTGTGCCACAACTACTAAAGCCCGAGCGTTTTGGAGCCCATGCTCCATAACCAAAGAGCCACAGCAATGAGAAGACAGAGCACCAAAACAGGAGAGGTAGCCCCCACTTGCCTCAACTAGAGAGAGCTCACCCCAACAGCTAAGACCAAGTGCAGCCAAAAGTCAATCAATCAAGATTTAAAAAAAAAAAAAATGCATGAGTGAACATTTACAGATGCATTTGCTTCAAAACAGCCTGGGCTGGGGCCCAGGAGTAGTAGGTAGGGGTATGGACGCAACAAGGTTAGCCATGTGTTGATAATTGTTGAAACTGGGTCATGAGTAAGTCAGGTTCATTATTCTGTTATTTTCGTGTATGTCTGAAAATGTCCATAGTAAGTTTTTTGAAAGGGGATGGCATGCTGCCCTTCACTCATCTGAACTGCCTGCTCCCTGCCAAGCCTCCCCAGTCTGGGTCTGCGTAAGGTGCCTGCTGCCTGGAGTGGGAAGAGTCTTTCCTCACACTACCATCCAGCACAGGACAGGCTTGCAGCTGCAGCCCATTATCTCTGTCCTTTGCTCCTTAGCTCTATCTGCATCTCCATGTGACACTAGCAAATGCAGATACTCAACTTCTTTAAATGGGACCCACTGAAGGATCAATCCTTGGAGTCCTAATATCTATCCCCCTATCCCAACAAAGCATTCTCTTATTCTTCCTAACAAAACATTACCCTTGCAACATCCAGTGTGGTGCTCTGTACATAACACTCCAATCCTTCCAAATAGACCTCTGTGGGGAGCTGCTGCCTGTTCAAAACTGCCTAGAGGGCACCTAGGTTTGTCCGGCTATCTGCATCAGTGACAGCATAAGAGCCCAGAGCTTGGGTCTGCACTTGGACCTGTTTCAATCCCAGTTCTACTGTGATCTCAGACTGTGGGTGACCTTGAAAGTGGAAGTCGCTCAGCCGTGTCCGTCGCTTTGCGACTCATGGACTGTAGCCTGCCAGGCTCCTCTGTCTATGGAATTCTCCAGGCCATAATACTAGAGTGGGTAGCCATTCCCTTCTCCAGGGAATCTTCCCAACCCAGGGATGCAACCCAGGTCTCCCGCATTGCAGGAGGATTCTTTACCGTCTGAACCACCAGGGAAGCCCATGGGTGACCTTGGGAGAGGACTAAATCTCTCCAGGCCCATTTTTTGTCACCTGTACTATGGGCATACTAATGATATCTACCTCCCATTGGCATGCAGATTTAATACCATAATACTGAGTACTTGGTAAGTGCCCCATAAACAGACCAGTCCATCATCCATCTGGGGTGTGTGATGGAAAGGTCTATCCACTTGTTCAAGCACTCTCAGTATGTAGGGACATTTCTTTCCGGAAAAGCAGGGCATGGCCTGCTGAGGACTAAGGACATGGGCTTGGTGACCCCCGCCCAGGTGGACATCGGCCTCTGTATGGAGGGACCCACCTCTGCCCTCTCTCCCTCCCACGTTCCCCACATCAAGCTGCACAAGATACCTGTGTCCTCCGGGGAGCCATAAGAGGGGCTGCCCTGGGATAAGGTGGCCCAGCTCGAGTCCTCGTCGCTGGCTGCGCTGTTCCGCATGCCAAACAGGAGGCTGGCACTCTTGCTGTGCTCTCGGGGGCCATCTGCCAGGGCCTGGGGCCCAGGGGGCACCTCCGCACTCTCCAGGGGCTCCGGCAGCCCTGGGGGAGAAGATAAGTCCTNTGTGTATAAGAGACAGTATATAGAGAGAGAGAGAGAGAGAGAGAGAGAGCAATTTATTGCTTCTGTTTCTCTGGAAAATGCTGATTGATACAGCCTGCTGTTTTGCAACTTTTCCACCTGACCTTGGATCTAGCTGCAAGACAAGTTCAGATTCTCTTCATAAATACCAATCATCTTCAGCAATTACAGTGAAATGAAGGCTTTAAGCCTCATCTTCTACCATTTGTTTATCAGGTGAGCAGGTGATTTGCTACAATGAAAATATATTTTAGACCAAATAAACAATTAATTTTTAGCAAGAAGGCGTAGAAACAGTATTACAATCTATTCTTTAAAAATCAACAAAGGCTGCACGGTTCATCTTAGACACTACAGTGCCTCCCAGGATTGAAAGATTCATTCCAAGGTGGATTAAATTACATCTTGAAGGCAGACTCATTCAGTCCTGGGGGTCAGGTGACAGTGTCCCCAGGAAGCCAGAGGCTATAGACCTAAAATACTGCTCAGTGGCTCTTGTCAGATCCTATCAGTTTTTTCATAAAAGGGTGAGGAACCCACCTCATCTCTCTGGCCATCCTCCCACTTGAACATCACTCAGTTCTCTAGTTCAGAAGTATTTTATTGTTAGATTCTACTAATATTCCTGATTTTTCAGTGCCTAATGCTGATTCCTGACATACAGCTTCCAGATTAAGATGTTTCAAAAGAGAACCACTCTTAGCATATAAATTATAATTCTCTAGACATGAATCCAACTCATTATAATAATTTACAGTAATTTATTTTGCAAAAATTTAATAATCATAGCACCACTGAGTCTAGGTCATCATTTATCACAATACAAAGTCAATAATAACTTAGAGTTTAAGGCATCAGCAACAGACAGAGATTAAAATTTTACTGTATTAATTAAACAAGTGTAAATAAGTAGATTAGATAAAGTAAAATTATAGAAATATAAGTGATAAAGGAAGGGCTTACACAGTTGAAATCTCATTTATTTATGTGGTTGGTTTAAGCAGGACAATCTCATAAGGCAGTCCTATTTTAACACTCACACACATCTTTGAGTGTCTATTGCTCAAAGTCCTAGAAATCTAGAAAAAAAAAAAANGGAGCGGGAGCCGCGGTGGCGGTGCCCGGGCCGCGGCCGCGCGGGGAGGGGCTGGAGGAGGCCGCTGCTCGGCTCTCGCGGCAACACTCCCTGACGTCCTGGTGGTAAGCGATGAGGACACAGCGCTGGTGATAATAATAGCTCGTATTTATTGACCGCTTTCACGGTGCCAGGCTCTGTGTTAAACCCTTTGTACACAATCGTGTGAAGTCGCTGCTCTGCTTATCCTCAGTTTGCAGACAAGATGCTGAGGTTCAGAAAGGTAAAGCGACTTGTCTGCGGTCACAGGTAAGTGGGGGAAACAAACTGGAACCCAGATGTTTCTTCACACCCTACCCCTGCGGCTGGACATGAGACTGTGACACCAAGGCCTTGCAGAGATGAAGAACGAAGAGCTCCCTGGCAGAAATTCACAGGAGGGCAGGAAGAAGGGGAGAATGCAGACGAAAAGTGTGAAGGAAGGAATGGTGGAGCTCAACACTGCAGACTCCTGGATCGTGGGGTAGTCCCCACTGGTCAGGTCAATGGCCCAGAGGCCATCAAAGCCAGTGAGAGGGAGTGTCACCATCCAGAAACCCTCCCCTGACTCACTCCTCTAAGGCAGAGGTTTATTGTACCTGCGGACTAATGAGCAACTGATTAAAGATGCCTTTGGGGTGCCTAAAACTAAAAATGTCCAAATCTAAACTCATTGTCTCACTCTATTTTTTTTTTTTTTTTTACCTTTTAAGAAGTTACACTGGGGTGAAAAAGAATTCTCTCCAGTACATGTATCTGAGAACACACAAACACACATAACTGGATGCAGCCCCATTTCATCCATCCCAGTGAGTGGCATCACCATCTACTGCTTGCCTAAGCCAGAAGTCTCAAGATCATATTTGACTACACTTTCACTTGACTTGAGCTGAATATAAGTGTTTTAATGTTTTGTTATGGAGATTTTCAAATATATATATAGAAAGATAACACAATAGTATAATGAACTCTCATATACCCATCATTCGACTTCAGAAATTATCAACTCCTAGCCAAGAGTTTATTATGACTTGACAAACTTCTATTATATACCATGTACTAAGCCTCAGGCTAGGTGCTAGAGTCCCAAAGAAAAATCAGATTTGACTGTCACCCAACTTGGAGGGTATAACTTTTGTCTTTGAAAGATGAGTAAGAGTTACTCAGAAGAAGAGAGATGTCCTCGTTCATTAGATAATTCTCAACAAATAATTATAGTGTGGGAGGCACTGTCCTTGGTGCTAGGAACTTGTTAAGAGACAAGATTCAGTCCCTACCCTCATGAAGCTTGAATAACAAAGGAAAGTGATACTAAATATATGATTAGAATTGTGATGGCTGTTTTGAAGGAAATCTGTAGGACACTATGTGAGTAGACTAAATTTTACCTGGGGACATTTGGAAAGACTTTCACAAGAAAGTGGCACTTAGGTGAGGTGAAAAAGAAAGAGGTCATCCAGGAGAAAATGATTCCAAGTCAAAGGAGAAGTACAAGAAGGCCAGGATGGATGTGATAATGTAGAAGAATGGCATAAGGTGAGCTGGAAAGGTAGACAGGTGCCAAATCAAGGAGAACCATGTTGTTAGTGTTTTGGACTTTAATTTAAGGACAATGGGAAATCATCAAAAGGTTTGAGGCAGGGGAGGGACAGTTCGTTCTCCTTTGCATTTTTTGTTTTGTTTTTTTTACGTCTTTGTCATTGTTCAGTAGCTTAGTTGTGTCCAATTTTCTGCAACCCTGTGGACTACAGCACACCAGGCTTCCCTGTCCTTTACTATCTCCTGGAGTTTGCTCAGATTCATGTCCATTGAGTCAGTGATGCTATCTAACCATCTCATCCTTTTGCTGCCTGCTTCTCCTTTTGTCTTCAATCTTCCCCAGCCTCAGGGTCTTTTCCAATGAGTCAACTCATCAGGTGGGAAAAGTAGTGGAGCTTCTGCTTCAGCATCAATCCTCTTTTTTTAAGAGGTAAATTTTTTAAAAGATTTTTTTGATGTGGACCGTTTTAAAAGTCTTTATTAAATTTGTTACTATAGTGCTTCTGTTTTATGTATGTGTGTGTGTGTGTGTGTGTGTGTGTGTGTGTGTGTGTGTGTGTGTGTATATATATAAGCTGCGAGGCATGTGGGATCTTAGCTCCCCAACCAGGGATCAAACCTGCATCCCTTGCATTGGAAAGCAAAGGTGTAACCACTGGACTGCTAGGGAAGTCCCACCCTTGCATTTTAGAAGATCACTTCTGGCTGCTAAGTAGAGAATAGATAGGAAGAGAGCAAAATTGGCAGGATAAGTACCAGTTAGAAAGCAATTCTAGGAGATGACTATAGTGGTGGGATTAGGGATCCCACGTCACCTATAGGGAAGAATAGAGCTTGCAACCTTATTAGCAGCAAAGACACTTTTGGAGCAAAGATGACCTTTTCTACTACTACATTAAATATTTCTTTGATATTGTAATTTTTCTTGTAGTTGATACAATAAACCCTCTTTCTTCAGATTGGTTGTTATCATTTGGGAAATCCATGAGTAAAATCTTACTACATATTATATGCTGCTGCTGCTGCTAAGTCACTTCAGTCGTGTCCGACTCTGTGCGACCCCATAGACCACAGCCCACCAGGCTCCCCTGTCTCTGGGATTCTCCAGGCAAGAACACTGGAGTGGGTTGCCATTGCCTTCTCCCATATTATATGCAGTGGCTCTCAAAAGTCAATTGCTAGGTTTAGCAAGGACTTCCTCAACACCATTCTTCGACAGGACTATTCTAGTACATTCCTCGGAAGGCCAAGTAGAGAATGAGAAAAGGATGGAGGACTGAACTCTGGGAANCATATTCTATGCAGTGGCTCTCAAAAGTCAATTGCTAGGTTTAGCAAGGACTTCCTCAACACCATTCTTCGACAGGACTATTCTAGTACATTCCTCGGAAGGCCAAGTAGAGAATGAGAAAAGGATGGAGGACTGAACTCTGGGAATGCTAGCATTTGGTGAGCAGCAGAGGAAAAGAAGGCCCAGAGGAAAGCAGAGAAGAAACAGAGAATAAGAGAAGATTAGGAGAGATCTAATGTCATGGAAGAAATCCAAGGGAGGAAAGATTTTCAAGGAGGAAGACATGATCATCAGCATCAACTGCAGCAAAGATTTCCAACAGGTCAAGATCAAAAAAATGTGTCCTTTGAATTTGGCAATATGGAGGTCATGGATCCCCCTATGATCTATATTAGCAGAAAATAGAGGCAGAAGCCACAGTGCAATAGTACTGAAGCAAATGAAAATAAGGAAGTAGGATAAGCAAGCGCAGATCCCTCTTTAAGAAAGTTGGAAGAAAGAATAGACAGTAGCTGAAAAGTGGTACAAAGTTGAAGATTTTAGTTTTATCTTTTTTTTTTTTCTTAAAGATGACAGAGACTTGAATATGGTCTGTGTGCCTACATACATACTAAGTCGCTTCAGTTGTGTCCAACTCTTTGTGACCCTATGGACTGTAGCCTGCCAGGCTTCTCTGTCCATGGGATTCTCCAGGCAAGAATACTGGAATGGGTTACCATGCCCTTTTCCAGAGGATCTTCCCAACCCAGGGATCAAGCCTGCATCTCTTATATTTCCTACATTGGCAGCGTTCTTTACCACTAGTGCCACCTGGGTATAAACTACAGAAAGATACCAAGTAGAGAAGATAGACTTGAAAGGAAAGGGAAAAAAAATGGAAGATAGATTGAGATCCTGGAGGTGATGAGAGGAGGTGGGATCAAGGGCTCAAATAGAATTGGACACCTGAGCTTTATAGGCTGAAGGGTCGGGGTGAGGATAGAGGGTAGATAGGATAATTAATAAGGTGAGAACCAGGCAAGAGATTAAGGTATTTCAGACCTAGTGATATCAATATTTCTGAAGTCTCTAGCTGAGGAAAGGAAGGAGAGTTGGCTGGAGAATATATAAGTATTATCCTGTCATGAACAGGTTGTGGCCTTTGTTGTTACCAGTGTAGCATCTTTTCCTCCTCTGATTGGTAACAGCACATCAGTTTTCTTTGAAGACCCATCTCCTCCTCACTCTTAATCTGTGGGGTTCAGATGGGAATCATTCAAACTCTACAACCCATTTCAGTGCTGGGCTTTTATCCAGGATCAAGTCAAAATGATCAATTCAGAGATAGGCACATGACTAATCTGAGCCAGTTAAACTCAGTTCCAGGAATTTTCCTTCAACTTTTGGGCTAGTGGTGCTGGTAGAATATAAGCCTGGTCCTTATCTTGCCATAAGAAGGGATAAGCCTGCCTGAGAATGAAGCCAATGTAAAAAAAAAAAGAGCTAAAGGATGGAGAGAGACAGATGCTTGATAAGATCCATTTAACACCGTTGTTTACCTTTTCCTGAAGTCACATAAGTTGATCAATATTTTTTGTTTACACCACTTTGAGTCGGGTTTTATAGCTTGCAACCGAGAGTTATGACACATATATGAGGTCAATATTGCCTATTGGTACTCAGCCCTACATCCATTGTTCTGTAATCTCCCTTGCAACAACAAGGCTGGAGATCTGAAAACCACATTTCTCAGGTTCCTTTGTTGCTTTGTTAGATTGTGCCAATGGGAACCCTCGCTTGAGGAAAGTGGGAGGGAGGAAAGAGTCACTCTGCTTTTGGCAGGGCCTCTGGCAAATTCAGGAGCAGTGGCTCCACCCTAGCAAACATGGAGGCTGTTACAGTAGCATCAGCAACACAAACTCTAGCTGCATTAGCTCCCAGTGCAGATTTGTGGGTTCCACCTCCTTGTTGTACTTTGGGCAATACCCTTTCTGCCTTTTGCTCCTTTAAGTCAAGACTAGTGGTAGTTTCCTGGTCTCTGGGTAACTCTGTTTTCCTTCTTATGCTTCTTCAGACCTCCCCCACAATTTTGTAACAAATTCCTTGCTGTCAAATCCTCCTCTAAGGTTGATCTATGGCAGAAACCAGCACAACTTGTAAAGCAATTATCCCCCAATTTAAAAATAAGTAATTTTTTTAAATGCAAAAAAACCCCACAAATCCTCCTTTACTTGGAATATCTAGAGTGCCCTCTCTATCCTTATGGAACAGAGATTGATACATATTTTCCTATTTTGCATACACATATACACCACACACAAGGCTCAGAAAGGCCGAGGTTCTCAAATCTACAGAGTTAGTAAGTACGCCAACTGGGACTGGAGTTCAAGCATGTCTGACTCAAGCTCACACTCTTTCTCTGCCCTAAAGTTGGCTTTTGTTGTTGTTTTTTTCTTTTCCATGGTTAGATTATATAGAAGTTAAAGGGAACAGAGAAATAAAGCCATTGTCAAGAAAATTGTTCAGTTGATCAACCTTGGTGTTCAATTTGGATGGGAAAAAAGTCAGAGAGCAGTGAGAGAGAGAATGAAGAAGGATACAGGTAGGAGGTTGTGGTCACAAGGAGGGTGTTGGAATTTAAGGAATTGCTTCACAGGTGGAGCAGTTGTGAATGAGGACTAGGGTCTGAGTTTGGGTGACTGAAGTAGGGTCTTCAGCAAGTGAGGACATAGTCAGGAGGTTAGTAGATGGGAGCCATAAGGATACTATGTTGCTTGATGCCAAAGAAAAGAACTTAACCTGCATAGAAAGAGGAAGAAAATAGCATAGGCATGTATGGGAGTCTGGCCAGTGGTGAGCTGCTTCCCTTCCACTGGGACAGCTCCAGGGGAATGAAGAAGTCCCTGGGGCAGAGCCTGATCTCTTCGTTGGAGAGAAAGAGAGAAGTATATTAACCAAGGAGTGTGTAAAGAATATAGAGACGCTTATTGACCATGGAGTGTGCATTTGAGAGGACACCATGGAAAGTCTGGGAAGAAGTGGCACAGTGATGAGCAGGAAAAAAGGGGCCGTGGAGTTGTTCGGTGGTGAAATTCTCACTGTATCACCCTCCTATCCTGTCTCTGAGCAAGTCCTGCAGAATGTCTTCTTTTTAATTAAGCAATTTATTTGGCTGCACCAGGTGTTAGTTGGACTTAGTTGCATGTGAACTCTTAGTTGCAGCATGTGGGATCTACCTCCCTGACCAGGGATCGAACTCAGTCCCCCTGCATTGGGAGTGTGGAATCTCAGCCAGTGGACCAGCAGGGAGATCCCCTAAATGATTTTTAATCTGCCTGCTTCTCTTCATCTCCATTGCACCAGTGTCCGGGCCTCCATGATTTATACCTGGACCACAGAGCACTGACCTCCGCAGTGACTTTCTCACATCCACAGTGATCTCCTTTCACTCAGAATCCACTCTGCAACAGTCAGAGTCATCTTTCTAAAATGTAAATCTCATCAAGTGTGAGGACTCCTTGGTCTAAAATCCCTCAGTAGGTTTCCATTGCCCCAAAGATAGACAAAATCCAAGCTTCCTAGCCTGACGGGCGAGCCCCCGTGAGCTGAGAAGCCCCTGGCTCCTTCTCCAGCCTCACCTCCAACCCGCCTCTCACTCATCCCCTGTACTCGGCCCTGCCAGCCTCTCGCTCATCCCCTGTACTCGGCCCTGCCAGCCTCTCGCTCATCCCCTGTACTCGGCCCTGCCAGCCTCTCGCTCATCCCCTGTACTCGGCCCTGCTGCGTAGTTGTGCTTCCCACTTCTGGCTCTTCTTTGTTTGTGTTGCCTCTTCTGCCTGTAATGCACCAGGCATGGTAGTGCATAGCAGGCAGTGAATATATATTTGCTAAAGGACTGCATACGTTTTACTCATCCTTTAAAATTCAGCTTTAAAGGCTTTCCTAACTTGCTCCCCATCCAGGTATTGCTGGCTCTGATTTCCTTTTCATATGTAGTCTTCCATCTTAATGTCTGTCTCACTCTATTGCATTTATCTGATGCCTTTTCTGCATTCCCCCCTAGCCTCCCCCCGCCCCAACTGTGTAGAGTGGCAGACCTTGGGGGAAGGAACTGTCCAACCCATCTCTTTTTCTCCTGCCTGACACACTGCCCTGAGCATAGGAGGTGCTAAGAGAGTGGATGGAAGAATCGTGAGTTGACCATTTCTGAAAGTTCCTTGGGCACAAGCTTAGAGGCTTCCCTTCAACAGAGCAGATGGGAGAAGAAAAGAAAGAGGAGACTTAGTCCTCCTTTCTCAGTAGAGAGGAGGAAGTTAGCCTCCAATACCAGAGTTGCTGGATAACTATTTAGAACACCTCTAGGCATCCTGACATGATGCCGTGTTGGCCCCAGATGTGGCACATGGACTGGATGAGACCCAGAACTAAGACTCTGGCCTTGTCTTCACCCCTTAGGCTGAAGGAGAAGAAGCCAACCCCAGGAGGAGAATCATCCAGACATCTTCAAGGATGGAAGGGAAAACTCAAGGCACTTCTTGGAAGTGGATCCCACAGCCCTGGTGCCTGGCCCCTACCTCTGTTTCTAGTCCCAGGCAAACTCCAGTCCTGGATGCACCATGATCTAAGGGGCCTGGGTTCATCACCTGCTTCTCTTCCCAGCCATTGAGTCTGGGAAAGGAACCTGGGGCAGTTCTCCTGAACAACAAGGGCCTGGTGCCTGTTGGGAACCACGCTATGGCCTGGCCTCCCGTGCCAGGTTTGTCTGTCTTCTCTTCTACTTAGACTCTAAAGCCGCACAGAGGATGGGGCCCCAGGTCAGGAGGGACCATGGACCAGAGTGTGGTTATCCTTCCAAGGATGCTCTGGAGTGAATCCAAGAGGTGGGTTTGAGTCCATACTCATTATCACAGGGAAGTGTCTACTATTGTGCCCATTTAATGGAAGAGGTCACTGAGGCTAGCGTATGGAAGCTCAGAGTGAGGGCCCCTTGCTAGAGTCTGAGGCTTTTTTTTTCTTTTGAGCCTAAAACAAGTTTTCAACCTCAAGTGACGTGGAAAGGTAGAGGAAGAAAAAGGTCTCACCTCGAAACCCAGTTGCCTATAGTCCAGGCCAACCCCCAATCAAATGGTGGTCCGTAAATTTGGACCCTAAAGTCTTGGTCAGCTTATGACCAGAAAAGAACAAACCACTGTAACCTCCACCCAGATGACACTGCTGGCCTAGAAGGTGCAAATACCCAGGGGACACCCATGAGGCTGTGCGACATTCTGAAAATGTGTTTCATAGTGCAGGTCCCGAGTCAGGCCTTCTTCCATTTTCCCAGCTTGCTTCAGGCAGGTGAAACACTCCTTTTTCATTCTGCTTGTTGTGCCTGACTCATAGCAACCAAGCCTCCTCATCTTCTGCTGTGATGCTGCCTGAACCCCCTGGACCTACAATTTGAGGACTGCCACACCCCTTCATGGCAACTCTGGGCCGGTCCACTTGGTGCATGCGTAGCCACTTCCAGCCCTATTTCCCTATGTCCTGGGGCCAAGGTGTGGTCAGTTATTAGGAGGGCAGAGTCTCTGCTCTGCTTCTTACTTGCTGTGCCAACACAGAGGTTCCTTTCTCTACATATTTTCTCTGTTCCCCTCTTTTTTCTAATATTGTTTTTCAGTTGGAGGATAATTTCTTTACAATGTTATATTGATTTCTGCCATAAAACAACATGAATCAGTCATGATGAGAGAGATATATATAGATGTATATATATCCCCTACCTCTGGAATCTCCCTCCCCTCTGTTTCTCTGTCTGTGATGATAGTCTGGAAGAAGTCAGTTTGGGATTCAGAAATCACCTGTAAAGAAATGAGGTTTGTCCTTCAGCCCTCCCCTCCCTTATCTCCTGTAGCTTGAAGAGCCTCAAAAAGAGAGGTTACAAGCTTCTCAACTCAAAGAAGTGAGATTGTTCCATAACCAGGGCCCTTTGATTCAAGTGAAGAAGCACTCTGGCTTTACTGGGAGGAAACTGGGAGGAGGAGCCGGGCCAGACACGCGTCAGGAGTGCTGGGAGGGAGTGCAGCCCAGGAGGCTGTTCATCCTCTGGGCCTGGGGAAGGTCCTTGGTCTTGCTCAGTTCCTCCACGTCTTTGTAGCAGTACAGATTGGGGCCTTGGACGAGGTACAAGCCCAGACCATTGGCGGAACACGAGTGGGGGCCCAGAGACTTCTCTGTACACAGGGCCCCATCGACCTTCGTATGGGGCCAAGGAAGCTCTGTCCACGTGGCTTGAGCTCCTAAGTTCAGGTCCAGCCACCACAGCTTCTGGCCTGGGAAGAAACACCGGATGTAACGTGGCTTCCACATCATGGGGATCTGCACCTGGCCTTTCTCACGCCCTGATGGAGAAGCACAGAACCAACCACCCCTCAGCACGTGACGCCGCTCACCTGCCATGATGTGGAGCCGAGAAGAACCAGGACAGGTAAAGGCTGCATCCACGGAATGAAGGCTGACCCCCTGAGGGCTCCCGAATTCCTTCTCCAGCTGCTTTGGATAATCTTTTACGAGAGTGTAGCCTGCCCTTGTCAGGAAGATATATACCTGGGTACCCTGGAGGACAAAGGACATTTATCAGCACAGAGCAGGGAATTCTCCCCAGTCTCCACCTCAGGCCTCTCTCCCATCACACACCTGGATCAGATAGAGCTTATTATCCCAGAGGAAAGCAGCATCCACTGTTGAGGGGCCTTGGGGCCACAGATGCTCGATGAGCCAGCTGTGCCATCCATCTCGGCTGCTGTCCAGACGCCAATAGTGGTTCTCTGTGGGGTAGCAGAGAAAGCTCTAGTGCTGGTGGTAAAAGGCCAGGCCGTGAAGAGGCAAGTGACAGATGCAGGGGTGAGTCCCGAGAGGGGGGATAGCGTGCATCCAGAGGCCAGGAGGGAAGAGGCTAGGTGAGAAAGTAGAGCCAGTATGTGGATGGAAAAGTTAGGCGTGGTGACCTGATTGGAACTGGAGGCAGGAGGGGCCTGATGGAAGGGCAAGCTTGGAGAAGAGTGGCCGGGTTGCTAGCTCAGGCCAACGTAATGAGGTTTGGTGTGGGCTCCTTATGCATCTCAGATGTCCATGTGAGGAAGTGCTACAATGAGACGGTGGCCAGAAGTTAAAAGGGAAGCAGCGTGTGTGACCATCCCAGACTCACTAACTGTCCCTCCCCCCTGGCAACCGTAATCCACTTTCTATGTCTGTGAGTCTCTTTCTGTTTTGTAAGTAAGTTCATTTGCGTCATTTCTCTTTAGAAATGCTATATTTTAAATGGATAACCAACAAGGACCTATCACCTAAAACACTGCTATATTTAAAGTAGAAAACCAACAGGGACCTACTGTAGAGCACATGGAACTCTGCTCAATGTTGTGGGGCAGCCTGGATGGGAGGGGAGGCCTGGGGGAGATGGATACATGTATATGTATGGCTGAGTCCCTTCACTGTTCACCTGAGTCTATCACAACATTATTAATCAACTAAACCCCAATACAAAATAAAAAGTTCAAAAAAAAGAAAAGGGAAGACCACAAAGCAAGCTCCCACTGGGTGTTCTCACGCGGACTGTGTCCTCTGATCCCTTAAGATGGTCAGAGACAGAGGGAGTAGCCACACTAGCCCCCTAATTTTTCTCTCCCCTTTTCATAACAACTTCCTAAAGAAACTGTCTAAACTTATATTTACCTTTCCTTCCTCAATCCACTTCATTTCCATTCCTGATTCTTTCTGTCATTGAAATTTCTCTCTTCAGGGTTAAGTATCCTCCAACTTGCCAAGTCTAATGTCTTCTTCTTACTCTACCTCTTAGCAGCATTTGACTGCTCACAGCTCCCTTCTTTAAATTTTTTCTTTTTTTAAATTTTGGCTCCTGTTATTCCAGACTCTTCCAGTGTTCTTACCTTTCTGATGCCTCTTCAGCCTGGTATCTCACATTAGAATCCCCTAGTTTGGGCCTTCACTCTATCTGCCCTCATTCTCTAGGTGATTTTACCCAGTCCAGGGTTTTAAACCCTATCTGCATACTGAAGACTTTTGATCTGTTCTCTTCACTTCTGATGGACCTTTTTTTTTTTGAGCGTCAAGCTCAAACTCAGCTGCCTACCTGACGTGTCCATTTGGGGCTACTAGATACCAATACCCTAATGTGTCGAAACTCATTTCTGCTTCCACCAAACACATACAGCTTCTACCCTAGTCTTTTCCAATCTTAATAAAAGGAACCATTTGTCACCTAGTTGCCCAGTGCCCCAAAGCTAAGTCATTCTTGAAACCGCTCTTTTCCTTTCCCCACTCTGACCAATATCCAAGGCACTGGATAGCGCTATGGACTCGACTTCCAGAATACATCATGGTGACTGCTCACCACCTCTGTGCTGTTTTCCCAATCCAAGTTGTCATCACCTCTAATCCAGACAGCTGCGAGAACTCTTCGCCTGATTCCCTGCTTATACAATTATAGCTCTGTGACTTACATTCCATAAGAAACCAGGATGATCTTTTAAAAAATTAAGTCAGAACAGATCATGGCCCAGCTCAAGATCCTCTCCTGGCTTCCTTTTACAGTTGAAAACCCTTACCAGACCCATAATATAATCTTTTTTCTTTTTTGGTTGGTCCATACATGGCTTGCAAGATCTTAGTTCTCCGACCAAGGACAGAACCCTGGGCCCTCAGCAGTGAACACATAGAGTCTTAACCACTGGACCGTCAGGGAATTCCCAGACCCGTGTGATCGGGCTCCTTCTCCCTCTTTTGAAGCCACTCATCTGCTCTTTTCCAACATTCAACACACTGGCCTCCTTTCTTGACTCCTCAAATTATTTGCTGTTCACCTTCCCTAAAATGCTTCTCCTCCATTGCTTTATGGGGCTAATTTCTCTTTATCATTGAAAGCTCAAAAGTCATCTCTTCAGGATTTCTCTGGTGGTCTGGTGACTAAGACTCCATGCTTCCTATGCAGGAACCCGGGTTTAATCGATTCCTGCTCAGGGAACAAGATCTTACATGCCGCAACTAAGGTTGGCGCAGACAAACAAATAATAAATAGAATAAATATTTTTTAAAAATCATCTCTCAGAGAAGGGGCCCATCATTCTCTTCACCTCTATCCAATTATTCTGCCCTATTTCCTTCACAGCTTTTTGACACTTAACATTTTTTATTTTAAAATATCAACAACTCACAAATCCATTTATCCCAAATGGTATTTGGGAATAAGAAACATTCTAATGTTCCCAGGACACTTCACAGCTATTCTCTTTTATTTTCTCTTTTTTTATCATCTCTCTCTCTCCAGCAGGCTCTATGAGGGTAATTGTCTTGTCTGCCAGGTTGGTCACTGTATCGCAGTGCCTAGAACAATGCCCAGTGCCTATCGGGTGCTTGATAAATAGTCAGTGTTCCCCATGCAGCCACAAGCTCTCTTTATGTGTATTAACCAGGCAAGTCTCAGTGGCCACATGTCCAGCTTTCCCTCCTGATGAAACTACCCTGCTCATGGCTCCTATTTTGAGGATCAGAGCTATGCTGCTCTTTGGGCAGAGGAAATAAGTGCTGAGCCCCAGTCCATCAATAGCCAATGCAGAGGCCAACCAGCAGCCACTTTAATGTGGTCTGGAATAAAACTATGGGGCTGGGCCAGTCCCATTCTCTCTCTGGAAAGCCAATAGGAAAAAGAGCAACTGAGGCAGTTATGAGTTGTATTTGAGGCTAAAAGATCCTAACTAGAGAAAATTGAGAGGTCATAATGGTCCATGTGTGAGCCAAAGTTGGGAAAGCAGAAAGAACGGATTAGAAACCGTGAGCTAGAGACAAGAGATTTATCAGCAAGGGAGAGGGGAGAACTGGCCCTTTGCTGAACAGCTGGGTCATACTGGTGTTTTTGCCAACATAGTGAGTTCCCACCTTGGCTGGGTATTTTTAACATAACGGTGTTCTCTCAACAGCTATGGAACATCTCTAATACTCTTGAGTTAGGATTTCAGCTGCATTCTGTTTATGAGCACATGACCTTGAGATTCCACGACCCCGCCATGGGTGAGTGTTCTCTGTCTGTCTCTGTGTGGTCCCTGTAGCCCTAGTTTCTCCGTGCTTCTATCTCCATGTCTTCCTGTCGATCTCTGTCTCTGTTTCCATAGCTATCTCACTTTGTGTGTGTGTTCTTCCAGGGATGCCTTGCTCTCACCATAGCTGCGTATTCTCCGGATCCGTATGTGTTCTTACTCTGGCATGTATTCTCAGTATAGATCTACTTGTTCACTAGTGTTGTGTGTTTCATCACGGACGTATGTTCTCATTACAGCATGGGGATATGCTGTTATGTCATATATCCCCCTTGTTATGGGGATATGCTCTGCTTGTGGCTGCATATTTTTCATTATAGCTTGGGAGTCATATCTGATAGGATTTGTTCAGGGGTTAGGAGTAAGGAAGGATTTTTCACTCTGCTGTGTTCTAAACCACTGTTTCACACTTGTATCCTGTCATACGTATGTCTTAGGCTGAGTGTAATGGGGTAGGTCACTCTCTTAGAGCTGTCCTCAAGTATAGATCAGGACATCCTTAGGTAGCACTAGATGGCTTTTACTAATTAATGGCACTGGTCTGGGGAGAGGGGTCCCCCCTGGTCACTCGGGGAGAAATCTTATCAGGCTAGTGAAGCTATTGCCTAAAGATCTAAGAAACCGAACACTTCTTGGCTGATGCTCAGCAACGGGAACATCTTATTTCCAGGTAATGCTGTGCCCAGAGGCCTGGACATAGGAACCAGGCCTCTGGAAAAAGATGGAGCTCCTGGAGATAAGCTTGAGGTAGAGGGGTGGGGAGAGGGTCAGAGACATGCAGGAGCAAAGGGAATATGAGGAGTCATAGGTTCAGAGGGTCCAGAGAAGACACAGACCTGGCATGGATAGTACTGAGAGGCAGACAGGTGGAAGAAGTTAGAGGCCTGGACAATGAGATAGGTTCCTCAGATGCATATGAGAGGTGAAAAGGAGCATGCCAGGGTGAAAGGATGGGAGCCTTTCAGAAGGGGCACAGTGATGAAAATGGAGGAAATATCTCAGAGATGAGAGGCACACACAAAAGAGTTGGGAGGTATGGAGGGCAGAGATGGGGGATTGGAGGGCATCTCTTACCACTGAAAGCATAGGTGGCACCATGGTTGTCAGAGAGCAGTGCAGACAAGACTAGATGTGGGCTACAGCGCTTATCCACATGCTGGGTTGCATTCCTATGTGCATGGCCTTGGGGAAGAAATAAGCAAGGGAGAACACACAAAGGCAAGGGTCAGAATGAGGTCTGAGGTGGAAGAAACCGCTGGAGGTATTGGGGGTGCAGGTCTTCCCCATATGAAGACAGTTGGGAAGAGCCAGAATGGAAGTGGGGCTCGCACAAGGGCCAAGGTATCATTCCATAGGTGAGGGTAGGAGCTGGGGTGCATGGCGTTTGCAGACTCAGGGAAGGTGGACATGTCTCCAGGGGTCCCAGGCTGGGGCTTTCTCACCTCTGTTAGGGCAGTGCATAAAGTAATCTCGGACATCCCGAGGATAAGTGGAATTCACTTCTCCCTTGACGGGGTCGAAGCGCAGGAATTTGTTACCCTGGAAGCAGTAGTAGCGGTTGAGCCATCGTATGGCCGAAGAGCAGTTCCCAACGGCCGGCCAGGAACGTTCCTTTATGGTCCTTGTAGAGAAGTCCCAGAACCACGTGTGGTTGCCTTTGTCCAATCAACCAAGAAGCATTTGGTGAGAACAGACTGTGCCCTCTCTTGTGCTTGCACTGGGCCCCAGGATGGACCAGATGTGGCCCCCATCACATGGAGCTCACAGCCCAGCAGGGAAAGAGTTGAGGAAAGTAGTCATACAACAGAATTCAGCAGCAAAGTACACATGATCAGTTCAGCAAGGGCAGTGGGAAGAGTCTGGGAAAACTTCCCAGAGAAGGCGATACTTAAACTAAAATCTGAAGGAGTTACCAAGCATTCAAGAGTGGGAGATGGAAGCCTAAAGCATGAAGCAAATTGGGTGTCTAGGGAATAGCAGAGAGTCTGGGGGGCTTCATGTTCGAGGGAAGGGATTGAGAGACTAAACATTGAAGGGTCAATAGGCTGGAGGGACTTAGAGAACCTTGTATGTAAGGACATGAAGAACTTGGTCTGTGAGACTAAAGAACAAAGATTTGTCCTAAGGGTCATGGAGGACATGAGGGACTTTTAGCAGAATTATATCCAGTTAACTTCCCCAGAATGACTTCTTCTTACTTCCCCTACTTAAACTGTGCAGACCGTAATTAGCTTCTCTATTTCTCTTTCTTGGGAAACCATATCATGGTACTACCAGCACCACCCTCGCTACCTCTACTCCCTCACCACCATCCCACCACTACTCCACGCTCCCTTATTCCAGCCTGCACTGACCTTGGAAGAAGAAGACACCCTCATCAGAACATTCTCCACGGTGACATTCCACAGCTGCATCCAGTGGGAACGGGATTCCAGGAAACTTCTCTTGGAGCAACTTTGGATATTCCTGCCCCTTCTCGGGAGGATATACCCAGAATTTGTCCCCCTACACACAAAAGCACGCTATTTTTAATATGCACACCAGACACTGCCACTCTGCTCACACAACACCTTTGATCTATCACAGTTAACATAATATTCTTCTGCAGTCCCCCATACTCTCAATCCATCTGTGGACAACAGTGTCCTGATCCCTTGCACAAATACATACCTTCAGTTTGTGCAAATCCAATCATTGTTACTACACACACACATCTGACTATGTACAGCTAACAACTAGCACTCCCATGGTACAATTATTTGCAACACCATTGGTTTTGGCAAACACATCCACAGTCACCCTGCAATCATCCATCCATTCAAACATTCATTTGTTCATTTATTCATTCAAGAAACAGTTGCTGAATAACTACCACATGCCAGGTATTGTGAGAAGCACTGGTCATAGAGGCGTGACAAGACTCTACCTCTGCCTTCAAGGACGTCATTTTTTTCTCACTGTACAAAAGCAGAAAGTGAGACCCTAGTGAGTCCTAGCCATGTGAGCTCCAGGGTGGAGGCGTGTGAAGTGCATTGGGAACAAAGGAGAGGTGCCTAAGTCAACCTAGAGAATTCCTCGAAGGCTGTGCAGAGGAGGGAACATTTGGGGCAGGTGTTCAAAACTGAACAGAACTTTCCGGGTAGACACGTGTGGAAAGGGCATTACTGGCAGAGGGAGTAGCATGTACACAGCACACTCATGTGGCTGGCACACCGGTGAGCGTGGCCGGGAAGAGATCAACCTGAAGATAAGCAAGAGCCAGGTCTCATGACCCGTGTGCACCTGGCTGACAGGATGCAGCACGTGGTGGTGCCATTTGCTGAAACAGGGGACTCGGGAGGAGAGGGATTTGTACAGAAGATACTGTGTTCCGTTTGCGAGGTGCTGTATTTGAGGTGTCTACGGAACATCTAAATTGAAGATGTCAGCCGGGAAATTGCAAAGAAATGTCTGGATCCATATCTGGNTTTTTTTTTTTGAGCGTCAAGCTCAAACTCAGCTGCCTACCTGACGTGTCCATTTGGGGCTACTAGATACCAATACCCTAATGTGTCGAAACTCATTTCTGCTTCCACCAAACACATACAGCTTCTACCCTAGTCTTTTCCAATCTTAATAAAAGGAACCATTTGTCACCTAGTTGCCCAGTGCCCCAAAGCTAAGTCATTCTTGAAACCGCTCTTTTCCTTTCCCCACTCTGACCAATATCCAAGGCACTGGATAGCGCTATGGACTCGACTTCCAGAATACATCATGGTGACTGCTCACCACCTCTGTGCTGTTTTCCCAATCCAAGTTGTCATCACCTCTAATCCAGACAGCTGCGAGAACTCTTCGCCTGATTCCCTGCTTATACAATTATAGCTCTGTGACTTACATTCCATAAGAAACCAGGATGATCTTTTAAAAAATTAAGTCAGAACAGATCATGGCCCAGCTCAAGATCCTCTCCTGGCTTCCTTTTACAGTTGAAAACCCTTACCAGACCCATAATATAATCTTTTTTCTTTTTTGGTTGGTCCATACATGGCTTGCAAGATCTTAGTTCTCCGACCAAGGACAGAACCCTGGGCCCTCAGCAGTGAACACATAGAGTCTTAACCACTGGACCGTCAGGGAATTCCCAGACCCGTGTGATCGGGCTCCTTCTCCCTCTTTTGAAGCCACTCATCTGCTCTTTTCCAACATTCAACACACTGGCCTCCTTTCTTGACTCCTCAAATTATTTGCTGTTCACCTTCCCTAAAATGCTTCTCCTCCATTGCTTTATGGGGCTAATTTCTCTTTATCATTGAAAGCTCAAAAGTCATCTCTTCAGGATTTCTCTGGTGGTCTGGTGACTAAGACTCCATGCTTCCTATGCAGGAACCCGGGTTTAATCGATTCCTGCTCAGGGAACAAGATCTTACATGCCGCAACTAAGGTTGGCGCAGACAAACAAATAATAAATAGAATAAATATTTTTTAAAAATCATCTCTCAGAGAAGGGGCCCATCATTCTCTTCACCTCTATCCAATTATTCTGCCCTATTTCCTTCACAGCTTTTTGACACTTAACATTTTTTATTTTAAAATATCAACAACTCACAAATCCATTTATCCCAAATGGTATTTGGGAATAAGAAACATTCTAATGTTCCCAGGACACTTCACAGCTATTCTCTTTTATTTTCTCTTTTTTTATCATCTCTCTCTCTCCAGCAGGCTCTATGAGGGTAATTGTCTTGTCTGCCAGGTTGGTCACTGTATCGCAGTGCCTAGAACAATGCCCAGTGCCTATCGGGTGCTTGATAAATAGTCAGTGTTCCCCATGCAGCCACAAGCTCTCTTTATGTGTATTAACCAGGCAAGTCTCAGTGGCCACATGTCCAGCTTTCCCTCCTGATGAAACTACCCTGCTCATGGCTCCTATTTTGAGGATCAGAGCTATGCTGCTCTTTGGGCAGAGGAAATAAGTGCTGAGCCCCAGTCCATCAATAGCCAATGCAGAGGCCAACCAGCAGCCACTTTAATGTGGTCTGGAATAAAACTATGGGGCTGGGCCAGTCCCATTCTCTCTCTGGAAAGCCAATAGGAAAAAGAGCAACTGAGGCAGTTATGAGTTGTATTTGAGGCTAAAAGATCCTAACTAGAGAAAATTGAGAGGTCATAATGGTCCATGTGTGAGCCAAAGTTGGGAAAGCAGAAAGAACGGATTAGAAACCGTGAGCTAGAGACAAGAGATTTATCAGCAAGGGAGAGGGGAGAACTGGCCCTTTGCTGAACAGCTGGGTCATACTGGTGTTTTTGCCAACATAGTGAGTTCCCACCTTGGCTGGGTATTTTTAACATAACGGTGTTCTCTCAACAGCTATGGAACATCTCTAATACTCTTGAGTTAGGATTTCAGCTGCATTCTGTTTATGAGCACATGACCTTGAGATTCCACGACCCCGCCATGGGTGAGTGTTCTCTGTCTGTCTCTGTGTGGTCCCTGTAGCCCTAGTTTCTCCGTGCTTCTATCTCCATGTCTTCCTGTCGATCTCTGTCTCTGTTTCCATAGCTATCTCACTTTGTGTGTGTGTTCTTCCAGGGATGCCTTGCTCTCACCATAGCTGCGTATTCTCCGGATCCGTATGTGTTCTTACTCTGGCATGTATTCTCAGTATAGATCTACTTGTTCACTAGTGTTGTGTGTTTCATCACGGACGTATGTTCTCATTACAGCATGGGGATATGCTGTTATGTCATATATCCCCCTTGTTATGGGGATATGCTCTGCTTGTGGCTGCATATTTTTCATTATAGCTTGGGAGTCATATCTGATAGGATTTGTTCAGGGGTTAGGAGTAAGGAAGGATTTTTCACTCTGCTGTGTTCTAAACCACTGTTTCACACTTGTATCCTGTCATACGTATGTCTTAGGCTGAGTGTAATGGGGTAGGTCACTCTCTTAGAGCTGTCCTCAAGTATAGATCAGGACATCCTTAGGTAGCACTAGATGGCTTTTACTAATTAATGGCACTGGTCTGGGGAGAGGGGTCCCCCCTGGTCACTCGGGGAGAAATCTTATCAGGCTAGTGAAGCTATTGCCTAAAGATCTAAGAAACCGAACACTTCTTGGCTGATGCTCAGCAACGGGAACATCTTATTTCCAGGTAATGCTGTGCCCAGAGGCCTGGACATAGGAACCAGGCCTCTGGAAAAAGATGGAACTCCTGGAGATAAGCTTGAGGTAGAGGGGTGGGGAGAGGGTCAGAGACATGCAGGAGCAAAGGGAATATGAGGAGTCATAGGTTCAGAGGGTCCAGAGAAGACACAGACCTGGCATGGATAGTACTGAGAGGCAGACAGGTGGAAGAAGTTAGAGGCCTGGACAATGAGATAGGTTCCTCAGATGCATATGAGAGGTGAAAAGGAGCATGCCAGGGTGAAAGGATGGGAGCCTTTCAGAAGGGGCACAGTGATGAAAATGGAGGAAATATCTCAGAGATGAGAGGCACACACAAAAGAGTTGGGAGGTATGGAGGGCAGAGATGGGGGATTGGAGGGCATCTCTTACCACTGAAAGCATAGGTGGCACCATGGTTGTCAGAGAGCAGTGCAGACAAGACTAGATGTGGGCTACAGCGCTTATCCACATGCTGGGTTGCATTCCTATGTGCATGGCCTTGGGGAAGAAATAAGCAAGGGAGAACACACAAAGGCAAGGGTCAGAATGAGGTCTGAGGTGGAAGAAACCGCTGGAGGTATTGGGGGTGCAGGTCTTCCCCATATGAAGACAGTTGGGAAGAGCCAGAATAGAAGTGGGGCTCGCACAAGGGCCAAGGTATCATTCCATAGGTGAGGGTAGGAGCTGGGGTGCATGGCGTTTGCAGACTCAGGGAAGGTGGACATGTCTCCAGGGGTCCCAGGCTGGGGCTTTCTCACCTCTGTTAGGGCAGTGCATAAAGTAATCTCGGACATCCCGAGGATAAGTGGAATTCACTTCTCCCTTGACGGGGTCGAAGCGCAGGAATTTGTTACCCTGGAAGCAGTAGTAGCGGTTGAGCCATCGTATGGCCGAAGAGCAGTTCCCAACGGCCGGCCAGGAACGTTCCTTTATGGTCCTTGTAGAGAAGTCCCAGAACCACGTGTGGTTGCCTTTGTCCAATCAACCAAGAAGCATTTGGTGAGAACAGACTGTGCCCTCTCTTGTGCTTGCACTGGGCCCCAGGATGGACCAGATGTGGCCCCCATCACATGGAGCTCACAGCCCAGCAGGGAAAGAGTTGAGGAAAGTAGTCATACAACAGAATTCAGCAGCAAAGTACACATGATCAGTTCAGCAAGGGCAGTGGGAAGAGTCTGGGAAAACTTCCCAGAGAAGGCGATACTTAAACTAAAATCTGAAGGAGTTACCAAGCATTCAAGAGTGGGAGATGGAAGCCTAAAGCATGAAGCAAATTGGGTGTCTAGGGAATAGCAGAGAGTCTGGGGGGCTTCATGTTCGAGGGAAGGGATTGAGAGACTAAACATTGAAGGGTCAATAGGCTGGAGGGACTTAGAGAACCTTGTATGTAAGGACATGAAGAACTTGGTCTGTGAGACTAAAGAACAAAGATTTGTCCTAAGGGTCATGGAGGACATGAGGGACTTTTAGCAGAATTATATCCAGTTAACTTCCCCAGAATGACTTCTTCTTACTTCCCCTACTTAAACTGTGCAGACCTTAATTAGCTTCTCTATTTCTCTTTCTTGGGAAACCATATCATGGTACTACCAGCACCACCCTCGCTACCTCTACTCCCTCACCACCATCCCACCACTACTCCACGCTCCCTTATTCCAGCCTGCACTGACCTTGGAAGAAGAAGNCTGTGCAGACCTTAATTAGCTTCTCTATTTCTCTTTCTTGGGAAACCATATCATGGTACTACCAGCACCACCCTCGCTACCTCTACTCCCTCACCACCATCCCACCACTACTCCACGCTCCCTTATTCCAGCCTGCACTGACCTTGGAAGAAGAAGACACCCTCATCAGAACATTCTCCACGGTGACATTCCACAGCTGCATCCAGTGGGAACGGGATTCCAGGAAACTTCTCTTGGAGCAACTTTGGATATTCCTGCCCCTTCTCGGGAGGATATACCCAGAATTTGTCCCCCTACACACAAAAGCACGCTATTTTTAATATGCACACCAGACACTGCCACTCTGCTCACACAACACCTTTGATCTATCACAGTTAACATAATATTCTTCTGCAGTCCCCCATACTCTCAATCCATCTGTGGACAACAGTGTCCTGATCCCTTGCACAAATACATACCTTCAGTTTGTGCAAATCCAATCATTGTTACTACACACACACATCTGACTATGTACAGCTAACAACTAGCACTCCCATGGTACAATTATTTGCAACACCATTGGTTTTGGCAAACACATCCACAGTCACCCTGCAATCATCCATCCATTCAAACATTCATTTGTTCATTTATTCATTCAAGAAACAGTTGCTGAATAACTACCACATGCCAGGTATTGTGAGAAGCACTGGTCATAGAGGCGTGACAAGACTCTACCTCTGCCTTCAAGGACGTCATTTTTTTCTCACTGTACAAAAGCAGAAAGTGAGACCCTAGTGAGTCCTAGCCATGTGAGCTCCAGGGTGGAGGCGTGTGAAGTGCATTGGGAACAAAGGAGAGGTGCCTAAGTCAACCTAGAGAATTCCTCGAAGGCTGTGCAGAGGAGGGAACATTTGGGGCAGGTGTTCAAAACTGAACAGAACTTTCCGGGTAGACACGTGTGGAAAGGGCATTACTGGCAGAGGGAGTAGCATGTACACAGCACACTCATGTGGCTGGCACACCGGTGAGCGTGGCCGGGAAGAGATCAACCTGAAGATAAGCAAGAGCCAGGTCTCATGACCCGTGTGCACCTGGCTGACAGGATGCAGCACGTGGTGGTGCCATTTGCTGAAACAGGGGACTCGGGAGGAGAGGGATTTGTACAGAAGATACTGTGTTCCGTTTGCGAGGTGCTGTATTTGAGGTGTCTACGGAACATCTAAATTGAAGATGTCAGCCGGGAAATTGCAAAGAAATGTCTGGATCCATATCTGGTGTCCACAGTGTGAAGAGTCTCAGAGCCAGGGAGGGTGAATGGAGAATCTGGGAAGGATCCCCAAGGAACATCCAGGGAGTGTCCCAGGATGAGAAGCTGAGAAGAGCAAGAAAAAAAAAGGCAGGAGGGAAAACAAACCCGGAGTGAGGGCCACCCAGCCACACGGCATCTTTGTGTGAATCAGGAGAAGATGCCCCGAAGGAGCAGACAAAAGCTGGACCAGGACATGGGACCTGATGAGCACAGTGGGGTGGATTTCATCCTCCACTCACCCCTCAGCCAGGTACCACCGTGCAGTGAACAACCTGGCAACCACATGAAGACCAGATGCGGGGTCATGGAAGCCAAGGAGGAATTTCTAGGAAGGAAAGGACGGTCGACAGCTTGAGGAGTAGCAGAGAGGTGTAGACGCAGATTAGGACTGAGGAAGAGCCACTGGATGTGGTGCCTGTCAGGACCGCACGCACACACACACACACACACACACACACACACACACACACACACACACACACCCCAGCCTGACTTTTCCCAGGAAAGGAAGGCCCAGGAGGAGGAAACCTGGAACCTGTTCGCAAGGGCCACCTGGGAGAGGGATTCTTGTGTTGACTCCAGCACTTCTAGCCTGGCCCTGACCTGGGTCCAGTCATACCTTGATCAGAAGGACACTGTTACGATCATAGCGGAATGCAGCATCCACGGGACTGGGAGCATCCTTCCACCTCTCTGAGATTAACTGCCGGGCCCAGGCATGACCCTTCCACACAAACTCCCCTGCAAAACACACAGTCATTGAGGGACCCAGAGCAAACTTTTGGCCTACTGAGATAGTTACAGAGAAGCCGTGGGTGATGCTCTTAAATAATTCCTAAGACCACCTGGATACATCCTGATGAAGGGGACCAAGTCTGAGGTCCCAAATCCCCCAATCCCAGCCCCTCTTACCTTTTAAAAACAGCATGTTCCCATGCTCATCCAGCGTGGTAGCATCCAAGCCCCAGCCATCCGAGCAGCGTTCTGGGGAGGAGGGAGGGAGGCAGCAGGTGAAAGACCAATAAGAGGATACAATGCAGAAGCAGAGAGACAGACGCAGAGAGTCAGGGCCTCACCCATCACGTCTGGATCCGGCTTGACCACATTCCCACCTTCAACTCCATGCCCAAGCTCAGGAGCTCTAGCCCTAGAGAGAAGACACAGAGCTGTCTGGCTCCGCAGCAGCTAACCCTTCTCCCTTAGCTCCTGACCCTAGACTTGAAGAAGTGAAGTGAAGTGAAGTCACTCAATTGTGTCCAACTCTTTGCAACCCCATGGACTGTAGCCTACCAGGCTCCTCCATCCATGGGATTTTCCAGGCAAGGCTACTGGAGTGGGTTGCCATTTCCTTCTCCAGAGGATCTTCCCAACCCATGGATCAAACCCAGGTTTTCTGCATTTTNTCCAACTCTTTGCAACCCCATGGACTGTAGCCTACCAGGCTCCTCCATCCATGGGATTTTCCAGGCAAGGCTACTGGAGTGGGTTGCCATTTCCTTCTCCAGAGGATCTTCCCAACCCATGGATCAAACCCAGGTTTTCTGCATTTTAGATGCTTTACTGTCTGAGCCACCAGGGAAGTCCCAAGACCCCAGACTTACCCCACACCTAAAAGCTGGCCCTATCCCACTCTAATCCCAACCGCGGTCCTCCTTCTCCAGCCTCAGCTTCACTCACAGAGGGTGGGCTTTAGCGAAAGACCAGCACAAGCCCAACAGCCACAGTGCAACTGGCGCTCCCAATGCCCGAGCCATGGTGAGCTGGAGAGGCCCCAGGACAACGCTGGGCACCTGGCTGAACCCACTATATAGAGAAGGCAACAGCACTACCCCCACTCCAAGCCTGCTGGGAACGAGATCTCTCAGGACTATGCCAATATTGGCTGATTACATCAGTGCAAATAAGGTCAGGGTCTGAACAGAAATCTGAGTCCAAGACTAACTCTTCCCGGCAGGAGGCCCCATCCCCCTTCAGTGACTTTTTTTTTTAACTTTTAATTTTATATTGGAGTATAGCCAATTAACAATGTTGTGATAGTTTCAGGTGGACAGCAAAGCCCTTCAGTTACTTTTGAGCAGTGACTGGCCCAGGCCATTGATGTTCAACATGACTCTTCACCTTGTTGATGCGTCTGGGTACCCATAAAGGGTAAAAAGGGGTTAGACTGATTGAGGACCACTTGGCTGAGGTTGGACTTACCTGAACAATGCAGGAGGAGAGAAGAGGAAAGTATCATTTTTGTGAACTGTGCCCAGCCCAGCTCCGAGACTCTTAAAGAGTCTAACACTTACATTTACTTAATAAACACACACACACATACAAACAAACTTAGAACTACTCAGAGAACAGTTTCTTCCAAACTCGATCAAGGACCTGTTGGGGGCATTCCCAAGTCTCTTTATCTTTGCCCTTGACAGGTCAATAATATTTCACCATTGCTGAAAGTCCAAGTTCCGCCCTTGCCCCCACCCCCACAGGCTTTGCAAAAATCACCTGAGATGGAAGGGCTGGAAGAGGTGTCTCTTTCAGAGAGACCTACTAGTAATTAGATTTTTCTTCATAGTTTCTCTCTTAAGGGGAAAGTGCTTTGTTTACCTATCACAGAATAAATAAAACTGTACTGGGGTTTCACAATATGTATAGCTGATTCTTGCTTAAATGCTGTCTTTTCAATGAAACCTTTCTTGTCCGCCTCATCTAGCTATTTCAGAATCTCGGTGGTTTCCTCTATGTTACTTAATAAAACTTGAAATTATTTTATTTGTATATGCTTTTGCTTTGCTACTTTATGCTTTTTTTCTTTGCTAGTTTTGATTTGCCTGTCTTGTACCATTATGTATTTTTTAAATTTTTTAAATGTTTTTTGGCTGTGTCAGGTAGGATCTTAGTTCCCTGAGACATTGGAAGGGTAGAGTCTTAACCACTGGACCACCAGGGAAGTTCCTGTACCATTGCATTTTCCACCTAAACTAGTACCAGGCATGTACAGGCATACCTCAAAGATATCTAGAGTTGGTTTCTAGACCCTTGCAATACAGTGAATATCGCAATAAAATGAGTAACACAAATTTTTAGGTTTCTCAGTGCAAATAAAAGAGAAGTCACTGCAATGAGAAGTCTGCACACCACCACTGGAGAGTGGCCCCCACTCACCACAACTGAGGAAAGCCAGTGTTCTGCAATGAAGACCCAAAGCAACTAGAAATAAAATAAGGAAATCAGTTTTTCTAAAGTTCAGTTTAGTTCAGTCGCTTAGTCGTGTCCGACTCTTTGTGACCCCATGAACTGCAGCATGCTAGGCTTCCCTGTCCATCACCAGCTCCTGAAGCTTGCTCAGACTCATGTCCATCGAGTCAGTGATGCCATCCAACCATCTCATCCTCTGTCATCCTCTTCTCCTGCCTTCAGTCTTTCCCAGAATCAGTCTTTTCCAATGAGGCAGCTCTTTGCATCAGGTGGCCAAAGTATTGGAGTTTCAGTTATAATGACACTATATTGTAGTCTATTAAGTATGTAATAGCATTAGATCCAAAAAAAAGTACATATCTTAATTTTTAAAAATAATTTTATTTATCTTTGGCTGCGCTGGGTCTTTGTTGCTGTGTGGGTTTTTCTCTAGTCACAGAGGGTAAGAGCTACTCTCTTGTTCTGGAGCATGGGCTCTGGAGCATGCGGGCTTAAGTAGTTGTGGCTCCAAGGCTCAGTAGCTGTGGATTGCGGGCTCCAGAGCACAGGCTCAATAGTTGTGGTACAGGGCTTCGTTGCTCCACAGCACGTGGGATTTTCTCAGACCACGGTCTGAGAATCGGTGTCTCCTGCATTGGCAGGCAGATTCTTTACCACTGAGCCACCAGGGAAGCCTCTATACCTTAATTTAAAAACACTTTAGTGCTAAAAATGCTAACCATCATCTGAGTCTTCAGGGGGTTGTATCTTTTTGCGATAGGAACATCATAGATTACTGGAACAAATATAATAAAACTGAAAAAGTTTGAAATAGTTCAAGAATTACCAAAATGTGCCACAGCAACATGAACTGAGCAAATGCTGTTGGAAAAAATGTGCTAAAAGACTTACTCAACTCAGGGTTGCAACAAACCTTCAATTTGTTACAAAAAAAAAAAAAGTACTATCTGTGAAGTGCAATAAAGCAAAGTGCAATAAACTAGGTATGCCTGTAATAGATGTTAAATAAATATTTGTTGAATGAAAAACATTTAGCAATTAATGTTGCTAAATTTCTGACAGTTTTTCTCCTTCCCAGGTAAGGAGAATATCAGGATTGGAGGTGTTTTATTTTGGAGACATACTGTGACCTAGGGGTCATAGGTCTCCGTGGCACTGACCTTCATCTTGTGGTCTTGTTTCATTCTCCCGTGTCCAGCCCTACACTCCTCTCCTCCTCTCAGCTCTGCCATCCCTAGTATCTGCTATCTTCAGCACTCACTGGGGCCTGCCTGTTTCTACCCGAGATGTAGCTGCAGGAGACAAATATGAACAGTCAGCTCTGGGCCAGGCTGAGGTTCCAGGATCCCTGTTGCCCAATCCAGCCTGAAGGGCCCCTGATCCATCTCAGATACCCTTGACATCCCCTTAAATAATCTCAGCAAAGGCCTCAGATCCCTTGTCTACTCATCAAAGGTTCCTCCTGACAGGAGGACAGAGATTTCTGGGACCCCTGGAACGTGTTACCAGGCCTCTGCCATCAGGTTTAGCGTCCTCTCCTGATTTACCATGAAAACATGTCATGTTAACACTCTTCCTCCCCTGAGATTAGTGGACAAAGCTGGATTCCTGAGGCCCTTGGCAGCATGGGTAGCACCTCGACGCCCTCAGCAGACACCTGACACCCATTTCTCCCGCTGCAGGGTATCTCTGACTGGGCCCGCTTCCTCCCAGCTGCTGGGCACTGGGGGCTGCTACTCCCAGACTCCCTTCTCCTTGTCTTCAGCCTCTGAAATCTTATATAACCTTCCTGGGAATAGCCCCCCTTGAGCACCCAGTGACCTTTCATCACCAACCCCTCAACAACCATCTCTAGTTCCAGAACTGTGTCCACGTGTCCTACAGGTTTCACTGAGCCTGCCTGGGGAGTGCTTGCACCGAGCAGGAACACCCGCCGGAAAGGCCACTATGAGGGTCTTCAGTAGTACAGCAGGGCCCTGCATGGACCTTCTGGTCCAGGAGCAGCCTCCCCTGAGGCCTAGCAGGGCTCTCTGCTGGGAGACAGCACATACACTGGATGGTGGCTTCTCAGCTTGGCCTCTTCTTTCCCACGCAGCTCTGGTCCCCATCACAGCACCCCTGGATCTACCTATCACAGAAGACTCATCTGCGGCACTTTCCCACTATTGTTTCCTAATTTGTCTACTCTAAGGTGTTTTAGATGGCATTATTGGAAGCCTTCCTCTTTCCTCCCGTCCACCCGCGACCCAACCGCCTCGGCGCCCCCGCCCCCCCTACCGCTCAGGGACTAGGCCAACAGAGTCTTCTGCACAGCAGGCAGCTGCATGAAAGTTCACCTCCTGAGCAGGGGCTGAGAGGCCGTTTGAGAACCCAGGTGTGGATATGTTGGCCATTTCTGCTTGTCCTGAGTTATTCCCAGCTCTGTGTCCTGGGCTGTGTCCAAACTTGGGCCTGAGCGCCCCCTGGAGGCCTCGGGGATCAGTGCACTCCCATCCTGCAACCGGAAGCCACAGCCCCAGAGATTTCCTCCCTGAAACCGGCTCCCCAGTTTTTCCCTTTCACTCTTCTCAGCCTCGCTGTGGGGCCTTAGTGCCACGTCCCCTCTCTCTGATAATCTCCGCTGCCCCGAGCAGATGTAGGGACCTTGGTCCCTTGCTTGATTTCTTGGGGATTTCAAGCCCGGAATTATCCAACCATCCCCTTTACCATGTCTTTCTTCCTAGCCATCCTGACCAGTAGCTCTCTGGCTTTCCCCCTAAGGGAGTGTGCATTGGGCCTACAAACATCTTCATGGACGGAGCTTCCTCTGGCATCGCAAGGGCTGCAGTTAAGCTGGACACTGCCCTGCTGTCCCTTGGACTGGCTATGTGCAGCCCGCTCTGTCACTGAGTTCTCTCATCCAAGTTACTTCTCACTTCCATGGGTGCTGCATGTGCTGAGCACTCCAGGCAGCAGAGGTGGGATTCTCTCTTCTCTGGACTTAAAGAACTGGGATGCAGCTCCAGATACCCAAAATGCTCGCTGCCCTCAATCAACTCCTTCAAGATTGTCCCTGTCTATAATGGGCTTTCCTGCATAGTCCATTCTTACTTCCCCCTGAATATGTGTCTGCGTGTGTGCTCACTCACATCCAACTTTTGCGACACAATGGACTGTAGCCTGCCAGGCTCCACTGTCCATGGGATTTCCCAGGCAGGTATACTGCAGTGGGTTGCCATTTCCTCTTCCAGGGGATCTTCCTACCAAGGGATCAAACCCAAGTCTCTTGCACTGGCTGGCAGGTTCTTTACCACTGAGCCACCTCTGGTCCCTCCCTATGAATGATTATAATAATCTGCTTGTATTTATTGGGCACATGTATGTGCCTGGCATTGTGCATAACACTTAAATGTGATTATTTTATCAAATCATACATAACTGAGACTTCCCTATGGTCCACAAGGTGTCCCTTTGATCTCTGAAAAGCCCCTATTGTCTTCCAGAGGTGCATGAACAGGCCCTCTCACCCTTGACCCAGGAACTGTGCTCAGTTCAGTTCAGTCAATCAGTCGTGTCCGACTCTTTGCAACCTCATAGACAGCAGCATGCCAGGCCTCCCTGTCCATCATTAGCTTCAGGAGATTGCTCAAACTCATCTCCATCGAGTCGGTGATACCACCAACCATCTATTCCTCTGTCATCCCCTTCTCCTGCCTTCAATCTTTCCCAGTATCAGGGTCTTTTCCAATGAGTCAGTTCTCCGCATCAGGTGGCCAAAGTTTTGGAGCTTCAGCTTCATCATCAGTCCTTCCAATGAATATTCAGTACTGATTTCCTTTAAGGTTGACTGATTTGATATCCTTGCAGTCCAAAGGACTCTTAGAGTCTTTTCTAACACCACAGTTCAAAAGCGTCTTCAGCACTCAGCTTTCTTTACGGTCCAACTCTCACATCCATATGTGACTACTGGAAAAACCGTAGCTTTGACTAGATGGACCTTTGTTGGCAAAGTAATCTGTCTGTTTTTTAATACGCTAGGTTTGTCATAGCTTCTTCCAAGGAGCAAGCATCTTTTAATTTCATGGCTGAAGCAGTCACCATCTGCGGTGATTTTGGAGCCCAAGAAAATAGTCTGTCACTGTTTTCCATTGTTTCCCCATCTATTTGCCATGAAGTGATGGGACTGGATGCCATGATCTTTGTTTTTTGAATGTTGAGTTTTAAGCCAGCTTTTTCACTCTCCTCTTTGACTTTTATTAAGAGGCTCTTTAGTTCCTCTTCACTTTCTGCTGTAAGGGTGGTGCTGCACCAGGGTAAAGTCTTGAGCTTCCCCATGACCTCTTATACTCAATCTTTCCAGATCCATCACTCCCCAAATACTGTTGAGTGCATTCTCTGCCAGTTACCATGCTGGGTGCAAGGGGCCTAAGAATGNCATGAACTGAGCAAATGCTGTTGGAAAAAATGTGCTAAAAGACTTACTCAACTCAGGGTTGCAACAAACCTTCAATTTGTTACAAAAAAAAAAAAAGTACTATCTGTGAAGTGCAATAAAGCAAAGTGCAATAAACTAGGTATGCCTGTAATAGATGTTAAATAAATATTTGTTGAATGAAAAACATTTAGCAATTAATGTTGCTAAATTTCTGACAGTTTTTCTCCTTCCCAGGTAAGGAGAATATCAGGATTGGAGGTGTTTTATTTTGGAGACATACTGTGACCTAGGGGTCATAGGTCTCCGTGGCACTGACCTTCATCTTGTGGTCTTGTTTCATTCTCCCGTGTCCAGCCCTACACTCCTCTCCTCCTCTCAGCTCTGCCATCCCTAGTATCTGCTATCTTCAGCACTCACTGGGGCCTGCCTGTTTCTACCCGAGATGTAGCTGCAGGAGACAAATATGAACAGTCAGCTCTGGGCCAGGCTGAGGTTCCAGGATCCCTGTTGCCCAATCCAGCCTGAAGGGCCCCTGATCCATCTCAGATACCCTTGACATCCCCTTAAATAATCTCAGCAAAGGCCTCAGATCCCTTGTCTACTCATCAAAGGTTCCTCCTGACAGGAGGACAGAGATTTCTGGGACCCCTGGAACGTGTTACCAGGCCTCTGCCATCAGGTTTAGCGTCCTCTCCTGATTTACCATGAAAACATGTCATGTTAACACTCTTCCTCCCCTGAGATTAGTGGACAAAGCTGGATTCCTGAGGCCCTTGGCAGCATGGGTAGCACCTCGACGCCCTCAGCAGACACCTGACACCCATTTCTCCCGCTGCAGGGTATCTCTGACTGGGCCCGCTTCCTCCCAGCTGCTGGGCACTGGGGGCTGCTACTCCCAGACTCCCTTCTCCTTGTCTTCAGCCTCTGAAATCTTATATAACCTTCCTGGGAATAGCCCCCCTTGAGCACCCAGTGACCTTTCATCACCAACCCCTCAACAACCATCTCTAGTTCCAGAACTGTGTCCACGTGTCCTACAGGTTTCACTGAGCCTGCCTGGGGAGTGCTTGCACCGAGCAGGAACACCCGCCGGAAAGGCCACTATGAGGGTCTTCAGTAGTACAGCAGGGCCCTGCATGGACCTTCTGGTCCAGGAGCAGCCTCCCCTGAGGCCTAGCAGGGCTCTCTGCTGGGAGACAGCACATACACTGGATGGTGGCTTCTCAGCTTGGCCTCTTCTTTCCCACGCAGCTCTGGTCCCCATCACAGCACCCCTGGATCTACCTATCACAGAAGACTCATCTGCGGCACTTTCCCACTATTGTTTCCTAATTTGTCTACTCTAAGGTGTTTTAGATGGCATTATTGGAAGCCTTCCTCTTTCCTCCCGTCCACCCGCGACCCAACCGCCTCGGCGCCCCCGCCCCCCCTACCGCTCAGGGACTAGGCCAACAGAGTCTTCTGCACAGCAGGCAGCTGCATGAAAGTTCACCTCCTGAGCAGGGGCTGAGAGGCCGTTTGAGAACCCAGGTGTGGATATGTTGGCCATTTCTGCTTGTCCTGAGTTATTCCCAGCTCTGTGTCCTGGGCTGTGTCCAAACTTGGGCCTGAGCGCCCCCTGGAGGCCTCGGGGATCAGTGCACTCCCATCCTGCAACCGGAAGCCACAGCCCCAGAGATTTCCTCCCTGAAACCGGCTCCCCAGTTTTTCCCTTTCACTCTTCTCAGCCTCGCTGTGGGGCCTTAGTGCCACGTCCCCTCTCTCTGATAATCTCCGCTGCCCCGAGCAGATGTAGGGACCTTGGTCCCTTGCTTGATTTCTTGGGGATTTCAAGCCCGGAATTATCCAACCATCCCCTTTACCATGTCTTTCTTCCTAGCCATCCTGACCAGTAGCTCTCTGGCTTTCCCCCTAAGGGAGTGTGCATTGGGCCTACAAACATCTTCATGGACGGAGCTTCCTCTGGCATCGCAAGGGCTGCAGTTAAGCTGGACACTGCCCTGCTGTCCCTTGGACTGGCTATGTGCAGCCCGCTCTGTCACTGAGTTCTCTCATCCAAGTTACTTCTCACTTCCATGGGTGCTGCATGTGCTGAGCACTCCAGGCAGCAGAGGTGGGATTCTCTCTTCTCTGGACTTAAAGAACTGGGATGCAGCTCCAGATACCCAAAATGCTCGCTGCCCTCAATCAACTCCTTCAAGATTGTCCCTGTCTATAATGGGCTTTCCTGCATAGTCCATTCTTACTTCCCCCTGAATATGTGTCTGCGTGTGTGCTCACTCACATCCAACTTTTGCGACACAATGGACTGTAGCCTGCCAGGCTCCACTGTCCATGGGATTTCCCAGGCAGGTATACTGCAGTGGGTTGCCATTTCCTCTTCCAGGGGATCTTCCTACCAAGGGATCAAACCCAAGTCTCTTGCACTGGCTGGCAGGTTCTTTACCACTGAGCCACCTCTGGTCCCTCCCTATGAATGATTATAATAATCTGCTTGTATTTATTGGGCACATGTATGTGCCTGGCATTGTGCATAACACTTAAATGTGATTATTTTATCAAATCATACATAACTGAGACTTCCCTATGGTCCACAAGGTGTCCCTTTGATCTCTGAAAAGCCCCTATTGTCTTCCAGAGGTGCATGAACAGGCCCTCTCACCCTTGACCCAGGAACTGTGCTCAGTTCAGTTCAGTCAATCAGTCGTGTCCGACTCTTTGCAACCTCATAGACAGCAGCATGCCAGGCCTCCCTGTCCATCATTAGCTTCAGGAGATTGCTCAAACTCATCTCCATCGAGTCGGTGATACCACCAACCATCTATTCCTCTGTCATCCCCTTCTCCTGCCTTCAATCTTTCCCAGTATCAGGGTCTTTTCCAATGAGTCAGTTCTCCGCATCAGGTGGCCAAAGTTTTGGAGCTTCAGCTTCATCATCAGTCCTTCCAATGAATATTCAGTACTGATTTCCTTTAAGGTTGACTGATTTGATATCCTTGCAGTCCAAAGGACTCTTAGAGTCTTTTCTAACACCACAGTTCAAAAGCGTCTTCAGCACTCAGCTTTCTTTACGGTCCAACTCTCACATCCATATGTGACTACTGGAAAAACCGTAGCTTTGACTAGATGGACCTTTGTTGGCAAAGTAATCTGTCTGTTTTTTAATACGCTAGGTTTGTCATAGCTTCTTCCAAGGAGCAAGCATCTTTTAATTTCATGGCTGAAGCAGTCACCATCTGCGGTGATTTTGGAGCCCAAGAAAATAGTCTGTCACTGTTTTCCATTGTTTCCCCATCTATTTGCCATGAAGTGATGGGACTGGATGCCATGATCTTTGTTTTTTGAATGTTGAGTTTTAAGCCAGCTTTTTCACTCTCCTCTTTGACTTTTATTAAGAGGCTCTTTAGTTCCTCTTCACTTTCTGCTGTAAGGGTGGTGCTGCACCAGGGTAAAGTCTTGAGCTTCCCCATGACCTCTTATACTCAATCTTTCCAGATCCATCACTCCCCAAATACTGTTGAGTGCATTCTCTGCCAGTTACCATGCTGGGTGCAAGGGGCCTAAGAATGAATGAGGTGCTACAACTTACCGGTTAGGGGTAATGACAACTCCAGATTCAGGACTGGGCTCTGCTCTTACTTAGCAATAAACAGTAGCTTCAGCCTTTTGTAGAGAGGGAGAAATCATAGACCATACCTCCCAAATCACTGAGGGCTGCTGCTAATTATCTTTGGAATTGGCAGCCAAACCTTGACAAATAGAGCTCAGGAGGGGGTGCCAGGACCCTTGTTCCTCTGTAGGGAAAGGGCAGCAGTCTTGGCTCGAGCAGGAGGATGAAGCAGAGCTCAAAGTCTTCAGGACTGAGTTTTCAAATGCCCCGAGTTTCCCATAGCCTTGGCTCGCCCCATGTCCCTAACCCAGGCCTGCGCCTCGAGGATTGCTGTTACCGGATTGCTGTTACCTTTACAACTGTTCTCCCCACAGCTGCTGGTTGTGTTTGGGTAAGGGCTCTTTCTCAGCCCTAGAGCAGAGAACCAAAGACCTTCCTATTTCTGCAGGAGACGTGGGCCTGGGGACAGGCATTTAGAGGTAGCTGAGTTCCAGGGGCTCTGCCTCTCTGCTCTCTTCTCCTGAAGCTTCAAAACATCAGGGCACATTTGGAATCTAGGTCCCCTAACCCAGCTGCTTACCCTTCTTTTATCAAGAGCTGGTTGTACCCTCATTTCCCCTTCCAAGCCCCATCCCACAAGAAAGCAACGAAACCATCATGGTGAACACATTTATTTAATATGGGGGCTGGGGTATTGCTGCCTCTGTCAGTGTGTATAGGGTGGTAGGGAGACAACCAGAGGGGCTTCCGCCCTGGAGTAAGAGGCTGTTCTGGCCCCAGGCTGGGGGGTGGGGAGCAGACTGAGGAGACGGGGAGGTGTGTAAGGTGGGGAGGGGAGGGTGAAGCTCTGCACACATCCTTGGGACCATGGTCCAGGCCCACCCAGTCACCAAAGCAAGAACCGAATAAATAAAGTGCAACCGTGGGGGGTTGGGAGGGGGGAGGGAGGGCACCGGGCGCACCCACGCCCGCAGCCCACATTCAGTGCTGCCAGGTCTGGCCCACCTCCCGGCCAGACCATCTTGTCCAATCACCCCTATGTCCGTCCCTCCATGAGCCAGGCAGGGCCCCTGTGCAGCTACTGGAGGTAGCGATAGGCCTTAAAGCAGTGGTTGCCAGCGTCGGCCACCACCACATGGCCATCCGAGGTCAGTGCCAGGCCCTGGGGGCCATACAGTGGCTCTGCAGATGTGTTGATATAGGACAGGAAGGAGCCAGAGCTGTCGAATACCTGGGGAGGGAGTGGAGATCAGCGGGAGAGGTGAGATCACGCAGATGAGCGGCATTTGGGGAGCGGGGTGCATGGGGCCCAGAGGGAAACCTCAGCCTCATGCCACCCCTGGGCCTTCCTCACCTGGATGCGGCTGTTGCCCCAGTCGGCCACGATGATGTTCCCGTTGGAGTCCACGGCTACCCCCGTGGGAGCGTTGAACTGCCCGTTGCCTTCACCATGGGAGCCAAACTTGAAGAGGAACTCCCCGTCGGCACTGTACACCTGGCGGAGGAGAGGTCTGGGGGCTGGGGACCCGGCCTCGGGCAGAAGGCAGGGCCGTGGAGGAGGATGGGGTGAAGCCCCAGGGCGGAGGACCCCTGCATCTGCAGCTGTAAACCAGTTTCTTCTCCCTGGGCTTCACATCCACGCATCCCACTGGCTACTGGACACCCCCGCTGATGTCCCTTGGGCAGCTCATCTTCCCCGGGAAGGCAGTTCATTCTCCTTCCCAGTGACTGGCAACACCCTGGTGGCCACAAGTCACTCTCAACCCCACCTTCTCCTCTGCTTGACCTCCAGTGAACTACCATAAGCCGCTGAGTCTGTGTCAAATCTGTACCCTATGCATACAGTGCGACTGAAATGGTGCTCAGCTGGATTACTGCAAAAGACTGATCTTCCTGCCTCTAGTCTCACCCCAGCCAGAGCGCTCTAAGACACACGAGATTGCATCATGTTCCTGCCTGTAATCCTTCAGTGACTCCCCATAACTCTTAGGGAGAGAGCAAGCCCCTTCAGGGAGTGAGCAAGCTTCATTTCTCACTTGGCACTACTCCCCCGGCTTCAAACCTCATCTGAACTACCGGAACTACATGGGAAGAGTTTCCGCCTGCTTGGCTTCTTCTGTCCTCCTGTCTTCTGGTTAATTCCCAATTGTGCTTCAGGTCATTCCGTCTCACCTAAATCAAGGGCTCCTACTACGCCCTCACCTAGTTTGCCTGCATTCCTGCAGCACAGCATCTGCCACATCAAATTACAATATCCTGGCACCTTTTTCTCAACCCCACTAGACCAAAATCAAGAAGACAGGGAACATATTTGCTTTAACATAGTGATTATTCCCAGCTTTGAGCACAGTTCCTGGGACAATGCAGCTACGTAACAAATGTTTATTGAGCAGAGGAATGATCTTGGGGGAGAAAGCAGGGAGGTGAGGGAGAGAGGGGTCTTGTGGGGGAGGAAAGGATGCTGGGACAGTGGCCGTGGAGGGAGGGGGGGCACTGACCTTCACTGAATGGTTATGGAAATCCGTCACTACAATCTCATTCTTGTTGTTCACAGCCACAAAATGGGGCCCTGAAAATACAAAGTAGGCTCTCTGGCAGTAAGCCGGGAGACTGAGCGGAGTGGGGAAGAACCTCTGTGATGACAAAGCTGGGCTGTGAGGAGATGGTGGGTCTCTGGGATGATGGAGCTAGGGTACAGTGCAGGGATGGGCTCCCCTAGGGCCAAAATAGAGGAGAAAGGGTCTTTAGAACTGGGACATATAGGGGAGTTCTCTGGGGCTGGGGTTTTGGGAACTAGGTCTCCAAATCCTCCTCCAGTACCTGCAAAGTGGCGGTCAGTGGCCCCGCGGCCCCCAAAACGGCCCACCAGCTTGCCATTGGGCTGGAAGGTGAAGACGCAGCAGGACTTGTTGTCGACCACAATGATATGTCCGTTCCGGTCTACAGCCACTCCCTTGGGGCCCATGAGGCGCCCAGCTCCTATCTTGGTCTGGAGGAAGGGGTTACCTGTTAGGGGCTGCCTGGGCGGGAGACCAGTCCCAGCCTGGCACCAAAACAGAACCTTAGGCTGAGGATGGATCGGGCAGTCCAGGCCCTGACCACCAGGGGGCACTAGAATGGTCACCGCGGCTGGCCACCAAGGCTGCAGAGTAGAGTGACAGTAGGCCTCTCACCTTGAACTTGCCCTCAGGGGAGAAGATGCTGACCCAACGGTTGTCATAGTCTGCCACGATAATGTCTCCATTGGTGTCCACGGCCACACCCGTGGGGCGCTGCAGCTGCCCGGGCGAGCGCCCTCGGACCCCGAAGCGGAACTTGAACTGGCCTTCATTGGAGAAAACCTGGAGCAGAGGAGCGAGGGAGGGAGAGGGCAGGAGGGGAGAGACTGTGGGCACAGAGGGAAAGGAGCAGGATCCTGAGGGAGGAGACCCCCCCCCCCATTCATTCATCACTCAACCAGCACTTCCTGGGGGCACAGGGCAGAATCAGACGTGGCAGACCTTAGGGGACATGCAGCAGGGGTGTGACTGGGATCATGAGGATGTGAAAGGGGTGAGGGGTGGTCAGGAAAGGCTCCAAGAGCAGGGCAGTCTGAGTTAACAGCCTCATAAGGATGCCAAGAGATGAGCCAGAGCTGGCGAGTAAAGACGGAGGAGGAAGGTGTTTAAGAGTCAACAGTATGCAAAAGGCACAGAGTTCAATATGTGCACTACTTGAATCCAGCATGGGCTCTACTTGTCCAGTGTGGTTGGACTGCAATGGGCATTTCCGTAAAGAAAAGAAGGTGGCTTTATTCTGGATACGATGAGGAGTCACTGAAAAGCTCTGGGCAGGAGAATGACAAGGTAAGATCTGACTCTGTGCTATAATATGAAATACATTTGGTCTTTGTCCCCAGTGCCTGGCACAGAGCTCTTCAAACCCTGAAAGAATTTCCTGATCAGTAGCAGTGTCTTTTGTCATTCACAAGAAGCCCCTTGTGACTTTATGCTAACGAGGGACTTAGAGTGGGACCCCTGGATAGCTTCAGGATGAGGCTGGTCACCAGAAAGACCATCTGATTAAAGGGTCAGAACTTTCAGCTCTGCCCACCAAACTCTGGGAAGGAGAAGGGGTGGGGAGCTCAAAATTAAGCTCTATAAATCCTCTTGAACAACAAGATTTGATGAGCTTCCGGGCTGGTGCAAGGAAGGTGGGTTCCCCAGTTCCACAGGGACCAAAGCTCCTATACCAGGAGACCTCACCTTATGTACCTCTTTTCTGGCTGTTCACCTGTATCTTTTATAATACCCTTTATACTAATAAAGGATATGACAAACATAATTAAATGTTTCTCTGAATTCTGTGAGCTGCTGTAGCTAATTATTTGAACCCAAGGAGTGGGATGTAGGAACTTCCAGTTTACAGCTGGTGGGTCAGAGTATAGGTGACAACCTGGACTGTCAATTAGCCTCTGAAGAGGGCCATCTTATGGGGCTGAGCCTTTAACCTGTGGGGTGTGATGCCATCTTCAGGTAGTATCCGAACTGAGTTAAATTCATAGGATCGCTGGTCAGTGTCCACTGAGAATTGCTTAGTGGTGCTGGAAAAAAGCCCACGGGAGCTTTTTAAGAAAGAGCACACTAGGGATTTCCCTGACAGTCCAGTGGTTAAGGTGCTGCACTTCCACTCCAGGGGGTGAGAGTTTGATCCCCGACTGAAGAACAAAGATCTCGCACACCACATGGTATGACCCCCAAAAAATTTTTTAAGGAGTTTTTTTTTTTTAAAAAAAAGAGCACTTTGGCTGCAGGGAGAAGTCGAGACTGGAAATTGCTGACTAGTCAGAGGTGCTGCAGTGATCCAGGGGAGAACTAACGCTGGCTTGGACCAGGGCACTTGCTGGAGGGAAGTAGATGGACTCAAGAGACACAAGGAGGAAGACTCAGCAGGACTTGGTAGCAGACAAGAAAGGATTAGGTGAGGGTCGGGGGGAAGGGACAAGGAGTAGCCCCTCCAGGTTATGAGGCTGATAAAGTAATCTGGTCAGAATAAACCTTTCAACCTCTCGCCCCTGCTTCTACCTTTCCCACCTTAGCAACATGGTCAGGTCTCCCCATCCATAAAACACTACTTCAATGCTCCTCTTCTCTATAGCTAAGCCTTCCTGCTTATTCCTCACAGCCAAAACATCTCTCTCTCCCTAAGTCTTTGTTATAACTCTAGGGACACAAGGTAAATTAGAGCCAAGAGCAGCCTCGCAGAACTCAAGTTATAGGCGTTGGCTTTGCTCTTGATCCAGACTTCTTCCCTCTTTAGTGGACTGAGGTCCCCACGCCTGCATCATCCCCATTTTTCAGGCCTGCAGGGATGCTTGAATTGGTCCCAACTATGGACATCACCTCTTCCTGAGATGGACCTATCATGCCCTCCCTGTCTGATCAGAACAGCCTCTGGGTTCTGCCCTGGTCCCGTGCTTAGACAGCACTTGCCAGCACAAGAAGATAGGCACTAAGAGCCGAGAGAGACGAAAAGGTGCAACCAGATTGGGAGTGAAGCAACACATCTGTGTCCTTCACTCCAAGCACCTTCGTTTCTATCTCAACACTGAGGCTTTATGGGGGATCTTACTCTTCTCATCCTACCCCATCCCATCCCATCCCTTACAACTGGCCAACTCCAATTCATCTTCCAGTTCTCAGAATTCCCAGGTCACTTCTTCAGAGAAGATTTTAATGATCAATTCTACTACCTGAATCAACATATACGTTTAAAGTTAGGTCTCCATAATACACACTTTTTAGCTCTCTTCATAACAACTGTCACCTCTGTAACTAAATCCCTGCTAAGTAGCCTTGTTCCCCTCTAAGGATGTAAGCCCTAGGTGGGGCATGGACCGTGTCTGTTTTGTCTGCTGCACTGCAGCACTGGCATAGTGACTGGCGCACAGCAGACATTCAACAAATGAATGAATCCATCAGCCCACTCCCAGACCAGCACTGGACACCTCTCCTCGGGTACTGCACAGTTATCTCAAACTCACCACCCGCCAAAGTGTGAATCCATCAACTTATTCCCAGGCCCATTCCTGAAAGGCAACACCACCTGCCCAGGGCACCAAGCGCTGCAATTCTTGATCCCTCCCTCTCCTTTGAGGTCTGATGGCTCATCAAAACCTGTCATATTTACTTACTTATTTCTAGAATCTACCAGTGCCCTAATTTGACCCTTAACATCTCTCTCTCTTATGCCACAGTAGCAGCAAGCAACTTTAGGACCTGAGTCTACTTGGGCGAGAGACTAAATAAAATGAAACAAGCAAACCAGTGATTCTAGTAAAGAATGAAAACGGCCATGGCAAAAGGCTGAGGGAGCTCAGAGGACAATGTGATTAACATTCTGCCTGAAAGAAATGAGGATGCTTTCACAAAAGAGCTGATAAAATTTCTGGACTCAGAAAATTAATTATACAAGGATGTAATATAACCAAATCAAACCCATTCAAAAAAATCACAAAATGTTTTTTCTCTCCTGTCAGCTGATGCGGATTCAACACAAGGAGATTTGTCTTGGCCGCCACCATAGCCAGCTGTAAAGGAGGAAAAGCTCATGAGGACTCCAATCCTCATGAACCGAGGGGGGAGTCACAGTCCATCTGGAAGCCTGGCCCATATTAGACCTGAGGACCCCAGAGTGAAAGCAGCTGAAATCCAGCTTTACAACTGAAAGGCAGGCTCCTAGCAGCTATGAGGTGGCTGTGTGGGTGCGGGCAGGGGCCAGGAGGATTGCTGCAGGGGAAGTAAGTATTTGGAGCAAGGAGGGGGCTACACTAGGCCTTCCCTCTTAAGTTCCCACCTGGAAACAATGGACAAACACAGTCCCTTGTTGGGGAGACAAAGTGACAAGTGTGTCCACCCCAGGAGAAGTTTCCCCAACCTCAACTTTTGTGCCAAAAAGCACCCTTGGCATACGGAGGAGGAACCGAGTTGGAAGGTGGAGGGTAAGACAGCAGGCCTCACCACCAGCCCTACCCATCCACCTTGCTCCACTCCATGCTATGCAGGACGGACCCAAATGCCTCCCTGTGCTGACCTGAGCCTCTCCTTTCCGCTGCGCTTAGCAACAGGGTGGGAACAAAGGCGGGCTAGACAGGCTGGGGAACACACTCGTGCAAGAGTCCCTGGCTCCTTCAGTCTGCTAGGAGGAAAGCAAGGGCCAGGTGAGTTGAGCCTAAGGGGACAGACCTTTGGGAGAGCCGTATCTGTGACAGGGTACTCAGGCAGAGGACTGCGAAGAAGTTTAAACGTACAGGTGTGAAGTAAGGCTCAAGGACAAGTTTTGCTGTTTGACAAAATGTTTTCAGGAACCAAAAGTTTATAGTAGTTAGAAGCAATCCAGTGCAGTTATCAAAATCAAAAGCTCATAGCTTCTGCTCCCAAACCATTTACAGCATGACCTCAGATACTTCACTCCTAATATAGTCTCCCTCCAGCCCCTCTCTCCAGCTCCCTGAACAGCCTCCTCCAGCACCTTCCCACCTCCTGGCTTTTGTTTACAGCCCCCACCTGGACGATTATCTTGTTAACAACAGCTAAGGTTAGAAGGTTCACTCAGTGTCAAGCACAGTACATTATGTCAGGCAGCCCTCTGAGGTATTCTTTTCCTAATTTCACACATGAGTTAACCAAAGCTCAGAGGGGTCATATGACTTGTCAATAAGTGGCAGAACTAGGATTCAAGCCCAGGTGTCTGGTTTCAGACCTCTGAACTGCTTTGCTGCGTCTAGCACCCTGGTGATTACCATAGGTTCTGCCCACTCCTAGGCTCAGTACAAGGAAGAGAGAGAGAAAACCACAGTTTCTAGCTTTCTGGAGCCCAGAGTGCAGCACAGACCATGTCCTCTTGAGTGGTGGGTGCTCGACTCAGGTGCGTGAGGCACCAGGAGGGCCAGGGGCAGGACCACCTATGAAATGCATTATGTCCTAGCCACTGGAAGGCACTGCTTTCACAAGTTACCCATGTTTGACTGTCTGTCTAGTCAACTGGACATTTGCAGAGACTAGCACAGACGACACACAGGCATGTTGGAAGATAGCAGGGGAGGTGTGGAGCCTGCACCCTGACCACACGGTGGGGAAAACGGCAGGATGTAAGCCAGCCAAGTGGAGCCTCAGCTGGAGGCAGAGGGAAAGGAAGAATGAGCCAGATCTTTGGGGTCCAGGAGCCGGCCCAGCCTGACCATAGCCTGGGAGGTAGAGGCTGCCAGCTCAGTAAACCCTGGTGCCTACCTGTGAAGCTGCTGGTTACTGTGTGGCCAGGGAGCTCGGGGTGGCAAGTGGCTGGGTGAGGGGTGGTGCTATGATTCACTGTTCTTTAAGGAAAGGCACTCTGCAGGGTTTCACCTTTCCTTCCAGAGACACTCTGTTTCTGATTAGGCTACAGCCTGAGAACCTCTATGTGGTGTTAGGGGAGAGCTTACCTGGATACATTGGTTGTTGCTGTCTGCTACCACAATGCGGCCGCTGCTGGCTGCGGACACACCCTGTAAATTGGTGAATTCACCCTTCTCCCTTCCACGACTCCCTGTGGGGAACAAATGGAATGGAAACAGACAAAAACTCACAGAGGTCATTTTGAGCCTCTGCCCGCCCCGTCCCGCCCCTTCTGCCTCAGCCCTCGGCCCTGCTAGCCCCGCTGTACCAACTCGGAAGACTAGCTCATCCTCGATGGGGTTGTCCTTCCGTTTGCCGCCCGTGCTGTACATGGAGCTGGGCCTTCGCACAGCCTTCTGGCGCACGTGGCTGCCCGGGCCGCCGGGAGACTTGACGCGGCGCTTGACGTCGTCCGGGGAAGGTGGCAGGTCCCCAGGGCGCAGGGCACGCACGCGGAAGGGGCTACCGCGCACCGGCTGTCCGTAGAGCAGCACCGAGAGGAGCAGCTCGCCTTCCGTACGCGCCGTGTACACCAGCTCGTATGTGCCATTCTTGTGGTCCACCACGGGAACCGGCAGGCGCGTGCCATCCGGGCCTGTGATCTCTGCACGCAGCTCGGCGCTGCCTGTGCGCACCAGCCGCCCATCCTTGTCTTTGGTAGTGACGGTGAGCGAGGCGGGCTGGCCCACCAGCGCCTGGCGCAAGCCCTCGCCCGTGGCCACTGTCTCGTGTGCAGTGGCACTGGTAGTGAGCAGTGCGCCCAGATTGAGCACCGATCTCCGCAGCCCGTCGACCTCGAGGACGAGTTCCAGCTGTGCGTTCTCGTGGGGCCGCTCTGGGAAGGCCTGTGCCGCCAGAGCCGCCAGCCGCTCACGCATGTGCTTGCGCACCAGCAGCACCTCCGGGGCCGAGCCCAGGCGCAGTGCCTGCTCCGCGAAGCTGCAGCTACTGCCGATGTGTTCCTGACCCTGACGCAGTGTGTCTAGCTGGGTCTGTAACACCTGAGGAGGGGTTCCGGGAGGTTTGGGTGAGCAGACTGGTGTGGTGGGGGGAAGGCTAAGGAGGGGGTGTTTCTTGTGATTCCTGATGAACTTGTACTATGGCATGAAAGAAATGCAAGAGGATGAGTATGAACAAAGGACACAGATGCCCGCAGCACCTACTGACCACGTGAGGAGGTGGAAACCAGAGGCCAGGGGAAGGTGTGCACAGGTGTGGAAAGGCGGGGAAGGCAGCAGGCCGTCTCAGGATGGACAGTGGTGGGAAAGGGCGAGCAGACGCACCTTCTGCTTGGCCACACAGATGGCCTCCAGGTCGCTGACCAGAGCCTGCTTGCGCTGCTGCAACGCTTGCTCCAGGTCCTCGAAGGCTGAGCTGATCTGGGCCAGGGCCTCTGCCTTGCGCTCCTGCAGCTGCTGGCTGATGCCCCCAACTAAGGCGATAGCTGCGGACAGCTGCGGCAGTCTAGGGAGGGGAAACATCTCACACTGGGGCTGCTTGAGGGCGCCCGCGCCAAGCCATTCCTTCTCCCTGGGGACCCTACCGCTGCCCTGGGCGAATTCCCCTCCCTGCCAACTCCCTGTATCTCCATCCCAGGGTCTCTCTTCTGCCCCTGTGAAAGCACCACCCCAGATGGCCCCAGCAGCCCGCCTCCGCCAGGCGCCTACCGGCCGCGCACCGCCTCGAGCTGGCGCTGCAGGGCCGCCTTGTGCTGCTCCACCACGTCACGCAGCAGCACCGTGCCATGCTCCCGGTGCTCGCCAGCCCGGCACTCCCCGCACATGGCCGTCTCACAGGCCTCACAGTAAAACTCCATCGTCTGGCGGGCGGCATAAGGACTCCAGTCAGGCATCCACTAGACACCAGACTTCTTTGTCCCCTCCCCTTCCCCATCTGCCCTCCTTGCCTCTCACCTTCCAGGTGCATCCCCTTACCTGGACCACTTTACCCAGAGAAATACCCACTCACCCACAGCCTCTCAGCCCCCTCCCCCGACCTCTCCTGCCCCTCCGCCCCAAGTCCTGGCCTCACTGGGCCTGCTTGGGCCCACCTTGCCTTCATGGTTGGGGCAGGAGAGGGGGCGGCCAGCCACTGCGCTGAGGGGGTGGGGGTCCTCGGGGTCGTGGGCCCCATCAGGTGCCTGCTGCATGGCCTCCATGAGGCTGCTGATGAAGAAGTTGTTCTGCAACGCAGAGACGCCCTGCTCGGGGAGGATGGACGTCTGCCGGCACACCGGACAGGACAGTGTCAGGCTCTGGGCAGGGATGTAGTTCTGGAGGCATCTGGCCAGGGAGGAGGGGGCGTCAGAGGAGGAGTGAGGTGGCATCAGCACGCCCCTCCTCTCACCCGCTATGGGTGCCAGTCCCTCTCCTCTCAGGCGTGCTGTTACATTCATTTGGAAACCACTCTGGCTGGCACACGCATCCTGTCCTGCCAGCAGGGGTAAGAGGCCTCCTCTCTCACAGGTGAGTGGGAACACAACGCTGACGTCTCTCAGAAGAGCAGACGTATCCGCATTCCTCACAGTATGTACAAACACAGGTTCACCTTTCACAGGTGTTTACAAACACTTCTCACAGCAAGTGTGTGACTGCCTGTCCCCACCCCCCTGCCACTAACTCATTAAACATTTATTGACTGCCTACTCTTGCCAAATTTGTGCCAAGCTCTGGGAATACAAAGATAAAGCACAGTGCCTACCTCTAAAATACTTCCAGTTTATAGAGGGAAAAAAGTAACAAAATTAGAGTTTGTAGAAGTAAACAGTATGATGATTAAAAGCATGGGTCCTGAAGTGAGACTGCCTGGGTTCAATACCCAGGTCCGTCACCTATTATGTTATGTGACCCATAACAAGTTACTGCTTTATTGACTATGCCAAAGCCTTTGACTGTGTGGATCACAATCAACTGTGGAAAATTCTGAAAGAGATGGGATACCAGACCACCTAACCTGCCTCTTGAGAAATCTGTATGCAGGTCAGGAAGCAACAGTTAGAACTGGACATGGAACACCAGACTGGTTCCAAATAGGAAAAGGAGTATGTCAAGGCTGTATATTGTCGCCCTGCTTATTTAACTTATATGCAGAGTATATCATGAGAAACGCTGGACTGGAAGAAACACAAGCTGGAATCAAGACTGCTGGGAGAAATATCAATAACCTCAGATATGCAGATGACACCACCCTTATGGCAGAAAGTGAAGAGGAGCTAAAAAGTCTCTTGATGAAAGTGAAAGAGGAGAGTGAAAAAGTTGGCTTAAAGCTCAACATTCAGAAAACGAAGATCATGGCATCTGGTCCCATCACTTCATGGGAAATAGATGGGGAAACAGTGNGCTTTTGAACTGTGGTGTTGGAGAAGACTCTTGAGAGTCCCTTGGACTGCAAGGAGATCCAACCAGTCCATTCTGAAGGAGATCAACCCTGGGATTTCTTTGGAAGGAATGATGCTAAAGCTGAAACTCCAGTACTCTGGCCACCTCATGAGAAGAGTTGACTCATTGGAAAAGACTCTGATGCTGGGAGGGATTGGGGGCAGGAGGAGAAGGGGGTGACCGAGGATGAGATGGCTGGATGGCATCACGGATTCGATGGACGTGAGTCTGAATGAACTCCAGGAGTTGGTGATGGACAGGGAGGCCTGGTGTGCTGCGATTCATGGGGTCGCAAAGAGTCAGACACGACTGAGCGACTGAACTGAACTGAACAAGTTACTTAACTGTTTAGGTACTAAGGACACCTCCTTTGTAAGATGGAGACAGTACAGGCTTCATAAAGTATGGAGGATTAAATGTAAAGTGCTGACAACGCCTGACTCACAGAAAGTGCTATATATTGTGGACTATTAGTAGTTGTTGTTGTTCAGTCACTAAGTCGTGCCCGACTCTTTATGTCCCCATTGACTGTAGCACACCAGGCTTCTCTGTCCTCCGTTATCTCACAGAGTTTGCTCAAATTCATGTACGGGTATTAGTATTACTGATCATTAATGTAAGAAACACAGGGACTTCCCTGGTGGTCCAGTGGTTAATCCCTAGTGGTCCAGTGGTTAATCCCCCTCACTCTAGGGGGCCAGGGTTCAATCTCAAGTAAGGGAACTAAGACCCCATATACTGGAACTAAACAGGAGCACTACAGCTACTGAGCCTGCATGCTCTAAAGCCTGCACGCCACAACTGGAGAAGCCCAGGTGCCAAAGAACCAGCACAGTCAAAACAAACAAACATAAGGAACACAGAAGATGTAGTAATAAGGAAATTCACAGAAGGGGCATCTGGCCAAGGGTGGGTGGAGTGGGTAGCCAGGAAGGGCAGAAGAGGAGGTAACATAAGCAAAATCTTCAGGGACAAATAATTGTTTGTCTGACCAGAGAAAGCAGGGAGAGGAGGAAGGGAGGTCCAGATACAGAAGGTGACCAGAAGCAGCACAGTATGACTAGGACATTATAAGCAGTTCAAGGTGGCTGGAGAGGACTCCGAGGCAAGGAATGATAAAGGGAAGTCTGGAGAGAAAGGCAGGGGCCAGCTCATGGAGGGCTCCCGGGCCACAGCAAGGAGCTTAGAAGTCATCCCAACAGCAGGAGGGCGTTGCAGGAGCCAGGTTTACACTTTATTAAGCTCCTCTTCACTCTCTCTGTGTGGAAGGTGACTGTGAATATGATTAGACAGCAGACAAGGGGTGGTAGCATTTTCCTCCCTAGCACCCAGCAACCATTTATTAGGTGCCATGTGCCAGGCACTGTACATTTGATGCTTGTTAACAGACTCAGAAAGGTTAAGTGCTCCAAGATAACAAAGCTAGTGAACACGAGAGGCAGATCCAAGGTAATCATGTGCTTATGCAAGATACTCTTGTAATAGTCTAGGCAAGAGGTGAGGAAGACCTGGATTTACGCACTAGCAATGTAGACCAAAGGACAAAAGAGGATGAGATGGTTAGATGGCATCACTGACTCAATGGACATGAGTTTGAGCAAGCTCTGGGAGATGGTAAAGGCCAGAAAGTCTGGTATTGCAGTCCATGGGGTCGCAAAGAGTCAGACATGACCGAGTAACAGAACAATAACAATGTAGACCAAAATGGAACAAATTTGAGAAGTGTTTAAGAAGTGCAGCCAGGGGGAGGTGTTGTCTGATTAGATATAGGGAGTGAAAGATGAGCCTGGGTTGACTCCCAGGATCCTAGCTTAGATGACTAAGTGGATGGTGGTGCCATTCACCATGATGAGAAACACAGAAAGAGGACTAGTTTACAGGGAGGTACAGCCTTGGCTTGGTTGAGTTTACTGTAACACTGGGGCATCCAGTCAGAGGGGATCAGTAGATAGCTGGGGAGAAGGCAGGTTAGAGAGGGAGGGAGGCCACCAACATTCAGATGGCTCCTGTAGCCATGGGAGAGGATGTGATCACCAAGAAGAGGACAGTGCCAAGAGCAGGACCCAGCAAACACTGAATGAGGAGAGCAAAGAGGAATGGGCAGAGGAGAGACAGAAGGCGAGATGGTGTCAGGGCAGCCGAGTGGGGCAATTCCAGAAGCAGGGAATGAGTAGTCATCAGTGTCAAAAGCAGCTGAGTCAGGCAAGGCAAGGATGGGAAAATGTTGCCAATTGAAGAGTGAATGGGAGGGTGGAAGTTTGAGTAAAAGGAGGTTGAGGGATTGGATGGCAGCTGGGAAGGACAGAGGGACAAAGGAGAGTTCTTATCTGTAATGGGAGGCTTGAAAATGTTTATAAATTGACAAGCCAGCAGAGGAGGGACGGAAGAGACTAGAAGACATGGGACAAGGTCTGGGGATGGGAGAGTGGTTCAGGTTGGCTTGAAGAGGAAGAGTGGATGGATGGAGGGAGGGGGAAATGGAGGTGGCTGTACTTGAGCACCAGGGGCCAAAATTAGGATGCCTAACTTGCCTCTGGCAAGGTTAGCGGCTGAAAGCAAATGAGTGGGCAAAGGCAGGTCCAGGAGGACAACGAGGCTAGGATTCAGAGCTGAAGGGAGGAGGAGAAGGGTCTTGCTAGAAACAGACTGACAGCAGCTGCGTTTGCACGTGTGCCAAGTCGCTTCCATCGTGACCGACTGCTTGAGACTCTATGGACCATAGCCTGCCAGGCTCCTCTGTCCACAGAATTCTCCAGGCAAGAATACTGGAGTGAGTTGCAGCGCCCTCCCTCCAGGGCATCTTCCCAACCCAGGGATTGAACCTGCATCTCTTAAGTCTCCTACATTGGCAGGCAGTCTCTACCTCTAGAGCCACCATGTTTGGAGACCAATTTGTGGAGGTGGATCTGACTGGTGCAAAGTTTCCCATATCCTCAATCTCCCCTCTTAATGTTGTCTACACCTCTTGATCTGAATTAACTATCTTATTTATTTAACAAACAATATGTGCCAGGCACAGTTCTAAGTGCTTCACAAATATTAACTAATCGGTGACCTGGTTTCCCCTTCAGTCTTCTCGAGTTGAGGGTGGTTTCGGTCTCATATTCCACATTCCTTGGGGCCAGAAGGTGGGGTTGAGTTCTCCCCATCCCCAGCTGGAACAGTGCTAAGTTCTCCTTCTTCAGCTCCCTGGAAGCTCAGGCCTTCTGTCTACAACACCCCACCTTGCTGCTGTATCCATGCTTCCCCATTAGCTGAAGTCTTCCTCCTGGCTCACTTTCTTCTTCTATTACTCCCCTCCCACCCTAACACACACTCCTGCCCTTATTCTCAATGACTCTGACATCCAGAGAGTAACCCACCCACCATCAAGATTTCTTAGTTCCAGGGACTTCCCTGGTGGTCTACTGGTTATAACTTTGCATTCCCAATGTAGGGAGCATGAGTTCAATCCCTGGTCAGAGAACTAAGATCACACATTTGTGCATGACATGAGGGAAAAAAAAAAAAAAGATTTCTTAGTTCCTAAGCCTCTTTCCCCCCTTACCCCCAGGATTTTTTCCTCTACTTAACCTCAGCTATCTACTCCCATGTTTCCAGTACCACCTATGTCTCATCAACTCTGAAGTCTGCATTTCAACCATTTAGTTTCCCCTGTAGCTCTCTTCCAAGCTCGCTGAATCTGGGGTTTACCCTGCAGAATACCTTTGAACTCCTCAAGAACCCCATCCTATGTGTTGCTCATGCTTGGCTTATGAGGGCTTCCTAACTGGTTTCTGGTTTCCACTCTTGCTTCTGTAGAACCCACTCTTCCACAGCAGCCAGAATGAGCTTTGCAAAACCCAGTTTATGTCATATTATTTCCCCGCTAAAGACAATCCTCCAGGGTTTCCCACTGCATTGAGAACAAACTTCAAACACTTTCCTAAAACTGCCAAGCTCCCCCATGAACTGTTCTGACTCTCCTACCTCACTTCACCCTACTTTCCTCCTTACTCGTGCACCATGGCTTCTCCCAATTACTCCTTCCTTAAGGCTTTTGCATGAAACAGTGCAAAGATGATCCCCATGCTTGGAACAATCTGCACATGGCTGTTTCCTTCTCATCCTCAGGTCTTGGATCAAATGTCACTTCCTTGGGGAAGCCTTCCCTGATGAATCTCTGTAGACTAGCCCCTGGCCCAACCACCCTCACCTGCTCCCTATTTATTTCCTAGAAAACAGTCCAAACTGTGACTCTCTTGTTTGATTATTTCTCACCTACTGTCCATCACTTCTCACTAGAGCATAAGTCTTTGAGAGCAGGGACCAAGGGATAAGTGAATGAGTGGTAGTTGGGAGAGAAGGCTCTGCAGTCAAATCTAGATTCAGACCTTGACTATTTAACTTGCTGCAGAGCCTTGGAAATATTTCTTAATTATTTAATGACTCTGAACCCTAGTTTCCTCTTCTCTAAAAATCCTTGCACCCTGAATGAGTGCTGCAAATACAGTGCTAAGATGGGATTAAGTAAAGGATTAAGTAAATCAGTACATGTAAATCACTTAGCCAGTCCCTGGAAAATAGTGAGCAATCAATACATGGTAGCTATTGTTACCATTTCTCAGGCACTGATTTTTTTCCAGGAGTGCTCAGTGATCTGGGTGTAGGAGAAGGTATGGAGACATCTAATTACAGCTCAGATCTAGGACTGGGCTTCTGCCACATGGGTTTGGAAGAGGACAAAGGTATATGGTCTGCATAGGATTCAGAATGGGTAGGAAAGACAGGGAGTTCAGGAAGGAGCGCGTGATTGGGAGAAGACAGAGCTGTCAAGGGCATGAGACATCTACATCTAGTCAAAGCTGGTGTACTGAAAGTGGAGTGATGGAGCCAAGAGTGGGATGCTGGAGCTTGTGGCCACAGAAGAAGTGGCATTATTTTGGATGATGGCAAGATCCAGGGTGTCTTTGGGAGGGTGTCTGACTAAAGTGGTATGGAGGGCATCCCTGGAGAAACAGTCAAGAACTAAGGCGCATAGGTAGGTAAAGAAGTCAGCCAGGTTGATGCAAGAATAGACAGGAAGGCTGAGACTGTTTCTAGCTGATGAAGAGGAGACAGCAGTAGAGCTGGAACCTGAAAGAGCAGGGCTAGATGGGAAGAGCATCGCTGGGGCAGACCCGGGTTCAGTGAAGGGGTCGGGGGCGGGGGGCGGGGTGGAGGCAACGGTAACAAGACCCAGGGATCTGGTAACTCACCACAGAGCAATAAGGAATGAGGCTGGAGAGGGAATACTGTCAAAATACAGATGTGATCATGCATAAAACGCTTCAAAGGCTTCACGTGGCTCTCAGGCTAAAAACAAAATTCCCCAAGAGGACCGCAAAGCCCCTGTTGGTCTGAGCTCCAGCTCTGTCCCAGGCCACTCGCAATGCTCCAGCCTCGCTGGGCTTCCTCCAGAACCTCTCACCCAATGCAGTTATTCACGCCACGTGGCCTCCTCATGTTCTGCTTTCTGCTGGAAGGCTCTGACCACTCCCTTCACTCAGTCAACTCCCATCCAGCCTCTGGATCAGACCTCAGGGAAGCTTTCTCTGATTCTCTAAATTCTAACAGATCCCATCTTAGCACTGTATTTGCAGCACTCATTCAGGGTGCAATATTACATTTATCTGTATCAATATTACATTTATCTGCAATATTACATGTATACCTGTAGTCCGGCTGTATGATGACTGATTACTATCTTCCTCCTTTACTATACTGTCAGCCCTTCAAGAGCAAGGATCATCCTGCTTGCCCAGCACCTGGGACAGGTTTGGTTTGTAGTAGTTGCTCGATACATAAATATTTGTTGAGTGAATGAATAATAGATAGAAGCCCAGAGGCTGGGAGGGGTTGCCTTTCACTCAGTGCCTCAGGACAACAATGAACAAAGGCAGGGAGAATAGATCTAGCTTTGAACATGCTCCCACTGGTCAGAAATTTCTGGTGCCAGAGCTGGTTGAGAGCCTCAGTTCTATTTGATTTCTCTGGTGATGTTGAAGGCTGCCTCAGGGTTTGGGCAGGGGCACAGAAGGCCCTGTTCTAGGCAGGAGGTGCAGCCCAGTGTTAGGAAACCACTGGTCCTCTCACAGGCCCAAATCTTCATCTCCTGTAGGTCAGGGTTCATCTGCTCCCCGCCACGTGTGCACACATCTCCCTCACCTCTTACAGGTTTACACACGCCACTCCTTTCTCCAGAGGGCCTGCAGGGTCCTCATCCCTCCCCGGTACACACCCCCTCACCTTTCGCAGAAGGTGTGCAGACAAGGCAGGACTTTGGGGCACCGGTACCGATCCAGGCAGATGCTGCACACCAGGAACTGCTTGTCCATTGGCTGGACCTCCGGGCCAGGGCTGTCCTCCCTTTTCGCCATGGTGCCCACGGGTGGCTCCTGCCACTCACACCAGCCTGTACCCAGAGAGATGGTCAGCACCAGGGAAGCCAGCACTCCCTTCCTCCACATGATCCCCACCACCCACAGTCCCTGAAAAGCACTAGCCCCTGCCAGGAATGGAGCAAGGTGAAGTAGGTGGACTGGGGGCCCTCTGAGCCTGCTGCTCTGGTCAAAAGCACAGGCATCAGGTTAGATTGGACTTCAAACCCAGCTCAGCCTCTTCCCAACTGTGTGACCTTGGACAATTCATATATACTCTTTGTGCTTCAGTTTCCATAATTTGCAGTTATGAGGATACTAATCCCTACCTGAAATGGATGTTCTGAGGATTCACACTTGTATCCATCAAGCGCAATCAAGTGCACAGTACAGGGATGTCCACTTTCACCGACACACCCACCCTTTATCTCCTTTGCCTCCCCTAAACCCTCTCAGGAGGCTTTTCTGATGGAGTGTCTCTCCTCCGGCCACCTACAGCCCTTCTAACAGTTCTCTGACCCACCTCCCAGCACAACTGCCCAGGGTCGCCTTCTCCTCCATATCCAATCAGTGTTCAGGCCTCGTGGATTCTGCCTCCCAAATATCTTACCCCCTTTACTCCAGATGCACAGATACCACCCTCAGTTCATGCTGCCCCCAGTTCTCTCCAACGATACAGCAAGGACCTAATGAGGGTCCTTATCTCCTCGCCTGTTTCTCATCTATGCCCCTAGCAGCCAGAATGAAGCTTCTAAACACAGATTCCATCTAGTCACTAACTCCCTGTTTAAATTCTTTCAATGGCTCTCCATTGTCCAGAGGACAAAGTCCAAACTCCTTAAATTGGCCAACAAGGCTTAGCTTTGTCTGGCCCATACCTCCCTCTACAACCTCACAACTCATGATTCTGTGAGCAGTCACACTGGTTTCTTTTCAGTTCCTGGAAAACTCCTTGTTCTCTTTTGCTTCTGGGCAGTCACACATTCTGTTCCCTCTGCCTGAGATCCTCTTCTAACCCCTACTTTGTCTGACTAATTTCTTGCTTATCTTTCAGGTCTGCGCGTAAATGTCACTTCCTCCAGAAGGCCTTCCCTGATTTCCTGAGGTCTGGATGAGGTGCTGCACCTTTGCATCATTCTGCACCCTGTATTTCTTGCATCCTGGCCCTTATACACTACACTGTCATTTTCTTGTCATTTCTTGGTTTTGTCCACTCTATGCAGAGTTCTTGAAGAGAGATATTATGTTTTATTCATTTTTAATCCTAGCACTTAGCACAGAGTCTAAGGATTGGTTTGTAGTTATTGAAGAAATTTAGTAATTCAATAACTAATTAAGTGTTTACTTTGTACAGGCACTGGGGATAGAGTGATAAACAGAACATATATGGTCACTGTCCTTGTGATGGAGAGGTGGTGACAGATATTTTAAAAGTAAATAAATGAATATATATATATAATTACAAATTTGGGGAAGCTTGTGCTATACAGAAGAAAGGGTACTATGAGAAAGTTATGAGGTTTCAGTTGGGTGATTGAGGAAGGCCTTTCCAAGCAGGTGACTTTTAAGCAGAGCTTTGAGGGGCTAGAAGGTAAATGGCAGGGATGAGGGTAGAGGCATTAGGGAGTGAGGGAGGGAATTTATTCCAGGCTGAAGGAACAACATGAAGGAAAGCTCTTAGGCAAAAAGGTCACTGAGAACCCGAAAGGACCACATGGTTAGAACAAAGGAATAAAAGACTGGAGATAATCTAGGAATGAGATGACAAAGGACCTTGATGTTAAGAATCTGAGTTTTATCCCAAATTGGGAAGGAAATGATGCAATTTATAAAAAATAAAAATAAATTAAAAAGCTATTCTGGTGGCTATGAGGATTGAAGAAGAGCCAGGTGGAAGCAGGAAGACCCCTTGCGAGGCTACCCTAGTTCTTTAGGTAGGCTGATGTTGGGTATTAGCAGTGTGTTAGTTGCTCAATCGTGTCTGACTCTTTGTGACCCTATGAACTGTAGCTCTCCAGGCTCCTCCATCCATAGGATTTTGCAGGCAAGAATACTGGAATGGGTTGCCATTTCCTTCTCTAGGGGATCTTCCTGACCCAGGGATCGAACCTGGGTCTCCCAGTTTGTAGGCAGACTTTTTATTATCTGAGCCACCAGCCTATAAGCAAAAAGGTGGACTGAGCTGAGAAATAACCATAAGGTTGAGTCAAAAGGATATCATGACTGACCAGATGTGGAGGGGAAAGGAATAAGGCAATAAGGACTCACAGGTTTCTCCCCTGAACAGATGGTGGGCTGTGCCAAGAGACAGTGAAGCTGAGGAACTGATCTGGGCCGTTCCATTTTAGCCATGTTATGTCTGAGATGTGATAACCCAGGTAGAGTTGTCAAGTAAGGAATAAAATATAGGAACTCAAGGGAGAGGTCTGGACTGGTTTTGGACTTGGAAGCACTGGCATATTAATGATACTTAAGGCAATAGTGGGCCTTACCAGGTGGCTCAGTGGGTATAGAATCCGCCTGCAACTCAGGAGATGCCAGAGACTCAAGTTTGATCCCTGGGTTGGGAAGATCCCCTGGAGAAGGGCATGGCAACCCACTCCAGTATTCTTTCCTGGAGACTCCCATGGAGAGAGGAGCCTGAAGGGCTACAGTCCACAGGGTCACAAAGAGTCAGACACAGCTGAAGCGACTGAGCATGCATGCACGCATGGCAATGATAATGGACGGGGCCATCTAGAGACAGAGAGTGAAGAGTGAAGGAGAACCCAGAGGGATGGGAGGAAGACCAAGAGTGTATGCTGCTGCTGCTGCTACTAAGTCACTTCAGTCAAGTCTGACTCTGTGCAGCCCCATAGACGGCAGTCCACCAGGCTCTTCCATCCATGGGATTTTCCAGGCAAGAGTACTGGAGTGGGTTGCAAGAGTGTATGGGATCAAGGAAATCCAGGAAAGAGATTGACTCAAGAAAGAAGGAGCAGTGAAAGAAAATAAAGACTGAGTGTATCTAACAGATTTGGATGCGGTGGAACGGAAAGGGCAGAAGCCAAGTCAGAGTGATGGAAGGATGAATGGAGATGAAGAAATTAACACAGTGGATGTAAACCATTTAAGAGAAAAACATGGCCATGAAAGGAGGCAGAAAGATAATCAGGCTACTTCAAAACAGGCAGTGACGAGGAGCAGGCCATCCCTTTCTGTGCCCAGCTCAACGCAGCATGGGCCTCTCAAAGACAATGAGTGAATGCAGAATGAATGAATGCAATGGGCCAGTCCAGAGCCCTCTCCAGGTTTGTGGAGGGGCAGGAGAGAGGCTTGGCTGCATGTGTCTCATGTTTATGTGAGGGTGGGCATGGGCAGGGTGGAAGGCATCCCCCTGAGCATCCTCCCCTGATGTGGGCACTTGGACTCTGAGGTTCCTTCTCCAGAAATGATGGGTTCTGAATCTGGAGACTTAATACAAAGACAACAACCCAGCAGGAAAAGGACAGATTGAGGGTTGGCGGAAGGAACAGGAGGCTAGGGCCAAGCTGATGCTTCTGTTTGGCAAAGGGGAGGGCTGGGAGGAAGAGTAGGAGTGGTCTACCGGGCCCTTCTCAGGCAGCTGGAAGTCAGGCTCCACCTCTCTCCAAGCCCAAGGGGCTCTCCCAGCCTGTCACAAGATGTGTATAAGAGACAGACTCCAGGGGATCTTCCCAACTCAGGGTCGAATCCAGGTCTCTCACATTGCAGGCGGATCCTTTACCA
>SJYV01030387.1:301940-445479 GCA_006410875.1 Neotragus pygmaeus
GGCCCCGCCCGCCGCTACCCCACCCGCTCAGATCCCCCGACTCCCCTGAGGCTCCTGCAGGAGGTGCCTCTGCGGTCGGGCTGGGCAACCCTTGAGCCAGATCAGATCCCGGATCCCGGAGCCTCGGTCCCCGCCAGCTGCCTCTGACTCCCGACGGTTCCAGGGAAGGGCAGCGTAGTCGGTCTCAGGGACTGGGCGGACGCTTCATTACGAAAAGGCGTCTGGGCAGCAGGGTTTTCGGACTCTGGAAAGCGGGTAGGGGCTGCCTCCTGGAGGTGCCCTTCCAGGCTGTCTTGGGGGGTTCCTACGGACTATGCTAGTGTGGTCTCTGCTGAGCGGGGGGAGACAGGGATCACCTGTGCCTCGGCGCGGATCTCTCGGCGACGGAAGAGCCCCAAAGTGGAAAGGCAGTACCCAGAGCTCTGGGAGAAGGGGCTGACGGCCGAGGAAGATGGGGCTTGATTTGGCTCAAGGTGCCTGGCTCTCCCTCAGGAGCCCCCTCGCGAGGAAATTATGGTTCAGACCATCTAGCGACTCCCTTCCACCATCCAAGCCCAGAGCGATTCTCAGAATCACTGCATTGTGGAAAACCAGTCCCGGGGGAAAATAATAAAAGTGTAACTGTTAGCAGGGACTGCTTATTATGTGCCAGACACATAATGCATCACCTTAAATATATGATCTTCTTTAATACTTATCATCTTAATAGGTGGCTTCTTTCATTAGCCGTGTTTTACAACGGAAAGAACTGAGGGCCCTCGGCTCCCCAGACAGTAACCCTGTTCACTCAGGTAGAAAGGGCTGGAAACAGGGTTTGAGTTCTGCTTGTAGGTCTTGGCTCCAGTGACTTGGAGCCTCAGAACGTTTCATGCTGAAGTATCCCAGTGACCCATAAGCTGGGGGGGCCTGTATGTGGACCACCCCTCAATAATCAAACTTGTCAGATAACTGCACCTTTCGAGGTAGATGACAATGCTGAATTCTGGAGCATTCCTTGGCCAAGGGATCTAGGGCAATGGTACCTGGACCCTCACTAAACGAAAATGCTGTTAGGGAGCTTTCTTGCAACACACAAGGTTCAGGTTTGGGCTCAACATCTGGGTGCAGCAGGGACCCTGGTAAGTGCCTTGACTTTTCACCTGCCTCAGTACTGGCACAGGGGCTCCGGTGTCTGTGAATAAGCCTCAGTGTTCATGATTGCTCTGTAATTTGGGGCCAGGGCTAGGAGACTACCCAACATGAGGTGACTTGGGTCTGTACAACATTATTTTAAGCCTCACAGACCTCTTTCCTCAACCCTAAATGTCCCTCATGCCATCAAATTTCTGCTGATAAGGCTTCAACAGCTCTCTGTACAAAGGGCAAAAGTCCTTAAGCAGCCTGAAAACACTCAGCATGATCTGCTAGTTTGTCTCTGTAGTCATCCTCTAGCCATTCCCCCTTCATTTCTGCCAAGCTAATTCCTCCCAATTCCTACTCAGGGCCTTCACATACACTGACGTCTTTGCCTAAGATGCTCTTCCCTTTACTCTTTACCTGGTCATTTCGTTACCCTCAGTTCTCAGCTTTCAAGTTGACATCCCCACCTCCATCCATCTAGGCTCCATCCAGCATCCAACCTCTGTGCTCCCATAGCTCCCTGCACTTCTGTATCCTAGTATTTATCACTGTATTGTAGTTGCCTAGTTACTTGCCTCTATCCCTCACTAGGCCATAAGCACTGTGGGCAGAGACCGTGTTTTATTCCCTGATGTCTCCCCAGGGTCTAGCAGCAGCAAATAAAAGCATTCAGTACAGTAAATATTTGCTGTATGAATGAACAGATGATGGAGGTTGGTAGGCCCAACCCCTCTGGGCCCTGTGTTTTAAGATACATTGCTATCCTGGCACGAGCCTAAAGGGCAAATAAAGCTTTGGCTCCTACTGAGGCTGGGGGAGGGGACTAGGCTCTTCAGAAACCTGTGACTTGAGCTATCTGGCCCCAGCTCTCCTGAAATGGCAGGATTTTGATGTATGATTAGACTGAGCATTTATCTACCCAGACCACCCTCCTAGAAGCCCCCACAAATTGACCTCACTGGGCCTGCTTTTATGAAAGGTTTATTCCTAGTGCTAGGTCCCAATCTTCCAGGGCTCTAAGCACAATTAAACTGGGTAGGCAGGTGAGGGGAGACCCATTCAGATGCACGGCCAAAAATGGGGCTCCCCATATCCCCACCCTTTTGGTCCCAGTCCCCTTCTCTGCAATGGGCACGCATTGAGGAGGGACAAAGGGTACTGGAGGCAACATCATTGGCCCAGGGGAGCCCAAGAAGAGCTGCCATTGGCTGACAGGGCCTTTTGAGGCTCTGCCATTGGTCAGGGGGCACACCCCAGAAACTGGGGATAGGCCTGAGGAGTGATGCCATTGGCCAGGGAGTGGTTTTGTCATAGCCTTTGGCTGTGGAGTGAAAGGAAAAGATCTGGGAATGAAGCCCAGTGGACAGGAAGATAAAGGACAGGGCTGCAGCTGCTGGGCCTGCAGGCCCCCTGTCAGGCCCCAGCCAGGGAAAGGGAACCCAAGCCAGAGTGCAGGTGGCAAGGGATGTCCCATGTCCAAATCTCCCCCACCCTGGGACTACCCCTCCCGATGTCCTTCTTGATAGCCAGGTTGGGCTGGAGTGGCTCACTGCTCCTCTAGCCAGGAGGGCTTCTCAGCTCCTGGAGGCCGCAGCTTGATGTTGAACTGCTGCAGGGTCTGCTCCAGTTGTTTCTGGTTCCCAGCAAAGTAGGCGGACACAGCATTGTGGAAGAGCAGCAGCTGCTTGTGCATCACCTTGATCTGGGGGTCCAGCAGGGTCAGCTGAGACTGGACTCAGACACCCTTTCTGAGGGGCTATGATCCTGAACCCAGATCAGGGGCACATGGACTCTGCTCTGATGGTGCTTCTGGAGTCGGGGCTGAACTCCACCAAGACAGTCAAGGGATAAAATCCTTGTAATAGAAGAAACCTAACTTGACTGGCTGGGCCAGGGGTTCTGGCACCTAAGCTCAAGGGGTGGATTTTTCCCAGTTGTGTTCTTGGGATCAGCAGCCAAATCCTCTAATAGAAAAGGGCCAGGGATCAGAGGGAGGGTGATAGGGAAAGATCCAGGGATTGAGTGGGCTGGGGATGTTCCCAGTTCTTAGCCAGGATGCATTTCCCCATTCAGTGAGGGGGGGTTTGAGGGGAGGTCAGTGGTACAGATGGAAAGGTGGGCTGGGTCAAAGGGGTGGGGTTAGCACCTTGTTTTCTTCCAGGAACTTGAGCTTGATGGCCACATCTCCCCGCAGCTTCTCATATTTGTCCCGATGGGCCTGGAAAGTGGCCTGGGCACTCTCGAGTCGACCACGCGTCCCTGCATCCCGGGGGCCTAGGCTCAGCTCCTCTAAGTCTGTCCGGTAGGCATCATATTCCAGCCTAGGGAGGGGGTGATATGGGCTGGTCTCCACCCCTTTGCCCTCCACACATACTCTCCTACTTTTCTCAATTCTTTTGCCCCTAAAGCTCAAACTTTCACCCATGCCAGCCAACTCCCAAAACCCTAGGCCCTGCCAGTGCCCACACCTGGCAGCCTCATACTGTTTGACAGTCATGAGAGTGTCTTCCATGGTCTTGGTTACCAATGTGTTGATGCTAGAGACAAAGAAGTTCACAGCCCCTAGCAGTGTCTCTCCGTTCTTGCACAGCAGCTTCTGCGTCTCTGCATTGTAGCCAAATTCCTCCTGGCAGAAGGAAGGGACAGGCCTTGAGTAACAGTCACCACCTGACTGGAGCTAAAGGGCCCTTCCTCCCCCTCCTCTCCCAGGAGGAAACAGCCAATGACACCAGAACAAGTCAGGACTATCTCCAGCAAGGCTCTCTTAGCCAGAAAGTTAGTGGGGCCACCCTGGGGCTGGAATGTGGGAGTCGGGGGGTCTGTTCACAGGACTGGAACAGGGAAAGCTAGTGCAGCAGGCAAGGGAGGGGCTCTGATTAGGCTGAGCACAGAAGGCATTCTCGTCAATGCAGAGAAGGGTTACTCGTGAGGCCTCCCCCACCTCCTCCCATTGCTGGGCCTCTGTACAAACCCTTAGGCTGCCTCCACAGGTGAGAGCTGCTGGGGGCGGGGCTGGGCCCACCCTGGAGGGGTTCTCCCTCTGGGCTGCAGGAGGGAGGGAGGGAGGGAGGCTGAGGGCTGACTGCCTGGGAGGGCCCGGGCCCAGTCCCCCCACCCTCTTTGGCCTGGCCGAGGCACCTGGAGCTCTGGGGACTTCTGGCTGAGGTCAGCAAAGGCGTCCCCCAGTGCATGCTGGGTCTGCAGCAGGCTGTAGAGGTGGGCTGTCAGTGCCCGGCCCAGCTGCAGGACACTCTCATACTTGCGCTTCGTCTCACGCAGCAGCTCAATCTGCAGCTCCAGCTCCAGGTCCACAGTCCGGGAGCCTCGGCCAAATCGCTCTGATAACAGCTGCTTTGTGCACTAATGGGAAGTGGGGGAGCAGGTCAGAGACCCTAGTACCCTGCCCCCGCAAAAGGCACCTACCCCAGCATCCTCAGTCATAGCTGGGATATTAGGATCTGGAAGATGGGGAAAAGGTACCAAGGCCAGTTTGGGGGAAGGGAGAGGTGCTTGAATCCCACCTTATATGTATTGATGCCCCATTTCTTGACGATGTCGAACTTCTCTCCAGCGATGCCCCGAGCCACCTCATCTCCAGGGCCAGCAGGAGTAGCATTGTGAGATGGATGGCGGCCAGACCCTAAAGGACCAAGTTCTCTGACACTAGTCTCTCTCAGATACAATCAGACACCTCTGTGGTTCCCCACACCTTTCCCCTCCCAGCACATGAAAATGACTTCCCTGAAGGAGCAGAAGCTAGAGACAATTAGATTCTCTTACTCACTAGGAGAAACTTATACATCGTGCCCTGAGACCCAAATCCCAATACACATTGGCCTCTTCTTAAAGTGAGGGTTGGAAAAGGAGGGGAAGAGGGAGTGGCATGTGTACAGGGGGAGAGGAAACAGCAGGAAGTAGGCCTAGTATGGGGTGACTGATCATGGATGGTGAGTCCAGCAAACAGAAAACCCGGTTGACAATTCCCATGTTGATTCTAGTCAGTGTGAGATTCACAACTGTTTGTTCTTCTAAATGTTAAGAAACTCTGAGAAGCCTCACAAAGTTCCAAATCAGATTCAGGCTCTAGAGCAGGTTAGGGGGAAGGAGAGCTGTGAAACAGAGTTCTTTGCTTGTCTTAGGCAGTGACAGCAGGGAAAGGTACAAGTGGGGCTAAACTGCAAGTGGGAGCAGAAGGAAAACTCTGGGAGCTGGCTTTGGGCTGAGATTTCATAAGGCTCATACTAGCAGAGGTTCCAAGGATCTCCAAACAAAATGCAAGCCTTCTTAGACATAGTCTATGCTTCCATAGTCTAGGGCTTCCCTGGTGGTTCAGACGGTAAAGAGTCTGCCTGCAGTGCGGGAGACCTGGGTTCAATCCCTGGGTCAGGAGGATCCCCTGGAGAAGGAAATGGCAACCCTCTCCAGTATTCAAGCTTGGAAAATCCCATGGACAGAGGAGCCTGGCAGGCTACAATCCATGGGGTCTCAAAGAGTCAGACACGACTGAGCGACTTCACTTTGAACTTTGAACTTCTGATGCTCCCTGGAACCATCCCTCTCCCCATCTCCGCTCAAACACCCTGTCCTGCTCTGATCATTCATACCTGTGGGGATGAGTCCATCACCAGAGCCCCCATAGCCACCAGACACAATGCTGGTTTCATTGAGGTTGGGTCCTGACACCATCACCTGCTGGAGGTCCTATAGGCCAGAGAAGAGGGGGCTTCAGGAACATAGGGGCAGCTGAAGCATTTTGGGGGTGAAAACAAGCTTGGATTGAAGCATCATAGAGAGAGCACACAAGGGAAGTCTGCACAGAATCAGAACAAAAATTTGTAAAAAGATTGAAGGGAGTTAGGTAAGTTAGGGGAAGGCTACTGCAACAGAGGTGAGAGTTCAGGGTTTATGAGTTGGGATTCCTCAATTGAAACAATATGAAGAATCAAACAGAAGCACCTGCTCCAGCCCATCATCCTCAGGAAGCTGCCCAGCTTCACCATTCCCATGGATGGGGATCTCCATTGTGGCTGCCTTCCCTAGGATCCCGTCCGTCATGGCGAGCGAAGGGTCTGGAGTCAAGGTCTTCACCCCAGCACCCTGCAAAGCCCAACACAGACAGCTCTGGAAACTGGCCAGTACTCCAAAGAGGAAAGTATCCCCTACCATTTCAGAGGTTGTCCCAGGGCTTCAGAGTTCTGGGGTTTGGCCACCACTCTTCCCTGAACTCTGTGTATTTCTCCCCTCCAAGGTGCATAGTTGTACACAGGCAAACCCAGGCCTCAGGTGTGCCTGACCTGAGGTCATGTCCCCATGAACCCTCACCCTACCAGAACTCCGTTCATTATTCATGTACTCAATCACTCCATGGACATTTAATGAGTGCCTACTATGTGTCACACACTATCTCAGACAATGGAGATACAGCAGCGAAGAAGAGATAAAGTCTGTGTTCTCAAGAAGCTCATCCCCATGCAGGTGTTTCCCCCATCAGGAGACTAACCCCTTTCCCCGAGCTCCGGTGTCTACTCCCATTCAGGTATGTTCACCACTATTTGGCTGTTCACACTCCTTTGGTGTTTCTTCCCCTTTCCAGCAGGTGGTCTCCCCCTCCTTCATCCCATGCACCTCCTCTTCCTCGGGGCCTGCCCCCCCAGGCCTTAGTTGAATCAGTTGGTTTAAGTTCTCGACCTCTGGGAAAAACCTCTTTTTTCCCAGGACATAGGTAGGTGATCCCTTCCAAAGTCAGTTTAGTTTTCCCAGGTGTGTGAGTCTCCGCCCTCCCCTCTATGCACCTAGGCATCAGGTGTGTCCTCATCCTTCCCCAGGGCTCAGAGGCATCTTGCCCTCTGGTCAGGTTCGTGCATTCAACTTGCCCTCGCCCATGCATGTCCCTCTCACCTCGGGCCGGGCCGCTCTTCCCCTCAGGGCGCCGGGCCCGGGCCGCGCGGGGACCTCCGGCTCCAGTTCCCGTCGCGATCCTAGCAGCAGGTCAGGGACTCGGCGGAAGTGACGTCCCCACCCGGGCAGAAGAAGCCGGCCACGTCGCAGATGATGAGGGCGGAAGTGATGTTGACATCTGGGGCGGAGCGATCCTGGAGCCAACCCTTCTGTCCCTGGGGAGCTACGAGACGTCACTTCCGGGGCGTTACCGAGAAGCTGAAAAGGAAATGACCTAGAGCTCATGCTGGTGGCGTGATGGAGCAGCAACAGCAGCAGCAGCAGCAATTGAGAAACGTGAGTGGGAACTAAGTCGCTTTAGGGCCATGCGTTCAACTAGCATCCTTGTCTGCATAGCAGGAACCCCAAATAGCCAAGCATCTGAGGGCTGGGAACGTCGGGCCGTGGTGCGCGGTCCGGGGAAAGCTCGGGCGGCGCGGCCTTAAATTAAGATGTGGCCCCTCTTCGCTGAGTTCCTTGTCCCCCTTCCTCTCAGCTGCGGGACTTCCTTTTGGTCTACAATCGGATGACGGAACTCTGCTTCCAGCGCTGCGTGCCCAGCCTGCACCACCGAGCTCTGGATGCTGAGGAGGTTAGGTGGGGAACTGAGTAGGGGAATTACCCTCGATCCTCAGAGTTAACAGTAGACTGCTTCTCTCTTCCGCCACTTCCCCTACCTCTGGCCCGGCCTTTCTATGATCCTCGCCCCTAGGCTGGAGTTGTGGCAGGACCTGACGGGACTCCTTTGACTTCTGCTTCCATCCTGTCTTCCTTCCAGGAGGCATGTCTGCACAGCTGTGCCGGGAAGCTGATCCATTCTAATCACCGCCTCATGGCCACTTACGTGCAGCTCATGCCTGCCCTGGTACAGCGCCGCATGGCAGACTACGAGACTGCCTCAGCTGTGCCACATGCTGCTGCTGAACAACTGGAAACCTCACCCTCCGGCAGCCCGCCATCCGCAAACCTCGGGAAAGGAGGCGCTGGATGAACCCTCAGATTAAAGGAGCCAGTGGACCTAGGGCTGGGTGCAGCCTGTATACAGCAAGTGAGGAGTTGTCCGAGAGCTGGGTACTGTTGCTCCTTTTCCTGGAGCTAATAAACCCACTTTTCCTCTGTTTGGTTTATATTCTGGGCAAGGAAGTTTTGCCCACATTGTTGGCACCATCTTTATTATTCTGTCAGTTAGTGCTTCAGCCCTGGAAGCATAGAAATTGCCTTCTGTATGGAGAAGGAAAGCCTATAACCAGGCATCTGGTTAAAGCAAGGTCTGAGGGTAAAATTTAAGATTGGTAATAGCAACAAGTTGGTTGCCCCGATGAAAGAAAATGGGAACTCTGTCTAGCTGTCCTAAGTCTATCTGACTGAATAGCTCACTTGGAGATATCTTGGAAAACAGATGAAGAATCCGCAGGGCTTTTAGGCATTACCTCCTGGGAAGTCAGTAGCATCAGACAGAGATGAAATCTTGTAAGAATTCAGGGGTGTTCTGGAACATCAACCACTTCCTCAAGATGTTACTTACTTAATATTTTCTGTCTTCTTAGGATGAGCAGTTAAATCTTTAAATAAAGAAAATCTGTGTTCTTGTCTTCAGGAGCAGTCAGAAAGGGGAAAACTTGTGGAACCATATTCTGCAATACACTCAGACTTGAGGGATAAAAACCTAAGGGAGAAGTAGGTGGTGATGGTTATGGAAAGAAAAGGGAAGAAAGTCAAATCTTCAGGACTTCTTGAATGTTTCCTTATGTCTTACTTCTTGCCTATAATCCTAACTCCATCTCTTCCTCTACCCGTACATGTTCCCACTGTGCCTGTTCTGCGATTTCTAATTCCAGCCCCTCTGTTCTTTCCTTATTAATTGCCCTCTGTGGAATTTACTTCTGTATTCAACAATCTGAGTGGCCTAACACACCATCACTGAGTTTTCTTGCCATTCTTGTGTCCTTTTTGTGTCATTCTAGCTGTTTTAACTTTTCTTCTGTTCCTCCGTATCAAGAGACCATGTTTTATTTTTTAAATGGAAGTAGGTCTTAGACACTGGCTCCCACGGTAACCTTTTAAGTACAACAACCCACAAAGCAGATATTTTCACCCCTGTACATGTCAGGATGTTGAAAATGCAGATCTGACTTTAAAATCCATGTTTTCTTTACTCCACCAGGCTGCCTTTCAAAATATCCTTTGAGTACCCATTTTGTATAGGTTCTGATGTAGGTATTACCCTCACTCAACAGAGCAGGAAGCAAGAATTCAGTATGTACCAGAAGCCCACCTTATACACAGTTACCTGTGGAGAAAAGTAGCTCTCTTTATCGGAACAAATCTTGTACAGGTTTATTAAGAACCTTTCTTAACAAAAAAGTTGTTGACCGGGAACTTTCCTATTGAGTGGCCTCATGTTTGCCCAGTAAAGTCTCTTGGAAAGTATAAATGCAGATGAAACTGCTTGTGAATTTCTCAAGTCCCAAAGACGGGAACAGGGACCTGGAATACTGTGGTGATGGTCGAAAGATTCTTCCACATCAACATTTATGTATATCCTTGCAATAAACTTCTCATGTGAATTACCTGTGTTCCCATGCCACATAACTGAGTAATTGCTGGAGAACGGTTAACAACTCAGATCTGACTCTTAACACCTATGTTCTTTTTTTGCCCTTTGCTGGGTTCTTAGTTCCCTAACCAGGCAGTGAACCCCTGACCATAACTACTAGACAACCAAGGAATTACCAAGTCTATATTCTTCAAAATTGCAAAGTTTGTATTTGTTTGCTCATCTGCAGTCATCCTTTCCCTAGGCATGGAAAAATAAGTGTTTCTCAATCTGATCTATCAATTAGTTCCTTAACTTTTCAATCTCTTCTGTGTATAAATATGTTCAGTACTTATGAAAATAACCTTATTCCTACTATCCATCTTCTATTGTCACTGAAGTCTCCCTCAGGTCTTGGCATAAAAAGTGTTAGCCATTGGCATAATGAGAGCAATGTGACATTTCAAGCAAAATACAATGATAGACATTGATAAAGCTTTTATCATTTTTTCACAAACATAACTTGAGACAGGGTTATTCTTGCCATTGTGGCTTTAGAACTTAACTGCCCGCTCATTTGTCAAGTACCACCTTCTATTAGAACTTATCCTTAATAACTACCACTCTCCTACTTTGCTCTAGTTAGACCTTCGTCTTCCTATCCATCCCTTGATACTTTAAATGTTACACAGACAGTCCATGCGGTGTTTCTGTCTCAGTTCCTTGGCCCAATCTCCAATGATTTCTGCTCTGTTTTAGCCACCCTTGGTTATATGCTGGCCATTGTCACCACTCTAAACTGCTCCATCTTAAAACGCTATTGCATCTTATTCACTGACTATTCTTTCCACTTTGTTTAATGAACTATTCCTCTACCATTTTTTTTTCCATTCTAGTCATTCTTTTGGAATAGGCTGAATTTCCTTTCATCTCTTTGTTGGACTTTGATAAAAATGAAACATTTGTGCCTGCCTTTGGACATCTAAAAACTAACCAAGGGGGACTTCTCTGGTGGTCTGATGGCTAGGACTTGATGTTCCCGATTCAGGAAGCCTGGGTTCAATCCCTGGTTGGAGAGCTAGATCCCACATGCCACAGCTGAGAGTGTGCATGCCTCAACTGAAAAATCCCACATAGTGCAGTGAAGATCCAAGATTCTGCGTGCTGCAACTGACACCCAGCTCAGCCAAATGAAAAGCTATGGGAAGGGGCCACCCCTCCACCCCCTGCTCATACACACCAACCTCAGCTGTGCTACCTACCACCTAAAGTATGCTCTTCGTACTAAAGAGCAGACACAGAGACTGGGAACAAACTGCAGAGATAATGTTCATGTCAAAAGAATGAGTCTTAAAAAGAAACCTGCCCAAGGAAATCACTATAGAGCAGATTTTTATCACTATGAATCCATGTGTGCTGTGTGTGCTTACTCGCTCAGTCACATCCAACCCTTTGTGACCCCGTGGATGGTAGCCCGCCAGACTCCTCTGTTCATGGGGATTCTCCAGGCCAGAATACTGGAGTGGGTAGCCTTTCCCTTCTCCAGGGCATCTTCCCAACCCAGGGATTGAACCCAGGTCTCCCACATTGCAGGCGGATTGGAAGCCCATGGCTCACTTCAAATGGAGCCTCTGCCCCTATAGTCCCACTAGATTTTTCTAGTCATCTCTCCTGTTCCCTGCAGTGACTATTTCAAACCAATATTCTTCAGCCTCTTATCCCCACCATTCTGTTCCCTTTCTGCAAGTAACCTTATTTATTTACTTCAGAGGCAAAAATGGAAGCTATCAATTAGGAGCTCTGATAACATCTCGCAACTCATAACTTGGTCACCCATCTCCATCTGCACCATTCTCTTCTTTCCCTACCATCTAAACAGGACAGGCATCCCTCTCAAGTCCAGTGCCAATGCCTGGGCCCTGAATCCTAGTCCTTCCTTCTTTGGAGACCTCTGACTTTTCCCCACTTTACTAAATTCTTATCATAAGTGTCTAAATATGCTGAAGGCTCCCATTAAAACAAACAGATCCTTCTATCTCCCAGGTACCATGTACTTTTTTCCACTTTACAGCTGAACTTCTCAGAGTAGTTGGATATTAATACTTAGGTCCTCTCCATTCCCACTCTTCCTCCCACTTCTGTAACCTTTATTGAGGAGAAGAAAATGGCAACCCACTCCAGTATTCTTGCCTGGGAAACCCCATAGACAGAGGAGCCTGGTGGGCTACAATCCATGGGGTTGCAAAGAGTAGGACACGACTGAGCATAGCATAGCAACCTTTATTGAAATAGTTCGTGAGCTCACCTTAGCTCACCAAGTGACCTTCATATCCCTAAATCCAGTGGCTATTTCCCCAGCTTACTTCATTTCTCAGTGGCATCTGGTACTATTGACTAGTTCCTCATCAACACTCTCACTGGTGTCTGTGATTCCACTCAATGGTTTTACTACTACCTCTGGCCACAGCTTCTTAGCCTCCTTTGTAGGATTACCTGCCTCCAACCATTAAATCTAAAAGTTTCTCTAGGTCCTGTTCTTTCTCATTCTAATTTTTCTGGGATTGATTCATCTTCATGCTGAGCCCTAGTTACTGATGACTCACATCTCTCCTCTGAGCTACTTGATTGATGTCTCCACTTAGGTGTTTCAAAAACATCCCAACTCAACATGTTTTCTGATAAATTTTTCCTCCTAGGCCTAGTACTCAACCAGTTGCAGAAACTAGAAAACTTCACCTATCCCTTCACTCAACTGCCAAAATCCTATCCGATTAAATTTCAAAAAATCCCTTGATTCTGTCTGCTTCTCTTCATCATCACAATCTCTCACCAGGATTATTGCAATTCCTGCTTCTCATACTCACTTTTGCAGCCTTCCAATCTATTCTCCATGCACTAGCCAGAAGACACAAACCGATGCTTAAGACTTTGCAATAGCTCCCCATTTTTACACTAAACACATTCTGTACGTGACCTACAAGGCCCTGCATGATCCAGCCCCTGCCTATCTCAGCTTAATCTTGTCCGTAACTGTCAAACACTGGGCAGTTAATACTGTTCGCTGAATTGAAATGAACCACACACCTCACTCTCTGTGTGTCCTAACCACTCTGGCCTTTCATTCCTCTAACCTGTCATACCTGAGTCCTCTGTACCTGTTGTTTCCTGACTTGCAGTGCTTTCCCCACCTCATTTCTACTCATTCTTGAGTACTTAGTTCAAATACTTTCCTCAAATAACTTATCCCAGACTCCAGCTCCTATAAATGCTTCTGCTTTTGGCTTGTAGTGCTTGTACACTTGGTAATTATAAACCCCATGAGGTCAGAGTCCTTGTCTGTATTGCTCACCATGGTATCCTTATCACCATGCCTCGCACATAAAAGTGCTTGATAAATATTTGTTGAATGAGTATCTTTCAGTCTCTTCCTAGCTCAATCAACTATTTATATAATAAGAGAAAGGTTTTTAATCAAAAGGGACAGCAATGAATCTGCATTTGACATTTCACCAATGATTTTGAAGTTTTTTTTCATTCAAAATTTCACTGTTTGAATCTTCCTTAATGAGATAAGTCAACACCCAAAAACCTCTGCAGCAAATTATTCATAGCTTATTATGTGGGAGGCTGGGAAATGTTATCTTTAATCTTACTAGTCATTTACCCAGTTAAAAGTGGGAGGTTCTGGGGCTTCCCTGGTGGCTCAGTGGTAAAAAGAATCTGCCTGCCAATGCAGGGGATACGAGTTTGACCCCTGGTCTGGGAATATGCCACATGCCACAGGATAACTAAGCCTGCATGCCACAACTCCTGAAGCCTGGGCACCTGGAGCCCATGCTCTACAAGAGAAATTGCAATGAAAGGCCTGTGTACTGCAACTAGAAATTAGCTCCGGCTCACCACAGCTACAGAAGACCTGAGTGCAGCAACAAAGACCCAGTGCAGTCATAAAAATACATAAATTTAAAAAGGTGTTTTTTGTTTTTTTTTAACTTTGAGGTTCTGCTACTAAGAAAGAAAAGAATGGCTACTGGGAGGTACTGCCAATCCACTTTCCATACTAACCAAGGGTGATTCTTGCTTACAGGCTCAGTATTAGGTAAACAAGCATATGGACTACACCTTCCCACGATACTCTCAGGATTTCTACTTTCCCAAGTCTCCCAGGTTCAGTACCTGATCTGAGAACTTCCAGATGTGTAAACTGGATCTAGAAAACACAGAGGAACAGAGATCAAATTGCCAGCCCCATAGAAAAAGCAAGAGCATTTCAGAAAAACATCTAATTCTGCTTTATTGACTGTGCCAAAACCTTTGACTGTGTGGATCACAACAAACTGTGGAAAATTCTTTAAGAGATGGCAATACCAGACCACCTTACTTGCCTCCTGAGAAATCTGTATTCAGATCAAGAAGCAACAGTTAGAACTGGACATGGAACAACAGACTCGTTCCAGATTGGGAAAGGAGTATGTCAAGGCTGTATATTGCCACCATGTTTATTTAACTTACGCATAGAGTACATCATGCAAAATACTGGGCTGGATGAAGCAAAAGTGGAATCAAGATTGCCGGGAGAAATATCAATAACCTCAGATACATAGACGACAGCACGCTTATGAAAGGAAGTGAAGAGCATCATGGTGAAAGTGAAAGAGGAGAGTGAAAAAGCTGGCTTGAACTCAATGTTCAAAAAACGAAGATCATGATATCTAGTCCCATTCCCTCATGGCAAATAGATGGGGAAACAATGCCAGAGACAGAGTTTATTTTCTTGGGCTCCCAAATTACTGCAGATGGTGACTACAGCCAAGAAATTAAGACGCTTGCTCCTTGGAAGAAAAGCTATGGGCAACCTAGGCAGCATATTAAAAAGCTGACAAAGGTCCATCTAGTCAAAACTATGGTTTTTCCAGTAGTCATGTAAGGGATGTGAGTTGGACCATAAAGAAGGCTGAGCGCTGAAGAATTGATGCTTTCGAAATGTGTTGGAGAAGACTCTTAAGAGTCCCTTGGACTGCAAGATCAAACCAGTCAATCCTAAGGGAAATCAGCCCTGAATGTTCATTGGAAGGACTGATGCGGAAGCTGAAACTCCAATACTTTGGCTACCTGATGTGAAGTACTGAGTCATTGGAAAAGAGTGATGCTGGGAAAGATTGAAGGCAGAAGGGGATGACAGAGGATAAGATGGTTGGATGGCATCATTAACTCTATAGACATGAGTTTGAGCAAGCTCTGGGAGTTGATGATGGGCAGGGAGGGCTGGCGTGCTGCAGTCCATGGGGTCGAAAAGAGTCAGACAGGACTGTACAACTGAACTGACTGAAACTTTGACCCAAGCAACTGAAAAAACGGACTTGCTATTTACTGAGACGTGGAAGAAAATGAAAGAAACAGGCTTATTTGGGGGAGGAGGCAGTTAGGACTCAGGTTTTGGACCTTTTAAGTTTTTAAGTTCGGGATTCTTATCAGATATCTAAAGTGGAGCTGGGACTCTGTCACATGCTGAATTTCTATTTATTTTAATCATTCAGGCGTTTTCCCCTGCCGTCACTACCCCAGATTTTGAGCTCCTCTGTGATCAAGGAGTTTGTCTTGGATTTTTTGCTAGGTGTGGTGGCCTAGGTGGGGTGGTTTGGGGTGTCCCAATGACCCCTGTTGTGGGGGCCCGTAGCAACTTACAGGATCAGCAATAGATAAACAGGCAATATGGACTACACCCGCTCACGACGCCCGCAGGATTGCTACTTTCCCAAACCAAACAAGTCGTTCTTTTCCAGACCCAACCAGCCAGACTGCGTATTCCCAAGCCTGAGGGCAGAGGGTAGACGGCAGATTTGGCCTGGGCCCGCCCCCTCTGCCGGGGCCCCGCCCCGGGCCCCGCCCCTTCCTGTCCCCGCAGGCGCTNCTATCCCCCCTAGTAGTCCGTTGTACCCGCCCCTCCTTTCTCTCCTCAACACGTTCTGTTAGTCCACGGGCGAGGGCAAACGGGACCGGGACTTTGCTGCCTGTCTGTGACGACCTGTTCCCCTTCAGGCGAGCTCCAGGCTCCAGTCCCAGTGACAGCTCCCTGCTACTCTGAGGTCCTCTGAGTGAGCCCTTTTAGGTGCGTGAGCCACTTTGCCTTCAGTGATCATACGTGTGCGTGCCAGTCTCGGTGAGGGGGTGCCTCTACCAGTGATCATACGTGTGCATGCCAGTCTCGGTGTGGGGGTGGCTGTGAATAGAGCAAGCCTGTTCCCGAGACCCAAGTCTAAGTTCATCCATTTCTCCTACAGGCACTTCCCCATGAAACCTCACCAGCACATCCCGCTCTCTTCCCTTCCCTTGCCTTCTGTGCCCCATTGTCCAGGTGAGAGGATGGTGTTAGGGGCAGTGGGAAGGCACTCCTGTGCAGGGAGGGCCCTACCTCCATCCTGGGCCTACTTTTCACAGGTCTTAAGGGGAAGCTGTGGGGTTGGTTGAGGGTCTCAGGAAACTGCAGCTCTATCCATCTCACTGTCCTAAGTCCCTCCCTTTCCCGTTCTCCCAATCCTCTTGACATTGCCCAGAGCCTAAGCCCCCTTCTCTTGCCCGGTCTTGCGCTGCGCCACGCAGGTGAGATCCACCAACCAGGAGCCTGGAACTGGCAGTTGGATCCTGAGCAGTGGGCAGGAGCAGTTCGACGGCAGTTGAATGCCTGGCTCCTCTTGGTCTCAGATGAAGAGGCATCATCTAAAGCCCTTGAATCTCGGCACTCCATAGGTGTCCTGGACAAAGCAGAGCAGCGCCAAGCCTGTCAGGGAAAAAAGAGGCAGTCCCTGAAGGCAGTGACTTGGTCCGAGCGGCCCACAGTGCTGGAGCTCCTGGTAACTGAGCTCCAAACCCTGTTCTCGAAAGTGCTACAGGACGGCAGCCCTGCTGCGTGGAGCTACCTGCATGCCGTGCTGGGTCTGCTGCCCCCATATCGAGCGCTGCTGGTCGGTCGCCTTGACTTGCTGCCTTTCCTAGAGCGGCTGTACCGCTGGGCACCCTGGGTTCAGGCCCAACTCCACCTGGATCTGCTGGATGCCATAGACCAGGCATTTCCCCGAGATACCTCATTGTTAGAGGGCACCTCCCATGTTGATTGCTATCCCCAGAAGAAGCAGTTCCATCATGGGACCCCACGCCCAGCATGCCCTTTTGTCCAGGCCCAGTGGGAAGGGCAGCAAGTCGAGGACGATTTGGCCACATGGCTGCGACCACTGACCCTGCCCGAGCTACAGCACAGCCTGGGTATTGTCGGTGCAGAAGTGGCCATGGAAGAGACCCAGTGGCTACATGGCCTCAGGCTTCTGCCCTTGGCACTGGCGACTGACATCCCAGTACAGTATGAAAGCAGTGACGCTGACAACGCAGAGGAAGAGGCTGTTGGAAGAACAGAGACCAAGTAAGTGAGGAACCTAGTCCAGGGCTTCGAGCAAAGCAAAGAAAAAAAACCTCTGCCTTTCTGTCTGCTAATAATTCCAGTGGCCTCAGTGTTAATCCCCTTAGGAAAATGCAGAAATTAATGAAAATCACAAGTCAACCTTGAGGAAGCCAAAGCTTCAGAAAACAGCCTGAGTTTCCAGAGTTTCTAGACTTCTTTCTCATGTAGTGCTCAGTTGTTTTTCTCACTTGTTCCATAATCCCTGAGTCTTGCCTCTGGGCCTACCTACTGCAGGATACTTAATCTGGGTCTCTCCCTCCAGATGCTCCTACATGAGTGCCTGTCTGGGGCCCCTCCCACTCATGTCTATGTGAGCTAAACCAGCTCCAAGGCAGACTAGAGTTGGCTGCACTGCCAGCTAGGACTTTTCATTCTGATCCTTCCAGAGTCTTCTTGCCCTACAAGTGTGGGACTCTTGGCCCTTGGAGTGATGATTTTCTCCCCAGTCTGGCTCTTAAACTGCTCTCTGAGGATTTCAGAATGCATACAGAGATGCCCTCTTCTCAGAGTTCTCTAAATCTAGTCTTGGAATTTGTCCCTGTCCCCTGGCCAGCTTCTCTGTGACACATTCTAGAAACTCAAGCTGTTTTCTATTTCATATTCTCTAGGATTGGCTTGCAGGCATTCATACGTTCACTATCTGGGAAGAAGGCTAGTTTTACCTTCAATCAACCTTGGTGTTCTCAACTTTATGTCTGTTTATGGCTGGGTCAGACTTCCCTGGTGGCTCAGACGGTGAAACGTCTGTCTACAATGCAGGAGACCAGGGTTCAATCCCTGGGTTGGGAAGATCCCCTGGAGAAGGAAATGGCAATCCACTCCAGGACTATTGCCTGGAAAATCCCATAGACAGAGGAGCCTGGTAGGCTACAGTCCATGGGGTCGCAAAGAGTTGGACAGGACTGAGCAACCTCACTATATCACTGTATATGGCTGGGTCAAGTTTTTCCTGAAGCCTTAGAGCCTTAACGGTGGGCAGATAGGCAGGCTTTTGGGGCCCTGATGGAAGGTGTCTAGTGCTTTCATTGTGTATGCCTTCAATTGCCTCACCAGATGCTTTTTTTTCAGTGATCTGCCCTGTGCCCTGAGTATAAGTCTCCTTTCCTGGGGGAGCAGTCTAGATCGAGTGAGAATGGGCTGAGATGCTGGCAAGAAGTCAAGTTCTTGGTCCTCTTTTTGGAGCTGGCAGTAAACCTCTGAGTCCTAGTTAATATGGCTTAATTTCACCATATTCCCCAGGACTGGCCTTGCAGGCATTCATACATCAAGAAGTATTATTGGATAAACAATATATATCAGGAACTGCTAGATGCCGAGGATACAGAAGTGAAAAGAGAGATTCAATCTCTTCCGTTGGGTTTTGCTGCTGGTGCTGCTGCTAAGTTGCTTCAGTTGTGTCCGACTCTGTGCGACCCCACAGATGGGATTCTCTAGGCAAGAGTACTGGAGTGGGTTGCCATTTCCTTCTACACCCTGGGGTTTTACAGTTTAGTTAAGGGAGATAGATGTTAAATTAGTTGATTTAAGTAAAATAGCTTTACAATTTGTGTTAAATGCTACAAATTCAAAGAACACTGCCTTTTCCCTGGCTCTTCCTCTGTGTGTGTGTGTGTGTGTGTGTGTGTGTGTGTGTGTGTGAGTGTGTGTGCATACACATCAGAATTAGGAGAAAGCACATCAGAGGAGTCTGGGTTTAAATTTGGATTAACAAAATACCTCGAAGGTCAGGAAGTGAAATAAAGTGGAAAGTTTTAAAGAGGAGGAAGCAGACAGTGCTAAACTCTACCAAGACAATTAAGAAAAATCTGAAAAAATATTCACTGGATCTAGCAACAAGGAAGAGGTTGGTGAGAGCAGTTTCAGTGTAATTTTGTGATGAGAAAGTCATACTGTAGTGCATTCAGAAGTGAATGGAAGGGGAAGAAGTAGAAATCACGTTTCATTCTTTCGTGAAGCTTAGCTTGAAAGAGAGAGATTAGGACAGCAGATTGAAAGAACAGTGGTGTCTGAGTAGGATTTTCAAAAAATTGAGAGGTATTTATAACTCTCAAGACAGTCTGAGAAGTTGGTGCTCAATAAATATTTGTAGAGTGAATGAATATGTATAGGCTAACAATGGAAGAAGAGGAGATTAAAAATACTTCATGAAGAGGGGAGAAGGGGTCCAGAGCACAAATGGAGAAATTAGTCTTGCAGAGAAGAAGGTCACTCCTTCCACTCAAATTTGGAGGCAAAAGTAGAATGGAAATACGTACAGATAAATGTGTGGGAAGGCAGCAGAACTTGAGGGAGTTATTTCATGGCTGAGAGCCTCAGTTTTCGCTGGGCAGGGACAGAGGCAAAGAAGGGGGCTGGGAGCTCGGCCGGGCGGATTGGGAGTGGGGAGGTGGAAGCCTGCAATAGCAGTCAAGGAGACTGCAAGGGGTAGCTGCCTGAGGACTTGTACTAAGACATCGAGCAGAGTGAGCCCACAGATGAGACTGGACTCCCAAGAGTCTATACAGGAGATGATATTTCTGTTCTTAGATCTTCTGAACCTGCTTGGTACAAGTAGGGCTTTAATTATTGAGGAAATGAAACTTTAGTGCAGTTACACCATTAAGATGTCCTGATCTAATGTCAAAATCACAAACCCTGTTGTTGATGTGAACTTCATTTAATTTTATTAATTAATTTATTTGTTTTTGGCTGCTCTGGGTCTTCATTGCTGCCAGTGGGATCTCTCTAGTTGCAGAAACCTGGGGCCACTCCCCGGTTTTCATGCCGGGTCTTCTCGTTGCGGTGGCCTCTTTTGTTGCAGACACAGGCTCAGCACTTGTGGTGCGAGGGCACAGCTGCTCTGCGGCATGTGGAATCTTCCAGGACCAAGGATTGAACCCGTGTCCCCTGCGTTGGCAGGTGGATTCTCAACCAGTAGACCACCGGGGAAGTCCCGATGTGAACTTTAGGATGGCATTGTAGCCCTGGGGTAACTTGTTCTGTTGAGCTAGATTTGGGTTAATTAATGGCATGAATATACTTGGACTGATTAAGTCTAAACTGAATTATTCAGAGGGTTTTTGGTTTGTTTTATTTTTGTGCTCTGAGTTTGCTCTAACCAAATTTGTTAGTCCAGATAATTGACTTTTGGCTTCTCTTATAATTAATTGTAATACCAATTTGATCAGCTGGTATAGTGGAGGGGTAGGAAGGGTTGGTGCAGGCTTGAGGGTGCTGAAGGATGTATAGTTGAATCCCAGCTGGCAAGAGATGGATGTGAAGGTGGAGTTTGGGTGATGATGGAGAAAAGGCAAGAAAGAACACACAGGCATGGAGATCATGAAGAATTGGAAAGCAGGTATAATGGGGACAAAGATAGGAGATCTAGAAGGCTAGGAACATTGCCAGAGAGGAGATATCTAGGACTGTGGGCTTGCAAGGTCATGAGTTGAGACAGCAAAGTAGTCCCATGACTTTTACTGAGTATTATGTAACACTGATGTCATAGTAATCACAATCAATCCAGAACGATTACTCATTTATCAGAAAGGGAAGGGTTCTTCACACACAGATCTGAATGACTGCAGCTGCCTGACTGTGTCACCTCTTGGACTGTATTCGTTCAGCATGTAAACCTTTGTGTGTAGATGGTTGACAGGCTCTAACAAGGCCACATCAGGTCCTCTCAGGCACCTAATCTAGCTCCTTTGTTCACTGGCAGACAGTGGTCGCCTGACCATTTGGCTCTGCCTCTTCTCTCCTGACTTTGTATCATACAGGTCTCAGCTGGACTTGGAAGTTCCTGAGGAGAAGATCCTCCAAAAAAGAAGCACTGGCTTCTTGCCACAGATTTCCCTTCTGGGTAGCCAGATAATGGCCGTTATGAAGACAGAGAGATACCTGAAGAAGATCCACTTCCTTTATCTCAACGTGGCTCCCAGCCGCTACTTTACGTGAGAGCCCATGCCCAGAGCCCTGGCCTGCTCCTCCCTGACCGCCCCCCACCGCTCCGCACTGTCTTCCCCTCCTCCTCTCCAGACCCAGACCCGATACTTTCCTGTCCTCCCTCCCCTCTCATTTCTTCTGTCTCCCAGGTTCCCTCTTTCTTCCCTCTCCGCCTTCTCTCCGCTCTTCACTTCCTCTTGCTCCCCTTTGCTTTCATAGCTTTTCGTGTTAGTCACTCTTTTCTGCTTTTTGCTCTGTCTTCTTTATTTTGTCCTAGAATGACAGAAACATTTGGTCATCGCCTCAGAAGGGAATTTGATGGTGAACTCTTCTAACTCCAGTGCAAGAATCAGGTGTTCATTTAAACCTTTGTGTTTCACAAGGCATCATTTTCCTTAGACTACTTTCCTTTAACTTTTACCTTTTGGTCCTCATGTTATCTCTGTGCTATGAAAACAACTCTTCTTCCATATGACTCGAGAGTCATTCATTCACTTTCTTCCATTAGATCAAAATCTTTAGTATTTTTAAAAGCCCTGTTCAAGTCTCTTCTCTTCCCAGAAATATCAGTAGTAATTACCGTTAATCAAGCTTTTTAAAAATACCTGTGTCATTTAATCCCCACCTACCAGGTAGGTGCCATTATTATTCCATATATGAGATGAGTAGACTGATGCATAGACAGGTTACATGACTTGTCCAAGACTACATAGTAAGTGGTAGAAACAAGACTGAAACCTGGCACTGTCTTAACTCGAAAGTCCATCCTCTTGAGCAGTATCTGATATCTACTCCCAGGAATCTGTGTATCCTGCAAACACTGACCTCTTTCTCCTGAACTTCAGTAGGGCTAATGATCTGAGCTACCATCCACTGATTTACTGATCAACTCACTTAACAAGAGCTCACCGAGAGCACTGTGCTTGTTATTAAGCAATTGTCTCTTGGCTCTAGTTCTGCTCTTTTCTCTCTGCTTTGTGATGCGGGGGCTGGGACTCTGTAAACTTCATTTCTCTTTTTTCAGCTAGCTTCCTGTTAGGTTTGATTAATAGGGGGTGTTAGAAGGAGACCGAATAGCAAGATAGAAGGAGAAGGGACTTTGTCCTTCCTCTGCTTTCCCTTCATATCATTGCCCCAGAAATGGTCGTTCACTGTGCCAGCAGCAGGCCCTTTCTGAAGTAGCCTCTTCCTGATCCTGGCACTGCAAGAGGGATCAACGCCAACCAAGGGGTAGCCCTTCCCATCGAAGTTCCTAATCATAGCTCTACAAGGCCCCTCCTCCCAACTCCTTATTTATTAGCAGCAGCCAGGCGGCATTCCTTAGAAATCCCTGTGCTACAAGCCCCTCCTCCAAATCCATGGCTTCTGAGAACCCAAACCTCTTTCCTTTGTTCCTCTAATCTCAGGGCTAGCATCCACTTCCTGTAGTAACTGTCTCTGCTCTATTTTAGTTTTCCCTTTTTGCTTTTCAGGTGTCCTCTGACACCTTTTCTGAAACACATTTTCTTTATTGAATTCACTTTGTTGAAATGCTGAATGCAATTTCTGCTTTCCTGACTGGACTCTGATATAGTACTTGGCATCATGAGTGGTCTCAGGAAACGATCCTCAAATATGGGATTCTGATACTGGTTTGGTAATGTCCTTGGCCATGGACAGTACTAGGCTTCTTGCTAATGGGAAATAGCATGCTAGTAATCCATGACCTGTGGTGACATCACAACTGACTGGATTGACACTGTAGTTGAAGATGATGAACTACCTACTGACACCTAGTGGAGGCTACACTTGACTGTCCAGCCGTAGTGATAGTAATGGTAGCGATGCGGGATGGGAGCCCTGTTGACAATGGTGGAGAGCCTATAGAAAGAAAGTGACAAGCTTAGGACTTTCAACTACCAGCTCAGTCATAGTCAGAGAAGCAACATATTCAAAGCTAATTAGGCACAGAGAGAAACAAGAAACCATGAGCAAGAGAACTAAAAAAGCAGTGAATAATTACAGGGCCCACATCTGCCCAAAAAGGAACACAGTGAAGTGAGTTTTGCACTTGTTGCTGCTTTTCTCCAAACAGAGATTCCAGTAGAGGCAATGGTGTGTCAGTTTTACTATATGCTCCGGAAAGATAGAGAAGAGGAGGTGACCTTTCATCAGACTCAGAAAACTAAAGAGCAGAAGTGGGTTTAAAGCAGATTTGGTTTTAAAACAAAAGAGCTGGGGGCCCACACCAAGGAGGGAGGTGTTTTCTGGTTCAACCTGTGTTGTAACCAGAGTCCCATCTGGAAGCCCAGGGGATGTAATTTGTGGGTTCTCTAATGATCTTCATGTTTTATCTAGATACTTTGCCAGTTTTTCTAGTTGTTCTCAAGGGGAGTGTTGGTCCGTATTGCTAGTGCACCTTCAGTAAAAGTGGAAACCTGGNTACTGAGTATTATGTAACACTGATGTCATAGTAATCACAATCAATCCAGAACGATTACTCATTTATCAGAAAGGGAAGGGTTCTTCACACACAGATCTGAATGACTGCAGCTGCCTGACTGTGTCACCTCTTGGACTGTATTCGTTCAGCATGTAAACCTTTGTGTGTAGATGGTTGACAGGCTCTAACAAGGCCACATCAGGTCCTCTCAGGCACCTAATCTAGCTCCTTTGTTCACTGGCAGACAGTGGTCGCCTGACCATTTGGCTCTGCCTCTTCTCTCCTGACTTTGTATCATACAGGTCTCAGCTGGACTTGGAAGTTCCTGAGGAGAAGATCCTCCAAAAAAGAAGCACTGGCTTCTTGCCACAGATTTCCCTTCTGGGTAGCCAGATAATGGCCGTTATGAAGACAGAGAGATACCTGAAGAAGATCCACTTCCTTTATCTCAACGTGGCTCCCAGCCGCTACTTTACGTGAGAGCCCATGCCCAGAGCCCTGGCCTGCTCCTCCCTGACCGCCCCCCACCGCTCCGCACTGTCTTCCCCTCCTCCTCTCCAGACCCAGACCCGATACTTTCCTGTCCTCCCTCCCCTCTCATTTCTTCTGTCTCCCAGGTTCCCTCTTTCTTCCCTCTCCGCCTTCTCTCCGCTCTTCACTTCCTCTTGCTCCCCTTTGCTTTCATAGCTTTTCGTGTTAGTCACTCTTTTCTGCTTTTTGCTCTGTCTTCTTTATTTTGTCCTAGAATGACAGAAACATTTGGTCATCGCCTCAGAAGGGAATTTGATGGTGAACTCTTCTAACTCCAGTGCAAGAATCAGGTGTTCATTTAAACCTTTGTGTTTCACAAGGCATCATTTTCCTTAGACTACTTTCCTTTAACTTTTACCTTTTGGTCCTCATGTTATCTCTGTGCTATGAAAACAACTCTTCTTCCATATGACTCGAGAGTCATTCATTCACTTTCTTCCATTAGATCAAAATCTTTAGTATTTTTAAAAGCCCTGTTCAAGTCTCTTCTCTTCCCAGAAATATCAGTAGTAATTACCGTTAATCAAGCTTTTTAAAAATACCTGTGTCATTTAATCCCCACCTACCAGGTAGGTGCCATTATTATTCCATATATGAGATGAGTAGACTGATGCATAGACAGGTTACATGACTTGTCCAAGACTACATAGTAAGTGGTAGAAACAAGACTGAAACCTGGCACTGTCTTAACTCGAAAGTCCATCCTCTTGAGCAGTATCTGATATCTACTCCCAGGAATCTGTGTATCCTGCAAACACTGACCTCTTTCTCCTGAACTTCAGTAGGGCTAATGATCTGAGCTACCATCCACTGATTTACTGATCAACTCACGTAACAAGAGCTCACCGAGAGCACTGTGCTTGTTATTAAGCAATTGTCTCTTGGCTCTAGTTCTGCTCTTTTCTCTCTGCTTTGTGATGCGGGGGCTGGGACTCTGTAAACTTCATTTCTCTTTTTTCAGCTAGCTTCCTGTTAGGTTTGATTAATAGGGGGTGTTAGAAGGAGACCGAATAGCAAGATAGAAGGAGAAGGGACTTTGTCCTTCCTCTGCTTTCCCTTCATATCATTGCCCCAGAAATGGTCGTTCACTGTGCCAGCAGCAGGCCCTTTCTGAAGTAGCCTCTTCCTGATCCTGGCACTGCAAGAGGGATCAACGCCAACCAAGGGGTAGCCCTTCCCATCGAAGTTCCTAATCATAGCTCTACAAGGCCCCTCCTCCCAACTCCTTATTTACTAGCAGCAGCCAGGCGGCATTCCTTAGAAATCCCTGTGCTACAAGCCCCTCCTCCAAATCCATGGCTTCTGAGAACCCAAACCTCTTTCCTTTGTTCCTCTAATCTCAGGGCTAGCATCCACTTCCTGTAGTAACTGTCTCTGCTCTATTTTAGTTTTCCCTTTTTGCTTTTCAGGTGTCCTCTGACACCTTTTCTGAAACACATTTTCTTTATTGAATTCACTTTGTTGAAATGCTGAATGCAATTTCTGCTTTCCTGACTGGACTCTGATATAGTACTTGGCATCATGAGTGGTCTCAGGAAACGATCCTCAAATATGGGATTCTGATACTGGTTTGGTAATGTCCTTGGCCATGGACAGTACTAGGCTTCTTGCTAATGGGAAATAGCATGCTAGTAATCCATGACCTGTGGTGACATCACAACTGACTGGATTGACACTGTAGTTGAAGATGATGAACTACCTACTGACACCTAGTGGAGGCTACACTTGACTGTCCAGCCGTAGTGATAGTAATGGTAGCGATGCGGGATGGGAGCCCTGTTGACAATGGTGGAGAGCCTATAGAAAGAAAGTGACAAGCTTAGGACTTTCAACTACCAGCTCAGTCATAGTCAGAGAAGCAACATATTCAAAGCTAATTAGGCACAGAGAGAAACAAGAAACCATGAGCAAGAGAACTAAAAAAGCAGTGAATAATTACAGGGCCCACATCTGCCCAAAAAGGAACACAGTGAAGTGAGTTTTGCACTTGTTGCTGCTTTTCTCCAAACAGAGATTCCAGTAGAGGCAATGGTGTGTCAGTTTTACTATATGCTCCGGAAAGATAGAGAAGAGGAGGTGACCTTTCATCAGACTCAGAAAACTAAAGAGCAGAAGTGGGTTTAAAGCAGATTTGGTTTTAAAACAAAAGAGCTGGGGGCCCACACCAAGGAGGGAGGTGTTTTCTGGTTCAACCTGTGTTGTAACCAGAGTCCCATCTGGAAGCCCAGGGGATGTAATTTGTGGGTTCTCTAATGATCTTCATGTTTTATCTAGATACTTTGCCAGTTTTTCTAGTTGTTCTCAAGGGGAGTGTTGGTCCGTATTGCTAGTGCACCTTCAGTAAAAGTGGAAACCTGGCATTTTTTGTTTCACTTTGAGGTTTTCTTTCAGTGTATTTGCAGTTATCAAAATTTTCTTATATTTGTCCTAGATTGCCACACTTGCAAGGATCTCAGTCCCCAGGCCAGGGATTGAACCTGGGCCACAGCAGTGAAAGCCAGAAATCCTAATCTCTAGGCCACCAGGGAACCAACCCCCTGTCCTAGATTTTGATTTCTACTTAGGAAAGAATACATTCCTTCACTTCCTTAGGGTCTTTGCTCAGCTCTCCCTGACTCCTGCCCTGTGCAGGAAGAATAGCCTCCTTTAAGAAGGCCACAGGGAAAGGAGCATCCCCTTGGGAAGTCAGGCCTCAGTTAGGATAGGTAGCTATCCTGCAGGATGCTGCATAATCCAGTGGTTAAGAGAGGGGGACTTCAGTCAGGTAGATTTGTTTTTTAAATCCTGGGCTTCCCTGGTGGCTCAGTGGTAAGGAGTCTGCCTGCCAATGCAGGAGATGCAGGTTCAGTCCCTGGGTGAGGAAGATCCCCTGGAGAAGGAAATAGCAAACCATTCCAGTAGTCTTGCCAGGGAAATCCCATTGACAGGGGAGCTTGGTGGGCTACAGTCCATGGTGTTGCAAAAGACACATGGTGTCTCATGGACACAACTTAGCAGCTAAACAACAAAAATTCTTTCCTTAACTGCCTTGTGCAAACTTATGACTTCTCTTTGTTCAGTTTTCTCATCTGTAATTTGGGGATAATAGTATACTTGAGAAGATCTAGTCACTTTGTCAAAAATGAAATAAAGTTTTTATGATTTAACTTACTGAGTTTATTTTGGTCTCTATGTATATGCCCTTGAGTCATTTGCTTAATAATATATGGGGGAAGTGATGGGAGAGAGAGAGAGAGAGAGAGAGGAGGGTGGTTTACCTTTTAGGCATTATATGCATAGGACTTGGGACACGCAGCTTTTAAAAGGCTAAAAAATATTTTTAGTGCTTAAAAATATTACTGACTCCAAGTTATGAAAAGAAAACTGCAGGATAAAAATTAATAAATGCTTTATTAAATGTGCCCAAGCGTGGCATTATGGCATCTAGTTTACCTCAACTAGATATAGCACATAATTTATATGTTATATACTTACATATAGAGTGTATTTAATGTGGGATATGGGAGCATTTTCCTGAAATAAGACAACTTACTACGATTAAAAAATGGCTCTGGAGAAATTTATCTGGTTCACTAGATGGCAGTTTTCCTCTTTATTGGCCTGTGTCTAGTGTTCTAGTTACCCTTGCTTTCCCGTATTCTCAGTTACTCCAAACAGCCTTCCCTGATTATTTCTGCATGTTATTTCAGCATGAAGGATATACATATTTTATCATTTCTAAGATGTAAATTTTTTTTTTCACATTTAAACATTTCTGAAATTGTCATGAGCCTTACAAATTGGTGGCATATCATATTGGGAGCATTTTTTCTTTTAGCGTTTCATAAAGAATGTTGCAGCTTACAGTTGATAGCATCTTAGATTTGACAGGATGTAAGTTCTCTGTGTCTGGAGATATGAACTTCTTGGAACTGGCTAGTAGCCTTTTCCTTTCTTCCCACCTGTTTTTTGGCTTCCTTTTTCTTCTTAATATCACATATTTCTGGTTTGAAGAGCGTTCTGCTCTCTTTCCCTTCTTCCCACTGTCTTCCGCCTTCCTTTTTGCATCCTGGTTTCCCGTTTCTGTCCTTCTTTTGTCCCTCTCTGGAGTCTGCACAAGTTCCCAAGGCCCCCACTGATCTGTGCTCTGGTTTAAAGGCCTTACAGCCTGATGGTGGTGCCAGCCAACAAGGTGAATCCCGAGCACTACATCTTCTCTCCCTTTGGGATCCTGCACGTACACCCCGTGGAGGGCAGTGAGGCGATGACGCTGGGTACCTGGCACCACGACTCTGTCCTCTGGCAGCAGCTCCAGCTTATTCCATTCTTCAAGTGTTGCCTCTTACGCAAGGCCTTAGCCAGGTAGGTGATGGTGACTATGGGGTTTGGGAAGAGGCATCACAAAGAGCCACAGTACACTGTCACTTCCCTCTGGTTTGTAGCTGGAAGAAGGGTGTGAAGTTGCAGAGGCTGCACCGGCATCGGTCTTTCTTAGAGAAACACCTGCTCCTGGCTGTCCCCCACTTTGGAGCTGGGCTGCTCCATATCAGCAGGTGAGTCTTCAAGTCACAACTTCTATGGACTTTAAAAAATATATTTATTTATTTGGCTGCCCTGGGTCTTAGTTGAGGCATATGGGATCTAGTTCCCTGACCAGGGATTGAATCCAACCCCACTGCATTAGGAACACAGAGTTCTCAGCCGCTGGACCACCAGGGAAGTCCCTGCAATGGACTTCTGAAAATTATTTTACAAGCAGTAAGATACACGATCATTTTAGAAGATTTGGAAAATACAAAAAGAGCACAAATGAAAAACTCTTCAGTCTCACCATCTACAGATAAGCATGACATTTCATCACATATTCTTACAGTCTTTTTTCCCATCATATATACAAATGCAATCATACTTTACATAATTGTTATGTAACAATTTTTTCCTCTGAAAAATATATTCTGAACATTATGTATTAATAAATGTCTATATCAACTTTCTTCAGATTGTCCAGTTATTAAATATAAAATCTGAGGATGTAATGTAGGTATTTGAAACTCTGCTCTGACCATGGTATTACTTGAATTTTATTTTTTTAAGAAAAACTTAGTTTCTCCTGTTTTCAGTTCTTTCTTACTTTCTCTGCACAACTCCTCAACCATTGCAGTTATCTTCTGTGATAGGAGTTGCAAGCTCAAATGCCTGCAGGGCCCAAGGAAGAGCTGTGAAAGAAACACAAGGGGCTGGATTCAAGACATTAGGGAGCATGGGACTGCAGTCAGCTTGGGGACTGCACCTGAAAAGGACAGTCACTACTCAGTTTCAATTGATTCTTACCGTTAGGAATATGGATCCAGCATGTCAGCCACATTATTTTTTCAGGATGACCTAGGAATCCACATTTTGATGTTAAATCTCTTAATTTTATCTGGTTATCTTTTAATTTTTATTAAAACACTGTGCTGGCCAACTCTTAGTGGTACATACAAAAACCCTTTCATTCTGAATTTGGCCCATGTGCTACCAGTTCACAACCTCAGCTCTAGATTTTCTCCAGTCTAGCTTAATCATCATGGCATAATTGGATGCACAAATCCGAATTTAAGTCCTAAACACTAGCAAGAGACCTTACTCTTTGAGCCCCAGTTTCCTGATCTGAAAACAAAAGATTTTTTCTACTCAGTTCAGTTCAGTTCAGTCGTGTCCGACTCTTTGCGACCCCGTGAATTGCAGCACGCCAGGCCTCCCTGTCCATCACCAACTCCTGGAGTTCACTCAAACTCATGTCCATCGAGTTGGTGGTGCCATCCAGCCATCTCATCATCTGTCGTCCCCTTCTCCTCCTGCCCCCAATCCCTCCCAGAATCGGATTCTTTTCCAATGAGTCAACTCTTGCATGAGGTGGCCACAGTATTGGAGTTTCAGCTTTACCATCAGTCCTTCCAAAGAACACCCAGGACTGATCTCCTTTAGAATGAACTGGTTGGATCTCCTTGCAGTCCAAGGGACTCTCGAGAGTCTTCTCCAACACCACAGTTCAAAATCATCAATTCTTCGGCATTCAGCATTCTTCACGGTCCAACTTTCACATCCATACATGACCACTGGAAAAACCATAGCCTTGACTAGATGGACCTTTGTTGGCAAAGTAATGTCTCTGCTTTTGAATGTGCTGTCTAGGTTGGTCATAACTTTCCTTCCAAGGAGTAAGTGTCTTTTAATTTCATGGCTGCAGTCACCACCATCTGCAGTTTTTTTGGAGCTCCAAAAGATAAAGTCTGACACTGTTTCCATAGCTGTTTAAAAAAAAAAAGTCACAGTCATAACCAACTCTTTGCAACCCTTTGGACTGTAGCCTGCCAGGCTCCTCTGTCCATGGGATTTTCCAGGCAAGAATACTAGATTAAGTTTCCATTTCCTTCTCCAGGGGAGCTTCCTGATCCAGGGATCGAACCAGCATCTCCCAAGTCTCCTGCTTTGCAGGCGGATTCTTTACTTGATGGCTTCCCTGATAGCTCAGTTGGTAAAGAATCTGCCTAAAACGTAGGAGACCCTAGTTCTATTCCTGGATCAAGAAGATCTGCTAGAGAAGGGATAGGCTACTCACTCCAGTATTCTTGGGCTTCCCTTGTGGCTCAGCTGGTAAAGAATCTGCCTGCAATAAGGCAGACCTGGGTTCAATCCCTAGGTTGGGAAGATCCCTTGGAGAAGGGAAAGGCTACCCACTCCAGTATTCTGGTCTGGAGAATTCCGTGGACTGTATAGAGAATTCCTGGTGGGCTGCTGTCTCTGGGGTCGCAAAGAGTTGGACATTACTGAGTGACTTTCACTTTAACTTACTTTCACTTTCTTTACTCAATGAACCAGCAGTGAGAATTAAATGAGATAGTGAATATAGAGTACCATGTTCAGTGCCTCAGTAGGAACTGAGTAAATGATACCCATGTGATCACACTGTTTATTAGGGAGTCAATTTTTTCAAGGATATTTTGAGATGTAGATTTTTCAGGATGGTTGTGGGGGGAATAGATAACAGAAGTGGGTTTCTTCAGGGATGGTCAGCCCATAGAGAAGTTGGAGGTTCCTCACCTTTGATTCTAAAACCTGCTGTCCATCTAGACTGTAAAGACCTGCAGCTTTCCTTATTCCAAGAAGAAGCCTCTGCAGTCTCTCCTAAGTCAGACCCTAGGATCTCTTTGACCTTCTTTCCTGGCAGAAAGGGTTACCCAGTGTAAACATTTGTGCATACCCCAAACCTTTGCCAAAGAATTCCACAGTCAGGAACATCCTGGGCTTAAACTCTTCCAAAGAACCCTCAAGAGGAGGCTGTCACCGTCAGTCACTGGGAACGTTATGCTCTCTCTAAACCTTTGCTCATTCTGGGGTGAGCTGGTCTAGGAATAAGTCAAAAGAGTCCAAGGAACGAGGGCAGAGTTGCCAGCTCTGACCAGTTTAGCCCTTGATTCCAGACTTCTGCAGGAGCTGCACTCTGTGTCCTGGCTCCCCCACGAAGCAGATCAGCGCTACGAGCTGCCGGACCTGCAGCGGGCTCTAGCCAAGGAGAGCCACAAGGCTCTGCGGCTGCTCTGTCGCTGCCTGCGTCTCTGCACATCCATCCTTCATCTGGTAAGAGGCTCCCATTTATGGTGAGATTTTTCTCCAAGCTGAACATGCCATGTCAGCATTCTCTTGGCAAGCTTCCCAGTGTGTTCTGGACTCTGCAGTGGGCTCAGAGTCTTTGTCCTGTTTACCAACAGCAGCCTGTACCCTAGGTGGATGGATTAATAACAAATAGGCAGAGGCTTAGAGTCAGTCATTTCCTAAAGGCTTGAGTGGAGTCGAGAAGGAACACAAAAAATGTCTGATTTTCAGTCATTTGTGCCAGGAGCAGTAGAGAATTTGAAAGTTGGGATCCTGATCATCCAGTCGTGGTTTCCTCCCTTCTTGTGCCTACTTTACGTCTGTGGTACACGTCCCCTGTGCGTGCGTGCTCAGTCTCTTGGTCGTGTCCGACACTTTGTGACTCTTATGAGCTGTAGCCCACCAGGCTCCTCTGTCCAGGGGACTTTCTAGGCAAGAATACTAAAGGAGGTTGACATTTCCTACTCCAGGGGATCTTCCTGACCCAGGGATTGAACCCATATCTCCTGCTTTGCAGGCGGATCCTGTACTGCTGAGCCACTGGGGAAACCCTTCCTTATGTATGCTGCTGCTAAGTCGCTTCAGTCGTGTCCGACTCTGTGCGACCCCAGAGACAGCAGCCCACCAGGCTTCCCCGTCCCTGGGATTCTCCAGGCAAGAACACTGGAGTGGGTTGCCATTTCCTTCTCCAGTGCATGAAAGTGAAAAGTGAAAGTGAAGTCGCTCAGTCATGTCCGACTCTTAGCGACCCCCTGCAGCCTACCAGGCTCCTCCGTCCATGGGACTTTCCAGGCAAGAGTACTGGAGTGGGNCCTTGGCGGAAAGATCTGAGTGGAACAATGCTTAATATTTCAAAGTGACCACTTGAAAATCTATTTCTGCTTCTCAGTAATAGGATCCCTGAGGTTCCAGAATTTTTTTCAAACTGGTTCACTGGTTCTTGGAGGCCCCACTATCCCAGGTCTGTGGAACTGGCAAGGAATTGGATGTAATTGCTTTTGCACCTGGCATTTGATGGAGATTGTTTTGGAAATTACTTAGTCATATAACTAAGAAATATCTAGTGTTTATCCTCTTAGATATTGGACTTAATGGCCAAGTGGCTTGACTTGACCCTATCTATGGTTCAGAGCCATTTAATTTTTAAAATTCTTGACCACTGTTTTCCTCAATTAAATTACAAATTTAAAATGAAACGTGTTTCATATCTATGTTTTGAAGGAGTCTGTGAGCTTTTTTTATGACTTACTGATTTCAGGCTTACGCTTTTGTTCTTGGCATTTCCTTTCTTTCTTCTTACTTGTCTCAGCTCATCCCCACTCTCGGGGGAAGTCTTTCCTCTTCAATACCTCACTCTCACTTAACCTTTGTTTCACTTCTCTGAACACCTGTATATAGTGCACTTGTTTTTCTTTAATTAACCTCACTATAAACTGGGTACATTATATAGTTTGTTTTTTAAATCCCTTTATGGTTTAAAATAATCTGCACAGAAAAGGCAACTCCATGGGCAGGGAGTGCCTCATGCACTCCCCACCGCCGTTTTTTTTTTCTGGAGAAGCAAGAAAAAAGACGTTTGTTCCCCGTCCCTGGGATTCTCCAGGCAAGAACACTGGAGTGGGTTGCCATTTCCTTCTCCAGTGCATGAAAGTGAAAAGTGAAAGTGAAGTCGCTCAGTCATGTCCGACTCTTAGCGACCCCCTGCAGCCTACCAGGCTCCTCCGTCCATGGGACTTTCCAGGCAAGAGTACTGGAGTGGGGTGCCATTGCCTTCTCCGTTCCTTATGTATACACCCATATAATAACTACCAGCAGATCAAGATATACAATGTCTATAGAACCTCAGCAAGTTCCCTGGTACTTTCTCATCAGTGTCTCCACAAAGGTAACCACTGTTATGACCTCTGTTACCACAGATTAATTTTGTCTGATTTGAAATTTCATGTACTCTTTTTTTGTCTGGCTTTTTTTCACTTCACATTATGTTAGTGAGATTTATCCCTAGCACTATAGGTGGTAGCAGTTCACCCTTTTGTATTGCTGTGTAGTGCTTTACTATACAAATGTGCCACAATTTATTTGTTAATTCTTCTGTTGATGGATATTTGTTAGTTCCAGTTTTTTACTATTGTGAATAATCTTATGAAGTTTGTATGTTTTTTGATCAACATAAACCCTCATTTTTGGGGGGTATATATTCCAGGAGTGGAATTGCTCCAATAGGGTTTAGGTATGTTTAACAGTGCCAAACAGTTTTCTAGAGTAGTTGTACCAGTTTATTTTCCCATCAGACTTCTAGTTGTCCTGTGATCTCATTAGCACTTGAGAGTGTTGAGGTTTTCAATTTTAACCAGATTGTTGAGTGTACGGTTTTAGTTTGTGTTTCTATGATCACCAGTGATGTTGAGCATCCTTTCAAATGTTTATTGGCCATTTTGGTACTCTCTTCTGTGACATATTTAACTCTTGTTCAGTTGATTGGGTTGTCTATTAATTTGTAAGAGTTCTTTTATATATTCTGCATGTAAGTCTGGTATCAAATATATAAATATTGTGGACATTTATCCCAGTCTGTGGTTTGCCTTTTTACTGTTTTAATAGTGTCTTTTGATGAGCACAAGTTCTTATTTTCTTGAAGTTCATTTTGTGATTATTTTTTGGTTAGTGTCCTTTGGGTTCTGGCTTAAGAAATCTTTGCCTATCCCGTATTCTCCTATATTTTCTTCTAGAAATTTTATTACCTTATCATTTACATTTAGTTGTATGATCCATTTCAAATTAATTTTTCTGTATGGTGTGAGGTAAGAGTCAAGTTTTAATTTTTTCATTTATGGAAAAGATTGTCCTTTCCCTACTAAATTACAGTGGTGTCTTTTTCTTAAATCAGATGATTGTGTATGTGTGGGCCTGTTTCTGAACTCTCTTCTGCTCCATTAATCTATTTGTCAATTTTAATTATTGTAGCTTCATAATAAGTCTTAATTATAAGGTATTGGTAGGTAGGTATTGTAAGACCTACAGCTTTTTGTTATTCAAGATTTCCCTAGCTATTCTAGGTTCTTTTAATTTCTATATACATTTTCAGATCAGCTTGTTAATTTCCACAAAATACCTTACTGGCTTTTTTTTTTAATGCACTTGCTTTAAATCTGTAGATCAATTTGGAGGAGAATTGATATCCTAACAATATTTAGTTTCCTAATCCATGACATGGATCTATTGATTTATTTTGATTTCTTTAATTACTTTTGACAAGATTTTGCAGGTTTCCTGTAGAGATTTTGAACATATTTGTATTCATTAGATTTATTGCTAGATACTAGACATTTTTTGTTGCTCTTATAAATGGTATTTTAAAACATTGCTGTTTTCTGATAGTTGCTATACCATACACAAAAATTAATTCACGGTAGGTAAAAGACAATAAGTGCAAAAAGAAAATTTAAAAAGCTTTCAGAAGGTAACATGAGATAATATTTTTATCATCTCAAGGTTTCTTAAAACAGAAAAATTAAAAGCCGTAAAAAACAATGTGTCTATATTAAAATTAACTTTTTAAAAATCACCACTGAAAAAATGAAAGGACAAATGAATGCAACACTTGCCATTTCCTGTGCTGCTATGTGGAGTAGAATGAAACCAGTCCCTGTTGGCAGTCACCCCAAAGGTGGGGTGCAAGGGCAGTAGGCAGAATCAGTGGTCATCACAGCTGGCAACTGAACTGTTACAGAACCAAGCTTATAATCTGTGCTAAATAAAAGCATGCTACTGTCCATTAAAATGTAGCATTATTGAATAACTCAGATAGATTAGGAACAAATAATGATATTATATGTGAGTGTTTTAGATACTCATCAATTTTTGAGGAAGTTTTCATCAACTTCTAGTTTGTTAAGAGGTTTTTTTCATGAATGGGTATTGAATTTTGTCCAGTGATTTTTTTTTCTTTATCTTCTATTTAGATGATCGTGTAATTTTTCTCCTTGAGAGAATGTTAATATGGGAAATTGTCAGTGTTAGACCACCTTTGCATTACTGGTATAAACCCATTTCCTTCCCTCCTTCCTCTTTCCCTCCTTCAGTAGTTGAGGCGTGGGCTCAACTGTTCCTTGGCATGTGAGATCTTACTTCCCTGACCAGGGCCCGAACCTGTGTCCCTGAATTGTAAGGCAGATTCTTAATCACTGGACCTCCAGGGAAGTCCCCTAACCAGCACTCCTGATTCCTTGTTTCCTGCTGTTTTTTTTTTCACAGCTCTCAAATTTTTTCATATAATATAAATTTACTATTTATATGTTTATTGTGTATTATTTATTATGTTTATTATATGTACTCCAACAAGATGGTAGGAATTTTTATCTGCTTCATTAACTAGTATGTTTCTATTACTTATTGTAGTGTATGACATACGGTAGGTGCTCAGTGAATATTTGTTGACTGAATGAATGCCAAGTTGAGTTTGTATCTATATCTTTCTCTCAAGCACAATAAAATCTTGGCATTCTTCTAATTTTTTTTTCTCCTCTCCCTACCTTCCACCCTTCTCATTATGCTTTTTTTGATATCTCTTGGAATTCTAGTCCTACATTGTTACAAACATTTTTGTTTTATGGCTTCTCATTTAGAATTAATATTTCACAATTTTTTTTCTTATTACAACTTCTTGTAGACCACTTTATCTTCTTGTATTCATTTTCTTCTGTCAGAAATATACTCCTTTTTTTTTTCCAGAGAGAATCTGTGGATGGTAAATTTTCAGTCTTTGTATATCTAAAAATGTCTTTATTCATCTTCAAACTTCAGTGATACTGTGGCTAGATATGGAATTCTAGGTTTTTAAAATCTCCTTAGAACTTTAAAGATATTGCCCCTAGTGGTAAGGNTTTTTTTCCAGAGAGAATCTGTGGATGGTAAATTTTCAGTCTTTGTATATCTAAAAATGTCTTTATTCATCTTCAAACTTCAGTGATACTGTGGCTAGATATGGAATTCTAGGTTTTTAAAATCTCCTTAGAACTTTAAAGATATTGCCCCTAGTGGTAAGGTTTTTAAAATGTTTATGATTATGTTCTGTTGTAATTATTATTGTTGTTGTTACTTTGTTTTTTTTTTTAAGAATCTCCATTTTCTCTCTATTTTTATTATTTATTTTTTTGAAGCATAGTTGATTTACAATGTTTATTTACCAACTGAGCTGTCAGAGAAGCCCCATGAGAAATCTCCTTAGAATTTTAAAGATAATGTCCCTCAGTTCAGTTTGGCCGCTCTGTCATGTCTGACTCTTTGCGACCCCGTGGACTGCAGCACACCAGGCTTCCCTGTCCATCACCAATTCCTGGAGTTTACACAGACTTATGTCCATCAAGTCAGTGATGCCATCCAACCATCTCAACCTCGACTTTCCCTTCTCTTTCTGCCTTCAATCTTTCCCCACATCAGGGTCTTTTTTAGTGAATCAGTTCTTCGTATCAGGTGGTCAAAGTATTATAGTTTTAGTTTCAGCATCAGTCCTTCCAATGAATATTCAGGACTGATTTCCTTTAGGACTGACTGGTTTAATCTCCTTGCAGTCCAAAGGACTCTCGAGAGTCTTCTCCAGCACCACAGTTCAAAAGCATCAGTTCTTCAGTGCTCAGCTTTCTTTAATGATCCAACTCTCACATCCATACATGACCACTGGAAAAACCATGGCTTTGACTAGATAGGCCTTCATTGGCAAAGTAATGTCTCTGCTTTTTAATATTCTCTCTGGGTTGATCATAGCTTTTCTTCCAAAGAGCAAGTGTCTTTTAATTTCATGGCTGTAGTCACCATCTGCAGTGATTTTGGAGCCCCCCAAAATAAAGTCTGTCACTGTTTTCATTGTTTCCCCATCTATTTGCCATGAATTGATTGGATCAGATGCCATGATCTTGGTTTTCTGAATGTTGATTTTTAAGCCAACTTTTCGACTCTCCTCTTTCACTTTCATCAAGAGGCTCTTCAGTTCCTCTTTGTTTTCTGCCATAAGGGTGGTGTCTTATCTGAGGTTATTGATATTTCTCCTGGCAATCTTGATTCCAACTTGTGTTTCATCCAGCCTGGCATTTCACATGATGTACTCTGCACATAAGTTAAATAAGCAGGATGAAAATATGCAGCCTTGATGTACTTCTTTCCCGATTTGGAACCAGTCTGTTGTTCCATGTCCAGTTCTAACTGTTGTTTCTTGACCTGCATACAGATTTCTCAGGAGGCAAGTAAGGTGGTCTGGTATTCCCATCTCTTGAAGAATTTTCCACAGTTTGTTGTGACCCACAGAGTCAAAGGCTTTGGTGTAGTCAATAAAGCAGAAGTAGATTTTTTTCTGGAACTCTCTTGCTTTTTCGATGATACAACAGATGTTGGCAATTTGATCTCTGGTTCCTCTGCCTTTTCTAAATCCAGCTTGAATATCTGGACGTTCATGGTTCCCATACTATTGAAGCCTGGCTTGGAGAATTTTGAGCATTGCTTTGTTAGCTAGAGTGAGATGAGTCCTATTGTATGGTAGTTTGAACATTTTTTGGCATTGCCTTTCTTTGGGATTGGAATGAAAACTGACCTTTTTCAGTCCTGTGGCCACTGCTGAGTTTTCAAAATTTGCTGGCATATCGAGTGAAGCACTTTCACAGAATCATCTTTTAGGATATGAAATAGCTCAACTGGAATTCTATCACCTCCACTAGCTTTGTTCATGGTGATATTTCCTAAAGCCCTCTTGACTTCTTATACCAGGATGTCTGGCTCTAGGTGAGTGATCACACCATCATGGTTATCTGGGTCATGAAGATCTTTTTTGTATAGTTCTGTGTATTCTTGCCACCTCTTCTTCATATCTTCTGCTTGCATTAGGTCCATACGTTTCAGTCCTTTATTGTGCCCGTCTTTGCATGAAATATTCCTTTGGTATTTCTAATTTTTTTGAAGAGATCTCTAGTCCTCCCATTCTATTGTTTTCTTCTATTTCTTTGCATTTATATAATGTCCCTAGTGGTAAAATTTTAAGCAGATTATACTCTATTGTAGTAATTATTGTTGTTGTTAGTGCTTTTTTTGGGATCTCCATTTTCTCTCTATTTTTATTATTTATTTAATTTTTGTTGACGTATGGTTGATTCACAATTTTGTGCCAATCTCTGCTGTACAGCAAAGTGACTATTTTACACACACACAAACATATATACATACATTCTTTTTAAAATATTATTTTCCATTATAGTTTATCCCAGAATATTGAATATAGTTCCCTGTGCTATACAATAGGACCTTGTTGTTCATGGTTTTATCCTAGGTGTCACTCAGTAAATTCTCTCAATGTGAAATGATACCTTCTTTTTGTGAACATTTACAATGGAACTAACCATGCCAGACTCTGTGTTAAGCAGTTAGGGTTAAGTGTGACAGAAGCAAATAAGGAGTAAATTCCTTGGAGAATTTACAGTGTAGTGGACGAGTCACATGAGTTGATAATGGTGCACTAGACTAAGGACTATGGTATAGGAACCACTGGATATTGAGGGCACTTCTAGAGCATGGAAGAGGACACCTTGCCAAGTATCCAAGGCAAGTTTGTATACAACATGCCTAGCTTAGGTTTCAACTGCCTTATGTCTGGGTCTCAGAAGACTAGGATCTGAGCTCAGAGTGAGCAGAGTACAATTCATAGCTACCTCATAGTTCTCACCACAAGCTCTGCTGAGCATCAAAAAGGATAGGAGAGCAGCAGGGACAAAAGGGTCTGTCTGGCCAAACATACCTTGCTGGTGTCTCCCCTCTGTTCCTCATCAGGACAGGCCAGAGGTGGTAACTGTCAGCACTCTTGTAGGCTGAGGAACTTCCCAGCTGTGAGATGAACCCACAAAGAGGCTCCCAGGCTTTTATCCCACATTTCCCATCCCCAACTAGAAAGTCTTTGTCAGTAGCCAGAGAGAGCTTCTGCTCTCACAGAAGGCTATGTTATGCTGGTCAGCATGCCATATCACCCAGGCTTAGTGACTGGACACCATAACCTGGAATAATTACTGGGCCTTGTTTGTTGAATATCTTCTTTTTTCTTTGTCTAATCTATGCATGGCAAATCTCTCTATTTACACACGCACAAACTTTCTATTTGAGTTCCCCCCTGGGGGCATTGGAGGAGACCCTGGTTTGATTCCTGAGTTGGGAAGATCTGGTCAAGAAGGGATAGGTTACCCACTCCAGCATTCTTGGGCTTCCCTGGTGGCTCAGATGGTAAAGAATCCACCTGTAATGCAGAAGACCTGGGTTTGATCCCTGGTTTGGGAAGATTCCCTGGAGAAGGGAACAGCTACCCACTCTGGCTTAGAGAATTCCAAGACTGAGCAACTTTCGCTTCACTGGGGGCATTTGGCAGACAGGCCTGGCCTATCAAATCAACTCATTGTAGCCTCTCAATATATGTTCTCCGTTTCACATCTTCTCTGGTCACTTAAAGATTTCCAGGGCCAATCTCTACTAAGAAGCAGCCCTCCATCTGCATATCTAGGGTCGAGGTTTTAGACTCTGAGACCCAAGAGCTTTGCAACAGACCAGTGGGTGGCCAGTTTGATCTCCATCCCTCTTTTTCCAGTGAACTTTCCACTCTCCTGACAGATCCACGAGGATACATACCAAATGCAACAGGGCCTGCAGCAGCGACTGAAAAACTGCAAGAGGATCAGGACAGACCAGACCTCCGTGTATCTTCAGAAGGTGCAGTGCCAGCAGCTGGAGCAGAGGCTGAAGCAGGCGGAGGCCTGGTTGCTGCAGATGGGACGGCTGGCCCGCTTGGTAGACTATATGATCTGCCAGAACCTCGTGTCCATCATAGAGGAGGAGATAACCTCTTTTGTGGCCAACATCCTGCAAGTGAGGTGGTGGGTAGCATGTGGGAAGGTGGGCAGGCAGTCAGGGGCCAACCAGCGGGGAGCAAGTACTGACCTCTGGCCCCACAGCCTCTCCTGACCTTTCTTTACAGGCCCCAAGGCAGAAACCCTTTCTCTCAGCACAGCTGGTCTTTGACAGTAGTGGTCAACTGTCTCATGAGCCCTGTATTGAAAATATGATCCAGATTTTAACTGTGGGCCTAAGGTCAACGAAGGCCTCTGCCCTGAAGGTATTTTGGCTTGTTCCTATCATTTAGAATCAGAAGCTCTCAGCCTGGTCTGAACCCTCATTGTTTGCTTTCTGCCCCTTCTTTGCACCTTGGCCTGAAGGTAATGCAGTCTACAGACCTGAAGACCTTCTGGGAGTCCCTGTATGTTGAAGGTATTTAAGGAGCCCTAGGCAGTGGGGAGGAAGGGTGGAAGGAGGGAGAAGGGCACGTGCAATGACCTCATGGCCTTCGAGTCGGGCACTGGATGTGGATGGAGCAGTTCTAACCTGGGTCTGAACATGTGTTGGAGGGTAGGAGGGTAGAGGCATGTTTTTGCTCCTCGTGCGTGTGCCAGTGGGATTTTGTGATGGGTGGGTGCATTGTATGTGAGAGAAGAGAGTCAAGATAACTTCAAAGTTTTTGACTGGACAACCTGGAAGAATGGAGTTCCTGTTTACGGAGGTTGGAAGACTGCATGAGGAACAATTTGGAGGGGAGTGGGTGGAGATCAGAGCCCATTTGAGGCTGTTAAAAGTTTGAGGTGCAAGGTAGGCATCTAGGTAGAGATGTGGACTAGGCAATTGTTTAAATGGGATTGGGATTCAGGGAGAGATCTGCGTTAGACACGGATTCCAGAGAAAATAGATGGTATTTAAAACCATGAAACTTGGTTAGTTCTAGAAAGTGAGTCCTGATGGGGAAGGGAAGAGATCTGAGGATGGGCCCTTGGGAGGGGACACAGTGGTGTTTACGTGTTTGCTGTATGAATCTATAAACATTTTGATGCTTCTTCTCCCTTTTTGTGCAAATCTTAACACAAATACTGAAGTCGGCAATTAACCAGTTTCTAAGAATTAAGGCGAAGGCTGGGTTTAAGGATATTCCTTAAGACAGGTGCTGAGGACTGGCTTGCTCAGCTTCCTTCCGCACCTCCTCCTCTGTTCTGCATTTCTGAAACTGCATTTCTCAGACCTCTTCGAGGCTGGGAGTCATAGGTTATTTAGAGCTATATGTGACTTCAGTTCAGATTTGAGGTAAGTAAGGGAGAGAGGCAGGACGCATGCCATCTGTTCTGCTGGTGGGGCTCGTAAGTGTTTATGATCATGTGTTTACGTAGCTGGTGGTATGGTGATGACATCCCAATTTTCCAGGCAACACAAATCCCTAGACACTTGGCCTAGAGTGTTTTTGTTTTTCAGTTCTTGCAGTCATTCACAACTCATGTAATTTTATAAAATAATTGCTTATACTGGGCTACTTATACTGGGCTTCCCTGGATTGGGAAGATCCCCTGGAGAAGGGAGTGGCTACCCAATCCAGTATTCTTGCCTGGAGAATCCATGGACAGAGATGCTTGGCAGGCTACAGTCAATGGAAGAGTTGGACACAACTGAGCAACTAACGCTTTCACTGCATATGCTAGCTAGAGTAATTTTGCCATCTGGGTCTAAACTCTATCAGATTCCCTGACGCTATGCTTATGATATAGATGTATGTGTAAACTCACTCATGAACAGAGAATGTGTAAGGTGTGTAATGTGTTGTCCACACTCAGGGTAGAGGGAGAGGTTGTCTGTGGTTCCTGGAGGGCACTCATGGGCAATCATGGTATGTCCCCCACTAGACGAAGATGGAGAGGACTACTCAGACTCAGACTTCATGATGCCCAAGTTCCAGGGCCAGCCCAGCGATGCTGTGGACGTCTTCTGTGGCCCGAATATAGGATTGGTGTGGCCCTGGAAGTCTCGCACAGTTACTGAAGCCCTGGAGGTCCATGGGCATCGGCTTCGGGGCCAGTACTCGCCCCTCGATTATAAGCAGCTGCAGGAGGACCTGGAGAACAGCTCCCGAATCCAGCAGGCACTGGCTGCCCAGCAGGCCCTGCTGGAGGTGAGGACGGAGGCTTAAGGAGTGGGGCGGTGGCCACCAGTTCCTGTCACAGCCTCCCACCTCTGCCCTAAGCCCCTCATCTGCCTCTAGGACATGCTGCAGGAGGTGCAGGAATTCTGCAGGGATTATCATTGGATGACAGGCATTTATGAGTTCCTGCAAGCCTGGCGGTGTCAAAAGCTGGAGTCTATGAAAGGTTATCCTATCAAGAACTATGTGATGCTGGTGACCCGCCTGAACGCTTGGCAGGCCCAAGTCTCCGAGATACCCATGGAGTTGATCACGAGAGGCGGGCTGCTGCTGCTGAGCTGCCGCGACATACGGGCGGAGATGGGTGAGTGCCGCTTAGCCTCCGTTCTTGGTTTTTTAAAATTTTATGTATTTATTTATTTGTGGCTGCCCTGGGCCTTCGTTGCTGCACGCCGCGGCCTTTCTCTGCTTGCAGCGAATGGGGGCTGCTCTCGAGCTATGGTAGCCCTCTTGAGTAGGGGCTTCTCACTGCGGTGGTTTCTCTTGTGGAGCATAGGTTCTAGCACGCGGGCTTCAGTGGTTGCAGCGTGCGTGTGTGCTCAGTTGCTGTCATGTCTGACTCTTTGCGACCCTTATGAACTGTATTATGCCAACCTCCTCTGTGCATGGAGTTTCCCAGGCAAGCATACTGGAGTGGGTTGCCATTTCCTCCTCCAGGGGATCTTCTGAGCCAGGGATCGGACCTGCATCTCCTGCCTCCTGGGTTGTCAGGAGGCTTCTTTACTGAGCCACCTGTGAAGCCCGGTCGTTGCATCCTCACTAGCTGTGGCACGTGGGTACAGTTGCCCCATGGCATGTGGAGTCCAGGGATGGAGCCTGTGTCCCCTGCCCTGGCTGGCGGTTTCCTAACCACTGGACCACCAGCGAAGTCCTGTCCTCCCTTCTCTCCTTCGCCTTCTGTACCTTATCCACACAGCCCTCCCTGGTCTTCAGCATCCCCCAGAGACCTTTGGTGCAGGAACTAGTAGAGCCTCCCAAAGCCCCAGTCCCATCCTTCCCTTTGCCAACTGTCCACTACAGGGGATGGCCTCTCCATCTGTTTTGGCCCAGCTCATCCCCCATACTTCTCAAGAAAGGTGTCTCTGTCACCTGACATTTTCTGTTCTTATGGTGTGGAAGGAGTCAGACCAAATGTGACTGAGGAAAGTCTTTGCTTGCTCCTTAGGCTAGGAGAACTCAGTTTATTTACTGAGATTCTCAGGAATCAAGGGTGCACTCTCTCCACATGTAGCAGTCGAAACACAATTTGTATGTATAAAAAGTTACTCTCTTTAACTGATCTTGGCTTGTTCTGTAGCCTTAAATTCTGCTGATGGTGAAAGAACAGACAGTTGGCCCTCCATATCAGTATGTTCTATGTCTGTGGGTAAAATTCCAGAAAGTCTCCAAAATGCAAAACTCGAACTGACAACTGTTTATGCAGCATTTATACTGTATTTACAACTATTTACATAGCATTTACATCATTTTAGGTGTTATAAGTAAGCTAGAGATGATTTAAGGGGCTTCGCACATGGCGCTAGTGGGAAAGAATCTACCTACCAATGCAGAAGACATAAGAGATGTAGGCTCAATCCCTGGATTGGGAAGATCTCCTGGGGGAGGGCATGACAACCCAATCCAGTATTCTTGTCTGGAGAGTCCCATGGACAGAGGAGCCTGATGGGCTACAGTCCATAGGGTCGCACAGAGTCGGACATGACTGAAGTGACTTAACTTAGCACGCAGCACAGAGATGATTTAAAGTACACAGGGGGACATGTATAGGTTATATGCAAATACTATGCCATTTTATAAGGAAACTGAGCATGTGTGGATTTTGGTATCCTCAGGAGTCCTAGAACCAATTCCCCTAAGGACATCTGTATTCCGATTGAAAGTGAACACTTTTTTTTTTTTTCATTTAAAGTAGGACTTTGGGTTTAATTCAGTCTATTTGGGGGTAATTGGTCAATTCAAAATTCATACTACGGTTCCGGGTTGTTCTGTTTCTCAAGCATCCTCAGCTCATTTTCCTCTCAAGGGTGGCACCTGGCATTGGAGAGGGCTTCAGGGCCGTGTGCTCTTCTTGGCTGGCTTCTGTTGACTTCCCTGAAGTCTATGCCCTCCTCCTGACCTTGCTGCTTCCGGTGCAGCTGTGACCTGAGCTGGGGTAGCTGGCCTGTGTTCTCTCAGCTGGTAGGAGCCCAGAGTGTCTGCCCTTGCTGACCTGGCTCTGCGTTGGCTCCTGCTGACACCACATGTCCTTGGGGTTTTAGTGAACCCTTCATCCAGTCTTCGTCCTAGGCTGGCCACCCCCATGGCTTCTGCTGAAGGGGCCCTCGCCCCTCAACCCAGGAACACCATCCGGGCCTGCTGGCTATCAACTCTCCACTGTCTCCTGTGTCCACTGCCGTCTGGGAACTGTGGGGTCTTGGGAACATTATCTTTGATCCTCTTTCTCACGCCCTGGTTTCTGCTCTGCTGTGACTGTCTCATATCGCACGAGTATAAGGGCACTCTGCAAGAGGGTCATCTCCCCAGAGTGACTACATGGAAAGTGGAGCTCAGGCCCACTTGCTATCTATTCTCCCCTCAGCCCATCTCAGTTTCCCACTTCAGGTGTCTACCTACCCACGCGAGGCCAAGGCCCAGTTGTTGGTCTCCCTGGATCTCTGAGACGTCTGGTTTAAGACTAGCCTCGTTCCTCTTTCCTCTTCTTATCTTCCTATGGGAAGCATGTCCCACACTGCTGTTTGCTGGCTAAGTGCCTCCACCCAGGAGATGGCTGTGGAGAGACACAGAGCACAGTAGACTGGGAAGCTGGTTCCTCTAGGAAATTGAGAGGTTCTATTTTGTGACCTAACACCCCCAGATGGCAATGTCTGCTTCCTGCAGAGACTAGGCACTTTCAGACCCATGCCCTCTAGGCCTGCTTGGTTTATGAAAGTGGGAGGCTTTGGAGCTGGGCCTCAAAGTGCTTGCTTGCCTAGCTCTCCCTCCACAGATGAAAGCACAGGCTTCCTTAGGTATCTCCTAGGTGACAGAACTCCTTCTCCTATCCCCGCCCTCCCTCCTAAATGTACAGAGGGTTCGGGCTAGCCAGGCAGAAGCAGGAGGGCCTGTGATTGGCCTGCTTTCTTTCAGATCCTGGTTGCAGCGGGCTTTGCTCCACTCTTCCTCAGGAAGTCAGTCTTCTTTCTAATTTGTTGACTTCTTTGTCCTTAATCCAAAGTCAACTGACCTCTTTAAGAGGAATGGATGGAGGGAGAAAAGTGCTGGGTTCAGAACTGTGGCTCTGTTTTTACTGGTTTGCGTGACTTCATATCATTCATTTTATTTGTAACATGGACATAATAATGTAGCCATTCACTGGGTTATGGGAAGGAGGATTAAATGAGATACTATTTGCAATATTCCTAGCATTGACTATGGCATGTAGCAAATGCTTAATTTTTTTCTTTCATTTCACCTTGTTCCTTCTGTTCACTTTCATCCTTCTTGTTTTATCTGTTTATCCTGCGACTTTGCTCCTCTTCTATCTGGGCTCCATTGAATAGAGAATGATAATGATTTGGCCTCAACAGAATCTTGAGTTCATACTTTACTCACCCATCTCCCTAATTCCACCACATCCAACCTGTCACCAAATCCTTTGCATTCTTCTGCCTCCTAAGTATCTCTCAAATGTCTTTTCCCATCCATTTCCAACTTGCAACCCGGAGGAACCCTGGTATTTTATCAGTCCACTGCTCCCTCTTACCACATGGTGTCACTGTTGAGCTCTTGGTCTTCACCAACCTGGTGCTGCTGATCAGAAAGCAGCACCATTGTGATGGTCTAGCTACTGTCAGAGACCAGTGGGACAGTTTGAAGAAGGATAAGTTTATATCTTTGTGTTCTGTTCAACCTTGAGTACCCCTTGGAGGTTCCCTCGTCTTGGTTTTCTCAGTTTCAGCTCTTGGTGCCAATTCCTATCGGTTACTTTCTTCAAAACCCCATCGGATCCATTCCTTATATGTCTCAATTATATGCATCTTATATATCTCAAAGATGCTCATGAAAGATGAGTCAGTTTACTTTTAACCCTTCAAAGCATAAAATATAACAAGATGGAACCAGGCTGCCAGAGTTTGAATCCTTGCTCTACCATATGAGCATATTGGTATTATTCCTGTCCTTGGCGACAGTGGAGTTGTTCATATTGCCAAAGCCAGCTTCCAAGATTATCTTCTGGTCGCAAATCCACCTGACAGCTTCTTTCCTTTAATCCTTAAAAAACAAAAGGCAAAAGTGCACACTCTTCTTAGGCCTTCATCTGCTAGAGCAGATGCAGTAAGAAAAAAAGGCAAAGTGCACACTCTTCTTGGTCCTTCTGCTACAGCAGATGCAGGAAGACTCCTCAGTCGCAAACTGTTTATCTGTGGTGGGCATTCTGTTTATCATGGACGTGGCGTTCCCTTGCCTTTGCACATGCTTGCATCCACTGGGTGTGCCCTCGGGAGCCTTAGCCGCTTGGTACAGTCAGCTCCAGCGCCCCCTTTCCTGAGGACGGCTTCCCCAGTCTCCTCAGGCTTCCTTCCTCTTCACTGAGCCAGGTTGAGGGCTGGCTGAAGAGCATTTATTGCACTGATGCGTGATTGTCCATTTTTATGTGTGTCTCTACTGCCATACTGTTAGCTTCTCTGGGTGAGAACCTTTCTGTCTCACTCATCACCCTTGTCTACTGGTGCCCAGCACGGGCCCCAGTGAACTGCAGCTAATGACATCAGGCAGGGGTCCAGTATGTGCTCAGTGACTGAGGGAACCAGTTCATGCTCTGGCTTCCCCTTCAACCTGCTCTCACTCCAGCCTCCCCTGGATGCTCCCCGGGCACTACAGCCCCTCCTGCCTCACTCTCTCCTGTCTTCAGAATCCAAGTTGGTAAACATCAGGAAGGACATTCTTGAACAGGTACAGAATGAATGCCAGAGCCGCAGTCAGCAGCTAATAACAGAGCTCACAGTTTTCATGAAGGCCTTCCAAACCATCAACTCAGACATCCACTCCATCGCATGGTGCTCCCAGAAGGTGGGTGCTCCCCATCCTTCCTCCCCAGCTTATCCAGGGCCATCCCACTCACATGCTAAGCACAATCCCTTCTGGTCTCTGCTGAGCTCCCAGTGGGGCTCTCTGCCCTTAAACTGCATTTACCTGTGTTACCTGCCCTGGCCAGTTCTCACCCTGTTCACATGGTCCTCGGTATCCTCATGAAATGGGGAGGCCCTGATGTGATGAGAGAGAGACAGTCCTGCTTTCAGAGAGAGAGTTCTGCTCTCTGTATGCTTAAGTAGAGATCCATTGCCCTGTCCTCAGGGCAATGACTTGATGGAGGAGGAGCTGTGCTGTCTTCAGGGAGACCTTGGTCAGATGGGGATCCGCTCCCGGACTGCCCTGATCTCGGCGGGTTAAAAGGCAACTGCTGGGACCTGGAGCCTCTAGCAGGAGGGAGTGCCCCTCAGGATGGGTGCAGAGAGGTGCACAGGGCTGTGTGGGCGGTGGTCTCATGCTGTCATCCCTGCAGCTGAATGAGGCCAACGAGCGGTACGCTGAGCTGGAGGAGCAAATGGAATACACGCGGTCACTCTACGAGCTCATCCGCAACCACTTTGGCCTCTTCAGTGCTGAGAATGAGGCACTGGACATCTCGGTGAGAAGGCATCTCCTCTGCCCCTCCCACTGGTCCTCCCCCCCTCCGCCCCACCAGCTCTGCTTGACCGCCCTCTGCCTGCCCCTCAGCTTATGGACACGTGGGAGTCATTCCAGTATGAGAAAAGCCAGGCCTCAGAGTTCCTGCTCAGCAAGCGGCATGCCATCGTGCCCAAGCTGCAGCAGCTGATGGCCACGGCACGCGCGGAGCTGGAGGGCATGATTGAGAAGGCCCTGTCTGGTCCGTTCATGGACCCTGCACAGGAGCAGAGGAACACCGAGCGCCAGCTCATCTCCCTGGAGCGTCAGTACCAGAACACAGTCAGCAGCCTCTCTGACCTGCACCACGCCTACACTGCCTTCACTGGTACCCAGGGCCCCGTCCCCTCTGCCACCACCACCCTTGGGTGGCGTGATCCTGGGTGGTGTGATCCTGGGTTGTGTCCTGGGTGATCCTAAGCAAGTCTTAGGAATCACATGCCTTCATTTTAGTCTCTTTTAATGCAAAGATTGCAGGACAAAATCTAAATCCATTGGCTATGTCAAGTGTTGTGCTTAGGGTGGGGATAAGCATTGTGCTTAGACGGGAGCTCATGGTCTGGAGGAGAAGGCAAATAGGTGAGTGTTCCATCCGAATGTGATGGGATCAGAGGGCTAAAAGCCTGTGCAGAGAAATGTAACTGTTCTCGTCGTAGTCCTTAGCCTTTGTGTAGCCCTGTTCAACTCAGGCCTATAGCAGGCAGCAGGTCCCAGATAAAAACGGGTGTGGATGCTCCATGGCCACTGCTTCCAGCCAGTGTGGTGGAGAGAGGTGGCTACTGAGGGCTTGCCTGGCCCCGAGGGGGAGACCTGGACAGAACTCTTGGTCTTGGCCCTTCTGTGCAGTGTGTGGCTGGGCTGGTTCCCTTCTGCACGGGAAGGACTTTGTGGGCGGCAGGTTCTTTTCTCGGTGCAGTCACTTCTGTCGCTCACTTGTATCCCTTGCGAGGGCATATTGCTTCTGAGTTGACTCTTAGCCAACTGCCAACTGTTACCATCTCTGACTGTGAGGTTCCCAGTTGCAGGGAGGAGACACTCTGGGACCATCCTAAAACAAGGGACTTTCCCTTTGGTCGAGTACTGGGGGACCCTCATCCCATGCTCTAGCTGGTATAGACCACAGACCTTGGCCTTTCCTGCTAGTGGTTGGGATGTTTGTGGAAAAGTAGAATAGGGGACTCTGGCCTTGTGGGGTTTCACCTGGAAAACTGCACAGCATTGATTTTATTTCCTTTTTCCACCTCTGTCTCCTCACCAAACTCCCAGTTTTTATTATTAATACAACACTCTAGGATCTTAGATCTAGACCATTAATGCTACTGTTTATTTTCCATTCTGTGTCTTTTATTTGCTATCTTTGACATTTGCTTTGTTCTATAACCGTGTTAACAACTATTTTGACATCTAAGGTTGAATGGTTTTGTTTACTCACCTCCAGTTTTAAAAATACCACATCTTTTTAGTTTTTTTTTCACTTCTTCCTTGGATGGTTGCAATAAATCTTTGACTTTTTTTTTTTTTCTAAGAAGGGAGTTGGAGATGTTAGAATTTCTAAGCTATTTATGACTAAGAATGACTATAATGTCCTTATATCATAGCTTGGCTAAATATTGGATTCTGAAGTAAAAATATTGGCTCCTCTGTCCTTGGGATTAAGAGGAGTCAAGAATGTCAGGGAGGGTGGGTAGCAGTTCTTAATGGGGGGCGCACTGTGTAGGTCTCATTCAGAAACTGATGTTTGATCAAGGACTTGAATGTGGTAAGAGAGTGAGCCATATAGTTCTCTAGAGGAAAGTGTTCCTGAAAGAATGAGCTGCCAGTCAAAGGCCCTCAGCAAGAGGGAGCAGGGCTGATGTATCTGAGCAATAGTGAAGTGTGGTGTGGCTGAAGTGGCATAAGAGAGACAGACTCTAATCAATAGAAGAGGATGCCTTCCCTTTCGTCCCTATCATGTTTTCCTAGAGTTTCTTTCCCTGGACTAACTCTCCCTTCATTTATTGTACTGAACAGTTTTGGACACTGCCCCCCGCCCCCAGCCTCATCCCCTGCACTTTCAGGACCCTCCCTTCTGTCATTATGGGATCTTGACTGATCATGCCCCCACCTGACCCCTGGGCCTATCCCACAGGGGACGAGAGTCCTGTGCCCTTGCCAGTCTGTGGGACCCGCCCCATCGTGCAGCAGCAGCACATCTGGCACCTGTACCGAGTCATCTCTGAAAACATCAGTGAATGGAAGTGCATGGCTTTTGCCAAGGTGCTGACGCCCTCCTTGGAGCCCCTGCCTGGGTGTGAAGCATTCTGGGAGTGGGGGTGGGAGGGTCTCCAGCTGCCGGTGTGCCTCCCCCCTGCAGTTCAATCTGGCTCTGGCCCAGGAGAAAACAGACGGCTGGCTGACAGAGGCGGCCCGGGTAAGTGCGACCCTGGGGCTGCACAGCCCAGTGCTGCAGCACTGCATGCGCATGCTGGAGGAGTTTCGCAGCCTCCTTCCCCTGCTGACCAAGCTGGGCAGCCTCCAGGTGCAGAACCTCAACTGCCAAGCACTCCTACGAGGTGGGTTTGGATAGAGTCAGAGGGCTGGGGGAGGGAAGGCCATAGGGTTAGAACAATGGGACAACTCACTTCTCTATGGCTTTTTTGGGGGATCATCTTTCCTCCCTGGGCTGCCCTGACCTTTCCCCATGGACCACAGCCTCCTTCCTCTCATAAAGACCTCCCACGCTACTACGTGGATCCTCTCTGCTGCCCAGGGCTGGACTTAGGCTGAAGTCTTAGTTCTGGACTCTGAATTGTGCTCTGGACCTTGAGTTCCGGGCCCCCTGCCTCTACGTCATGCTTTGAGATGTGCTATCTGGGCTGGGCTAGGCTGGGCTCTGCCAAAGGCCGAGTATTGCTCTGATTTGCTGTCCCTCCACCTCCAGCCTTAGGGCTAAGCAGTCTCTACAGCATAGAGCTCCTAACGGTGGGCCAGCTGCTCTCTTGTCCGCTGCTGGAGTTTACAGATCGAATCAATCAGGTGGGCCCTCCCCAACAACCCCAGCGAGGAGGGGGAGCTCAAACCCAAGGCCTGTTTGCTAAGCTCTAATAGAGCCAGTTAAGACCCAGCAGCCCCTTGAGACAAGGGGGACAGCAGATATTGGTCTGTGGGGAGGGGGTTGAGATTGCTAACCTCCCTGGGGAGTATGGGGATCTGATGGGGGGTTCCAGACTCTCTGTGACTGAGAGTATGTCCCTCCTCTAAAGGGGAAGGAAGTGGGTGGCAGCCCTAAAGTGGTGGGCACACAGGATGGCAGATGTCCCCCAATACTTACCCTGTCCCCAAAGAGCATGAGTTGATTGATGCATTGTCTGCTTGGCCAGAGCTTTGCAAGAGCGTGGGTTTCAGGGCAGCAGCCCTAGGTCACTGTGTGATGCAGGCGGCTTGCCTTTGAAGCCAATGACCCCGCTCTCCCTCTCCGAGACCCGCACTCTGCTGAGCCCTGACCCTCAAGTCCAAGCTCCAGGGCTATCCCCTGAGCCATCCCCAAGTCCTGGCTCCTAAGTCCCAGCTCTTCCAGATCTGGAGGACTGAAAACATACGGAATCATGCCCACGAGGCGCTCCTGCGGCTGCGGCGGGCCTGGGAAGCACGCCAGCTGCGACTGCTCAACTTCATCCTGCACGTGCCCTATGAGTCCCCAGTCTCTGAGCGCTCCAAGAGGCAAGCATCCCGCAGCCCTCAGTGGCAGGTAGTGGGCAAGGACAGCGGCACCTTCATCCTCTCAGGTGAGGCTCCGCCCTTAGAGCCCAGTGACAGCCAGACAGGGTGAGGGGCATATTCATCCACCAAGTTCTGCCGGATCTGGCTTCTCTAGCCAGGGCCCCTGGCCTCCTGGACAGCCTGAGCCATCCGTCTTTTCTGAGACAGTATCTTCCATGCAGCTCCCACACAGTCTTAATCTTCTTGGGAGCCCCTCACTCCCTCTTTCCCATCCAATGTCTGGCCTCTTCAGCAAAGGTCTCCCCTTTTTGGTCACACCTCCCCAGTGTTCAATGCTCTGTCCTCTAGGTTGCACCAGCTCATTCATTCCTTTGTCCTTTCCTCGTCAAACTCACCTGCCTCTTCTGAGCCAAAATCATGAGACCCTTGAGATTATCAGCCCAAAGTCCTATCTCTTGTGAACTCCCAGACAGGGACAAGAGAACAGAGATGGAGCAGTGGAAAACGGAAGCGAAAGTCGCTTAGTCGTGTCTGACTCTTTGTGGTCCCATGGAGTATACAGTCCCTGGAATTCTCCAGGTCAGAATTCTGGAGTGGGTAGCTGGTCCCTTCTCCAGGGGATCTTCCCAACCCAGGGATTGAACCCAGGTCTCCTGCTTGGCAGGCAGAGTCTTTACCACTGAGCCATCAGAAAGAGAAGCAACTTGAAACGGGCAGGAGACAGAGAAATCTTCCGTTTCCTTAGGAAAAGGCCACACGCTGACTTCTGAAGGAGTACAAGTTTGCTAAACATGAAGGGCAGAAGGGCTTGCTGGATAGAGGGTACAGTGTATGTCCAGGCACCGAAAATGGTATAATTAGGGAACTGCCAGTAAAGGAGAAATCCTCTTATTTGGTCTAATTAAAACCAGCCAGCGGATTCAAAAAGTTAGTTAAATAGGGCAATCAGTCATAAAATGTGCATACATGGTTTAAGATTTTTATTTTAGCTTAAATCATATAATGTACATTTATTTACTCACCTTTTAACCTGAGGACAAGAGCTTTTCTTTGATTTGCAGTCAACTGATAGAGGTTCCTCACTGCCTTTGTAGTATTAATTCACTGTCTGCTATTTCCACTTTCCATTTCTGAANAATGTGGTAAGAGAGTGAGCCATATAGTTCTCTAGAGGAAAGTGTTCCTGAAAGAATGAGCTGCCAGTCAAAGGCCCTCAGCAAGAGGGAGCAGGGCTGATGTATCTGAGCAATAGTGAAGTGTGGTGTGGCTGAAGTGGCATAAGAGAGACAGACTCTAATCAATAGAAGAGGATGCCTTCCCTTTCGTCCCTATCATGTTTTCCTAAGGTTTCTTTCCCTGGACTAACTCTCCCTTCATTTATTGTACTGAACAGTTTTGGACACTGCCCCCCGCCCCCAGCCTCATCCCCTGCACTTTCAGGACCCTCCCTTCTGTCATTATGGGATCTTGACTGATCATGCCCCCACCTGACCCCTGGGCCTATCCCACAGGGGACGAGAGTCCTGTGCCCTTGCCAGTCTGTGGGACCCGCCCCATCGTGCAGCAGCAGCACATCTGGCACCTGTACCGAGTCATCTCTGAAAACATCAGTGAATGGAAGTGCATGGCTTTTGCCAAGGTGCTGACGCCCTCCTTGGAGCCCCTGCCTGGGTGTGAAGCATTCTGGGAGTGGGGGTGGGAGGGTCTCCAGCTGCCGGTGTGCCTCTCCCCCTGCAGTTCAATCTGGCTCTGGCCCAGGAGAAAACAGACGGCTGGCTGACAGAGGCGGCCCGGGTAAGTGCGACCCTGGGGCTGCACAGCCCAGTGCTGCAGCACTGCATGCGCATGCTGGAGGAGTTTCGCAGCCTCCTTCCCCTGCTGACCAAGCTGGGCAGCCTCCAGGTGCAGAACCTCAACTGCCAAGCACTCCTACGAGGTGGGTTTGGATAGAGTCAGAGGGCTGGGGGAGGGAAGGCCATAGGGTTAGAACAATGGGACAACTCACTTCTCTATGGCTTTTTTGGGGGATCATCTTTCCTCCCTGGGCTGCCCTGACCTTTCCCCATGGACCACAGCCTCCTTCCTCTCATAAAGACCTCCCACGCTACTACGTGGATCCTCTCTGCTGCCCAGGGCTGGACTTAGGCTGAAGTCTTAGTTCTGGACTCTGAATTGTGCTCTGGACCTTGAGTTCCGGGCCCCCTGCCTCTACGTCATGCTTTGAGATGTGCTATCTGGGCTGGGCTAGGCTGGGCTCTGCCAAAGGCCGAGTATTGCTCTGATTTGCTGTCCCTCCACCTCCAGCCTTAGGGCTAAGCAGTCTCTACAGCATAGAGCTCCTAACGGTGGGCCAGCTGCTCTCTTGTCCGCTGCTGGAGTTTACAGATCGAATCAATCAGGTGGGCCCTCCCCAACAACCCCAGCGAGGAGGGGGAGCTCAAACCCAAGGCCTGTTTGCTAAGCTCTAATAGAGCCAGTTAAGACCCAGCAGCCCCTTGAGACAAGGGGGACAGCAGATATTGGTCTGTGGGGAGGGGGTTGAGATTGCTAACCTCCCTGGGGAGTATGGGGATCTGATGGGGGGTTCCAGACTCTCTGTGACTGAGAGTATGTCCCTCCTCTAAAGGGGAAGGAAGTGGGTGGCAGCCCTAAAGTGGTGGGCACACAGGATGGCAGATGTCCCCCAATACTTACCCTGTCCCCAAAGAGCATGAGTTGATTGATGCATTGTCTGCTTGGCCAGAGCTTTGCAAGAGCGTGGGTTTCAGGGCAGCAGCCCTAGGTCACTGTGTGATGCAGGCGGCTTGCCTTTGAAGCCAATGACCCCGCTCTCCCTCTCCGAGACCCGCACTCTGCTGAGCCCTGACCCTCAAGTCCAAGCTCCAGGGCTATCCCCTGAGCCATCCCCAAGTCCTGGCTCCTAAGTCCCAGCTCTTCCAGATCTGGAGGACTGAAAACATACGGAATCATGCCCACGAGGCGCTCCTGCGGCTGCGGCGGGCCTGGGAAGCACGCCAGCTGCGACTGCTCAACTTCATCCTGCACGTGCCCTATGAGTCCCCAGTCTCTGAGCGCTCCAAGAGGCAAGCATCCCGCAGCCCTCAGTGGCAGGTAGTGGGCAAGGACAGCGGCACCTTCATCCTCTCAGGTGAGGCTCCGCCCTTAGAGCCCAGTGACAGCCAGACAGGGTGAGGGGCATATTCATCCACCAAGTTCTGCCGGATCTGGCTTCTCTAGCCAGGGCCCCTGGCCTCCTGGACAGCCTGAGCCATCCGTCTTTTCTGAGACAGTATCTTCCATGCAGCTCCCACACAGTCTTAATCTTCTTGGGAGCCCCTCACTCCCTCTTTCCCATCCAATGTCTGGCCTCTTCAGCAAAGGTCTCCCCTTTTTGGTCACACCTCCCCAGTGTTCAATGCTCTGTCCTCTAGGTTGCACCAGCTCATTCATTCCTTTGTCCTTTCCTCGTCAAACTCACCTGCCTCTTCTGAGCCAAAATCATGAGACCCTTGAGATTATCAGCCCAAAGTCCTATCTCTTGTGAACTCCCAGACAGGGACAAGAGAACAGAGATGGAGCAGTGGAAAACGGAAGCGAAAGTCGCTTAGTCGTGTCTGACTCTTTGTGGTCCCATGGAGTATACAGTCCCTGGAATTCTCCAGGTCAGAATTCTGGAGTGGGTAGCTGGTCCCTTCTCCAGGGGATCTTCCCAACCCAGGGATTGAACCCAGGTCTCCTGCTTGGCAGGCAGAGTCTTTACCACTGAGCCATCAGAAAGAGAAGCAACTTGAAACGGGCAGGAGACAGAGAAATCTTCCGTTTCCTTAGGAAAAGGCCACACGCTGACTTCTGAAGGAGTACAAGTTTGCTAAACATGAAGGGCAGAAGGGCTTGCTGGATAGAGGGTACAGTGTATGTCCAGGCACCGAAAATGGTATAATTAGGGAACTGCCAGTAAAGGAGAAATCCTCTTATTTGGTCTAATTAAAACCAGCCAGCGGATTCAAAAAGTTAGTTAAATAGGGCAATCAGTCATAAAATGTGCATACATGGTTTAAGATTTTTATTTTAGCTTAAATCATATAATGTACATTTATTTACTCACCTTTTAACCTGAGGACAAGAGCTTTTCTTTGATTTGCAGTCAACTGATAGAGGTTCCTCACTGCCTTTGTAGTATTAATTCACTGTCTGCTATTTCCACTTTCCATTTCTGAAAGTTGAGAAGTGATATGAGGACACTTATGAAGCTGAGTCCAGAATTTTTCTAGAGTTTTATTATAATTTCACAGTTTTAAAAAATTGACTTGTCTATACCTAATTTGGACTTCCCAGGTGGTGCTAGTGGTAAAAAAAAAAAAATCCGCCTGCAGTGTAGGAGATGTAAAGAGACGTGGGTTCAATCCTTGAGTTGGGAAGATCTTCTAGAGGAGGGCATGGCAACCCACTCCAGTATTCTTGCCTGGAGAATCCCTCGGACAGAGGAGCCTGGCAGGCTACAGTCCACAGGGTAGCAAAGAGCCGGACAAGACTAAAGCAACAGCATGCATACCTAATTTAATATCATGCCTTTATTTTTTAACAGTTTACCTTTACTTCTGAAAGCTTCCATAGTTTTTATAGAACCAGCAACTCTTTCTCCACCTGTATTTCAGTGATTAACATAATACTAGGTTAAATTCTGTAATTAAAATATAACTCACATAATAAACAGAACTTACATAAACACTTTTGTAAACACACTCTAACTGTTGGTGAGCATATGGTTCAACTAGTGGAGGAAAAAATGTTTGTATCTTCCAGAGAATAGTTTGAGATCTGTGAGTTTCAGCGTGTATTGGGTATCAGTCGCCTGCACCCTTGCCCCATCTGACTGCTAGCTCAGCTCAGCTCAGCTCAAGTCCACTCTTCCTTAGATTACAGCAGCCTGCAGGACTCTATCCATGAAAGCCTTCAGGTGTTGTTCAAGATCCTGGCCATCCAGAAGTCAGGAGACTTAAACAGAATTGCTGTGGAGTGGGTGACCATCATGCATGGCCTGAGTGAGTGCAGGCCTCTAGCTGGGCTCATAGGTGGGACTTGACGGGAGATGACCCAGAAGGCTGGGGAGAGAGGTGCGGGTGGGGGAAGACAGAGTGAGCACCACCTTCAGAGCCGTTTCTTGGGCTTAAGTGACCAGGTCTTTATTCACGTTGCAGGTTTTCTCTCCTTCGTGCAAGGTCCCGGGGTCCTACTAAGCAGTTTTTTGGGGGACAGGGCATCCCAAGAGGACAGGAAGAGGTTGGCCCCTCTTGCAGAAGCTAGAACCCTCGTCTCCCTCCATTGTTCCCCTCACTGCCCTCACAGGTGCCCTGCTGCAGGTGTGGGTGACTTTCCAGCAGAAGTGGATCTTCCTAAATAAAGTTCTGCATGAGATGAAGATCCAGTTTCCCAGTCCTGAGCTGGTAGGAAAGTGGGTGTGGCAGGGTGGACCAACGCTGCTGAACAGCAGGGCCCTGGGTCTGAGTGGGGGCGCTGCCCTCACCCTTGCCCTCTCTCTCACCACAGAGCACCCGTTTCGAGGCCATGGATGCACAGTATCGGACCCTGATGCAGATCTCTGTAGCTGACCCCCTGGTTCTGTCACTCATAGTGCCCAGTGCCAAGCGGAGCCCTCTTTTCCAAGGCCAGCAGCTGCAACAACTGCTGCAGGAGGGTTCCAGGGACCTGGAGGGCATCATCATGGCACTGGAGAGCGTGCTCTATGCCATGCGCGCCCACTTCCCCCGCCTCTTCTTCCTCAGTGACAGTGAGCTCGTGGCCCTGCTGGCTGCCCCCCTGGAGTCCTGTGAGGCCCAGCTGTGGGCACGACGCTGCTTTCCTCATGTGCATGCCGTGAGCTTCGAGTCCAGTCAAACTGCAAAAGACACAGATGACCTGGAGTCAAGCCCAAGCATACAGACTCAGGTGGAGGCGCTTGCGGTGTTCGGGGCAGGAGGGGAGGAGGTGAAGCTGCGGGGGTCCCTTCGTCTACATCCTGATCTCCCCAAGTGGCTGGCTTCCCTGGAGGAGAGTCTGCGTTTGGCACTGGTGCACAATCTGCAGGACTGTGTGGCTGCCCGTCTTGCTCTGGGCCCGTCCCTAGACAAGGCCTTCAAGCAGGATAACCAGTTGCCCCAGGAAAGCCAGTTGCCCCTGAAGATGTATGTCCAGCACTGGCTGGACTTAGTCCAGGCCTTCCCGTGGCAGTGTGTGTTGGTGGCGGAGGAGGTGGCATGGCGGGCCGGCATGGAGGAGGCTCTGCTTGAAGGGAGGACCCTGGCCATGGTCTCCATGCATGTGCGCAAGCTAGAGGTACTGGTGCATTTTCTCCGGGCCCAGAGGGCCTCTCAGGGTGAGCAGCCCCTGCCCTCCGTCCGCCAGACCAGCCTGCTCAGTGCCCTGCTGGTCATGGCGGTGACACACCGGGACATAGCCCAGCTGCTGCAAGAGCACCAGGTCAGTGGACTGACAGACTTCCACTGGGTCCGCCAACTCAAGTATCACCTGGGTTCCCCTCACACCGCTCCCCAGAGCACCCTGCAGGGTCCCAAGACTGTTGTGTCCACTGAGACCTTTCCGTCCCCAGCTGCATGCTGGATAGATGTGCTGGGTCGATCTTTCCTGTACAATTATGAGTACCTGGGTCCCAGACTGGGGTCCCTTCCTAGCCTGCTGCCTGAGCGGCCAGCCCTCGTGCTGCTGTTAGCCCTGGAAGAAGTGGCCTGCGGGACCTTGCTGGGCCCCAGTGGTGTGGGCAAGGCAGCCATGGTAAAGAGCCTGGCGCAGGCCCTGGGGCGCCAGCTGGTGGTGATGCCCTGCTTGCCACAGACGGAGGCCCGCAGCCTGAGCAACTACCTGAATGGTGCCCTGCAGGGGGGTGCCTGGCTGCTGTTAGAAGCAGCTCAGCACTTGCCCCTTGGCTTGCTCTCTGCCCTGGGCCAGCGCTTGGCCAAACTGCACCACCTCTATGCCCCGCTGTACCAGGAAGCTTCCCGAAGTACCAGCACCATCGACCCCACCCACCCCTGGCTCCTCGGCAGCAGCTTCTTTGAGAGACATCACGTGGACATGCGCCTTGGCTATGGCTGTCTCCTGACGCTGCGGGCCCTGAGCCCTGCCATGCCTGCCAACCTGCGCCAACTGCTGCGGCCCGTGGCGCTGACCCTGCCCGACCTGCAGCAAGTGGCAGAGCTGACCCTGCTGGGCGCAGGGATCTGGGATGCCTCCCGCACCGCGACCCGCCTATCCCAGTTCCTCTCCCTAGAGCGAGAGCTGGCGTCTGGGCCCCTGCCCTGCCGCCTGCCCCTCCTCAGGAAAGTGCTGGAAGACACGATACAGGCTCTGAACATGACCAAGGAGGACCCCGAGTCTGAGCAGCCCCGCAGCCCGGCCACCATGGAGGAGGCCACCCTGCTGCGCACCCTGCTGCGCTCCCCACTGTTCAGCCTCTTGGAGGGGGCCCACCTGCAGGACCTCCAGAAGCTGCTCTGTGGGCTCTTCCCCACAGCCTCCCAGGTGCTGGCAGAGCCTGCGACCCCCAGGCTGAGGAAGTCACTGCTGGTGGAGGAGTTACGGCAGGGAGGCCTGCATCCCAGCCCAGATATTTTGGGGTCCCTGGATCAACTGAGCCAGGCCCTGGGCCAGGCCTCGGGCATTTTGCTCCTGGGCCCGGCAGGCAGTGGCAAGACCACATGCTGGCACAGCTTATTTAAGATCCAGAATCGGCTGGCGGCCATGGAGGACCCCACAACCCAGAGCTGCCAGCCTGTGGAAATTACTCACCTGTATCCAGGCGTCTTCAGCCCTCAGGAGTTCCTGGGATGGCGGGAGGGCCCCTGCTGGCACAATGGTGTCTTCCCCAGGCTGCTGCGTGAAGCCAGTCGGTGTAGGACCGTGGGCCCAAGGGGGCAGGTACAGGAACCAGTGGGGATTCATCACTGGATAATATGTGATGGAGCTTCCAGTTCCTGGCTGGACTCTATCACTTGCCTCCTAGGTGACCCCCCACAGCTTAGCCTCCCCAATGGTCAGCAAATAGCACGACCCCCAGGTACTTTTCTTTTGATGGAAGTGGGAGATACCACAGGCATGTCCCCCACAGTAGTGGGCCGTTGTGCCCTGGTGTGGTGTGGAGGGGAGCAGACTTGGCAGGGTATACTGAGCGTCCTCATGGCAGCCTTGCCCCGTGAGTACCGCCTGCAGCCCCAGACTGTCGCTGAGCTCAGCCACCTGGCTGAAGGGCTGGTGCCCGCAACGTTCCAGTTTCTCACCTGCCAGGGTGTTAGCTCTCTGCTGCAGGTACATGGACAGCGGGCCATTTGCCCAGGTGTGGCTGAAGTCACCAGCCTGGCCCGTATCTTGCGTTGTCTGCTCAACCCATACCTGCGCATAGATGAGGAGGAGAAGGCACATATCCCAGGTGAAGGCAAGGACTGATTTGAGAGCTATGTGGCCTTGAGGATAGTGGGGATATGAGCTGGGGCTTGTGGCCCAGGTTCTTAGGTGGACTCGGGTCTTGGGACTGAAAATAAGAAGTAATAGCCAACCTCTACTCTCTTCCCCACCCCCTCCTCTTTTTCCCTACTGGGGCTCCTTTCCTGGCCATGGTGACCTTCACAGAGGACCTCAGCTATAGTGATTCAAAGTCTATAGTAGCTCGAAGCATCAAGGCCTCAAAAACCAGCTCTCTGCACCAGAATCAGATTGACAGTGATGCTGTGCCTAGTAAGCACAGGGAGCACCTGCTGGCCATCAGCAGCTTTCTTTTTGCTGTGATCTGGGGCTTTGGAGCCCACCTTCCCTCCAGGTATCTACAGGGGTGGAGGGGGGAGATGGAGAGGGCAGAAATGGAACGACCCATGGGTGTCCAAACCCTGGCGCCATTGTTGGAGAAGGGTGGGGTGCGTGAGTGTATGGAACTGAGTGTAATGGAACTGTTGTAACCATATGCCACTCTCACCTGTATGTTCATTTGAGCAGGCTCTGGCCCCTCTATGACAGCTTCCTGAGGGATTCTATTAGTTGCCTCTCCAACTACTCTGAGCTGCCACCCTCAGACTCGGTGTTTGATCTACATGTATGCCCCGAAGATGGGACACTGGCCCCCTTCACTGGCCAGTACCTGGGCAGCCGCATCAAGGGAACTCAGGGCACCTTCTCCCCTTCTCCCCAGGTGTGAGGACAATGGGGCCGAAGCTGGGGTTGGGGCTCAAAGAGATATCTTGGGGCGTACATGTCCTCAGCATAGCCGAGGGCTGCCTGCTCCCATTCCTTGAATCGTTTTTAAAATCACCAGAATACATGAAGCGTTCTGCAAATACAGCTTTGCTATAAGCCTCCTAAGACCTTTGCTTTCAGCTAGATTCCTGTGCGAACCAGGAGCTGCCACAGTAAACCCTGCTCCTGTCCTGCAGACTGAGCGGCTCTTGTACGTGGTGGACCTGCTTCTGTCGGAGGGACACCCAGTGCTGCTGGCTGGAGAGGCAGCAACAGGGAAGACAACCTTTGTGGAAGTGCTGGTGGAGCCGCAGCACCCTTACATAAACAGCCCCATTCACCCTGCTGTCAGTACCACCCACCTTCGCCTCCTGCTGAGCCGGGAGGTCCAGGGCCAATCACAAGCCAGCCTGTGGACTGGGCGGCACCCGGATTCTAAAGGTTTTCTCCTCTTCCTGCTGGAGGATCTGCACCTGGCTGCTTCCGGTGAGGAGGTGGGAGTGAGGAGGTGGGAGGGAAGGAGTCATTGTCCTTTCTCTTGACTGTAAAATCCTTAAATATAGCTAATCCCTAAATATAGCTAATCCTTAGCTATATTTATCGACTCTCAGACCTATACCTACAGACCAGACTTGAGTGTTCCATTCTTAATGTCTTCTCTTAATATCTTCAGTCTACATATGCTCAGTGAATAATCTTGCCCCTTGCATCCCTTGCAGTATTGACCATATTGACATCTAGAGAACATTATATCCACTGACTGCAAAATGCACTTTTTTTTTTTTCAAGTGCACATGGAACATCCACCAACATAGACCTTATGCATAAAATCAGTCTCAACAAATTTCAAAGGATTAACTTTTACAGAATATTTTCTTTGACTGTAGCAATAAAAACCAGTAAGATACTAGAAATCCCCCAATTTTTGAAATTAAACAGCACACTTCTGATAACTCATGCATAAAAGAAGAAACTCAAAGGGAAATTAGAAACTATTTTGAACTGAATAATAATGAAAACACAACACATCAAAATTTGTGGAATGTAGTTAAAGCAGTGCTCAGAGTTTACAGCTTTAAATGCCTTATTAGAAAATAAGAAAAATTTGAAATCAGTGATCTATATTTTCAGCTTAAGAATCTAAGAAAAGAAGAGCAAGTTAAAACAATTAGAAGGAGATAAATAAAATCAGACCAGCAATCAATGAAATAGAATGAAAAGCACAAACTATAGAAAATATCCTAAAGCAAAAATTTAAAAAGATAAATGAATCCCCAAGTAACACAAATAAAGAAATAAAATAGGAAATATAAATTATCAATATCAGGAATGAAAGAGGTTTTATTTTAAAGATATTAAAAAGAATAACAAGGGAATATTGTAGAAAAACTTATAGTAATAAATTTAGTAATTCAGATGAAATAGTTAGATGCCTTGAAAAACACACCTTATCAAAATCTGACTCAAGAAGAAAAAGAATAGAAAAAGAATAGCCCTATAGATTTATTAAAATTTTGAATTCATAATAATAAACAGTCCCAGTCCTGGATGGTTATTACACAGTTCAATTATATCCAATATTTAAGAAAAAAAATGGAAACCTACAGTTTTTCAGAAAATGGAGTAAATACTTTTCAACTCATTTGATAGGCCACCAAATCCTAATACAAAGTTCTGAAAGATATTTCAAGAAAATAAATTATAGGCCATCATCTTTCATAAATGTAAAACAAATCCTCATGAGATATTAAGTAAAATTCAGCAACACATTATCATCAAGTGGGGGTATATCTCAAGAATGCAAGTTGACTCAACATTCAAAAATCAATCGGTGTAATGCATGACATTAGAATAACGGAGAAAAGTATAAGATCATCCTAGTAGATAAAGGAAAAGCATTTGATAAAATTCAACACTATTTATGATGGTACCTCTTAGCAAACTAGGAATAGAAAGGAATTTTCTCAATTTGATGAAGGGCATCTATTGGAATCTATAGCTAATTACATACTTAATTGTGAAATATTGGACATTTTTTCCATAAGATCAGTTACAAAGCAAGAGTGTCCATGCTCACTGCTTCTTTTCAATAGTGAACAGAGACTGCTATCAGTACAATAAGAGAAAGAAGGAAAAGCCTTTAAAATTAGAAAAGATGAAGTAATGCTATCTCTACTAGAATATAACATGATTTACTGCATGGAGAGTCCTAAGATCTACCAAAAGCAAAAACAAAACTACAAAACTATCAGAATAAATAAGTGAATTTAGCAGGCTCACAGCATACAAAGGCAATCTATTGAAATCATTATTGTTTCTATATCCTAATGACAATCAGAAATAAAAAATTTAAGTATCATTTAAAATATCATGTAAAAGCTTAAAGTATCTAGGAATAAACTTAGTGAAAGATACACACCGAAAATTGCTAAATACTGTCGAGATAAAAGAAAATTAAGTAAATGTAGAAATATGTCATGTTCTTAGATCAGATGAGTCACCACTGTTAAGGTGTTCACTCTTCCCAAGTTGATCTGCAGGTTCAGTGCAGTCCCAGTCTAAACTAGGAAGTCTTGGTTTGTTTGTTTTTTTAGAAACTGACAGACTCTTTCTGAGACTTACATGGAAATGCGAAAGACCTAGAAGGGCCAAAACAACTTTGAAAAATAAGAAAGTTGGAGGGCTTAAACTAGTGATTTTAAGACTTATTGTACACAGTTACAGTAATCAAGTAATAAATACCAATATCGGTATAAGGACATGGATACAGCCTAATGGAACAGAATCATGAATCTGATATATGGTCGTTTATGGTCATTTGATTTTCAACAAGTGTTCCAAGATAATTCACTGGGGGAAAGTATAATTCTTGGGGTAGAAACAGCTGCATGTATGTGTGAGGAAAAAAAAAAAGAATCTTTAATCCTACCTCACAACATTCACAAAAATCAATTATAAATAGATTATAGACAAGTATAAAAATTAAAACTATAAATCTCAAAAACATATTGAAGAAAAATCTGTGTGAACTTGGCTAGAAGCAATGATTTCTTAGGATACAACTATATTTCACCAAAATTTAAAACCTATGCCCTTCAAGAGACACTTATGAAAATGAAAAAAAAAAAGATAGAAAAAATTCAAGATACAATTATCTAACAAAGCTCTTGTACCTTGAAAACATAAAAAAGCTCTTCCAACTCAGTAAGAAAAACTCTATTTAAAAAATGGACAAAAAACTTTGAATAGAGACTTTACAAAAGAAAAATATATGAGTGACAAATAGCACATGAAAATGTGTTTGATACGGTTATGCATCAGTGAATTCCAAATGTAAAACCTGTGAGACACTACTTCACGCCTACTAGAAAGATTCCAAGTAGAAAGACTGATAGTAACTGTGAAATGTGGAACAACTGAAACCCTTACACTTTGCTGGTAGGAGCAAATGATACAACTATAGGGGGGGAAAAGTGTGACAGTTTCTTCCCTGTTAAACGTATGTTTACTGTATGACCCAGCACTTCTGCTCACAGGTATTTACCGAAGTGAGATGAAAGCACGTGTATGTTGTCAAATAAACTTGCACATGTATGTTCATAGCAGCATTATTCTGAATAGTTAAAACCTCGAAACAGCATAAAAGTCCATTGGTGTCAGTGGATCTACAAACTGTGATATTTTCATAATGGAATATCACTCAGCAATGAAATAGAACAAATTACTGATACATGCAAAATATGGATGAATCTCAGAATCACGCTGAGTGAAAGAGGCCAGACGTGGTAAACCACATACTGTACGACCCCCTTCGTATGAAGTTCTAGAATAGGCAAAGCTGATCCATAATGATAGACGTCAAGCCAGATGGAAATTTCTGGGACAGTGTGATAGGGGATTGACTGCAGCGGGGCAGGAGGAAACTTTCTGGGGTGATGAAAGTGTCCTAAATATCATCGGGGTGGTAGTTACACGGACATATACATTTGTCAGAAGTCACTGAACTATCTACAATGTGTACATTTTATGTTATAGAAATAATTTCTCAATAAAGTTGACTTTATAAAAGCCTGCATGAGATATAACTCCATTATCTTTGACTGTGGTGACTGCACATTTCCCTCTACTGTGGTCAGGTCAGGTTTCCAAACCTTTCTGTTCACTAACCTTCAGTTAATGAATATGTAATTGGTCTTAGAGGTAGGATTCAGGGAAGAAGAAGAAAAAAAAATCACTCACTTTTAGGGAGAGAGAACAATGTACTCAGACATGACCCAGTCCCAACACCCAGATGCATAAAGTTTCTCAGAACCCCATGTGTGCCAGGAGCAGACCCCTAGAGGCAGGGAGAGGAGGAGCAGGATGACATTGTCGTTCGGCCTCACGCAGATTTTCTCTGTTCATGGTCCCCAGACCCAGAGAAGAGCTGTCAGCCACTGTTGGAGACTCTGCGTCAGGCCATAGACGGCACTGTGTATACTCACAGCACCTTGGAGCTGCAGACGCTGCAGCCTGGAGTCAACTACCTGGCCACTGCCACGGTGCCAGGCTTCTGCGACCGGCCGCTGTGCCCACGCCTCTCTCGGCTCTTCACAGTGCTGGCCCTGGGCAGCGTGACCCAGGCCACGCTGCTGAGCAGGCACATGCCCAGCATGCAGGCCTGGCTCGAGCGCTTCCCCTCTGTGGAGCGGGAGAGTGTTCTAGCAAGAGCCCTGGTTCGGGCCTCACTGGAGGCCTGGGAGGCAGTGGGCAACTGCTTTATGCCCTCACCCCTCCGCCCACACTACCGCTTCTCCATGCACTCTGTGAGCCAGCTTCTGGGAAGCCTGCAGCTGCTGCCCGTCAGGGTGGGCTCCCGGGGTTTTGTGGACTGCCTCAACCATCAGGAGCACCTGCGCCGGGTGTCCGGCTTACGTGGCACGCGCCTGATGACCATGATGGCCACGCGCAACATTGTGCGCCTCTGGCTGCATGAGGCACAGAGGACATTTTGTGACCGGCTGGACAGCCCCAAGGAACGCTCCTTCTGTGCCAGACTGCTCCTAGAGGTAGCTCAGAGGGTCTTCTGCTGTGGGCCGGCACCCCAGAGCCTGGGCAAGGGTTATGAGGAGGAGGAGGAGGAAGAGAAGGTGCCTGAAGTGGAATCCGAAGGCGAGCTGGCTCAGTGGGAAGACCTGAGCAGCAGCGGGAGTGAGACGGAGGAGGAGGAGGCCCCGTACAACCTTCCGGGCACCACAGGCTCACCGAGCAATGATTCGGCACCACCCGCAGCACCAGCAAGGAAGATGACCGTGGGAAACGTGCGTCAGAAGACACCCCAGGAGGAAGGCACGAGGACCTCCAGCTACAAACTCCAGCCGAATAAATCTAAGACCTTGTGTCAGAAGGCAGCCCAAGAAGACATGGTCTCACCCTTGTTGCTCCCAATGCTGCTACTCCGGCCCCAGGAGAAGCCCTCGGACCTGGTTTTCAGTCAGGAACTGATACTAGAGTCCAACTCCGAGAGCTCCAGCTTGTACCTGGAACGCCAGTGGGTGAGCCTGGAGGAGCAGCTGGCCACCTCAGCCGCTCAGCTGCGCCTGAGCCCCCACCTCGCCCGGTGCCACTCGGTGGCCCAGCACGTGGCCCGCCTGGTCCGGGTGTTGGCCAGGCCCCAGCAGCATGGCCTCCTGCTCGCGGGGGCTCAGGGGACTGGGCGCTGTACGGCCGTCACTCTGGCTGCCGGCATTTGTCAGACCCGCCTCTTCCGTCTGCCGTGTGGATCAGAGGAGGCCATTCTCCGGTGTCTAAGGGAGGTCAGCTGGCATGCTGGCACGTTAGGCCAGCCGGTGGCCCTGCTGGTGCCCAAGGGTGTGGATCTTACTACCTTTCATCGCCTGCTGGCCCTGGCAACCTCAGGCAGTCTTCCTGACCTGTACACAGAGGCAGATCTGGAAAACATTGAAGGACATCTCCCCAGGGACAGCCTTAGTGTCAAGCAGAACATCAAGAAGGAAACTCTGTGGCAGAGGTGAGGCCAAGACCCCCAAGCCAGGGGTCGCTCTACTCTGGCTCCACCCTGGCTGAAGGCCAAAAGCCCCCACAAAACTTAAGGGTACTGAGAGGGCACAGAAGAGCAGGGTTGAGGGGTTGGGTTGGAGTGGGGACCTGTGGGCAGACAGGGATGAAGGAGAGGATGGCATCAGAGAAGAGCAGGGCTGAGGGGTCGGGTTGGGGTGGGGACCTGTGGGCAGACAGGGATGAAGGAGAGGATGGCATCACAGAAAAGCAAGGTTGAGGGGGGTCGGGTTGGTGTGGGGACTTGTGGGCAGACAGGGATGAAGGAGAGGACGGCATCACAGAAGAGCAGGATTGAGGGGTCGGGTTGGGGTGAGGACCCGTGGGCAGACAGGGATGAAGGAGAGGACAGCATCAGAGCTCCGGCCCCACAGGTTCTGCCAGCAGGTGCGGAGTCACCTGCACATGTTCATCCTGATCGGAGATGACCAGGCCCACAAACAGCTACCCTCCACCCTTTTCCTGAGGCTCCTTCAACTGGCCATCGCCTGCACTGACCGCTATGAACCCTGGGGCCAAGATTCCCTGGTCGCTGTGGCCCAGCATCACCTGAAGGGTGCTCAGAGCCCACTCCTGGATAACGGTGAGCCCTCCTGCCCTGTCCTCACCCCTCATCTAGACCAGGTTCTAAGAGGACTGTTACTTGGGTCAGTCTCTCTCTAGAACCTGGTTGAGCCTCCCTTCNCCTGAGGCTCCTTCAACTGGCCATCGCCTGCACTGACCGCTATGAACCCTGGGGTCAAGATTCCCTGGTCGCTGTGGCCCAGCATCACCTGAAGGGTGCTCAGAGCCCACTCCTGGATAACAGTGAGCCCTCCTGCCCTGTCCTCACCCCTCATCTAGACCAGGTTCTAAGAGGACTGTTACTTAGGTCAGTCTCTCTCTAGAACCTGGTTGAGCCTCCCTTCACCTTTCCTGCCCTCCTTCCTGAGCGAGGAGAGAGGGTCCCTTTCCTTTCTTCCCCTACAGGCTCACGAGTCCAGGCTAAAGCCATGCCTGTTGCAGACTCCTTGAGGTTCCCAGACATCCAGGCCTCAGTTCCCAGCGTGGCCAAAGCCATGGCTCTCATCCACCTGTCGGCTGCCAGCTACCAAGGGCACCTGTGCGCTGCATTGCCACTCGTCACCCCCAAGACCTTCCTGGACTTCCTGGACACCTTTGTACTGCAGCGGCAATGGATGACCCTGCACATTAAGAACAGGGCCCAGCGGTGAGTGACCCCCGTTCCCTCCCCTGTATCTCCTTCCACTCTCTCAGGTGCACTCACTGGCACATGGTGTCTTCAGGATACAGAATGCCCTGGAAAATCTGAAGATGCTGATTGAGAAGCACAGTGCCCACACCACCCTGGTCTTCAACTTGGAGGAGCAGCTGAAAGGCTCCCATCAGGTAAGAGGGACAGGAGTTTGAGGCATGAACAGTAGGTCAAAGCAGGAGCCCAGTGACTTTGCAGAAACCAACCAGACTGAACCTTAGTTCTGGTCTCCTGAGAGCTCCCCTTCCCCCAGGGGCTGTCTCTCATCCCTGCTGCCTCCTCCTCTAGAGCTCGGGCTCAGCGTTCCCTGTGGCACATTGGAGATCAGGCTGGTTCCTCTAGATGCATGAAACCCAAGTGTCTGCTGCTGGTTGTCCCTAGTACCTTGCCTATGTGAAGTTCAGGATGCTCCCCAAGCTCTGCAGAGATTCCCACTGGGGATGGGGCAGGATTACATCCTCATGGTCCCCTCTCACTTTAATCCTCTTCTCCTGGATTCTCTATCGCTCACTGCTGGTTGGCACACCTCTTGTAGCTGTCCTCTCTTCCCATACCCCTTTGTTCCTACAGCATGTCCTTCCACAATACACTAAATATACAAACTTATACACTCCCTATACAAAAATGTACACTGTTAGGTATGGTGGGGAAATGCAGATGGGTGGTGGCAGTGGGGGCAATTTACATTCTAGAACAGAACCAGAAATAGATTTAAATTGTTCACTAGATCTCTGTCTCGTTTTCCTGTCACCTTCCTCTACAGGGCATTTCCTCGTGACAGACTTTTCTCTCCCTGTCCCATCTCCCTAGCACTGCTCCCAATGCTATTCAGTCACCCTATTTTTCCTTAAGAGCTTCCCAAAGGCTATGCTCATGTAACAAGAGATTTTTTTCCAGTCCTTACTCTAAATCCTGTTGCTTTCTTATACAGAGCAATTTTCCTCTTTGAATAAACAGACCGCGCATATCTAGCTAAAATTGGTAGCAGTGGCATCATTATATGTTCTGTAGTCAAACACTCTTAGTCAAAAATGCTTCCCTAAAATAGACATTTTTTTGGTTTTGTTTCATTTTTAATAAGAGGAATTCTGATATTGCATTTCTTCCCCCTTTCCTGCTTACACAAAACTTTGATGAAGGTTCAGGAGTAACTATAGTGAGATAGTTACTAGTGATCAGTACACAAGCAGATACTATGACTTGCTTTCTCCTGGGGTTTCAGGTCTTGCAGCTCCTCATGCCTAACCCTCCTCTTCTGATGGATTAGGGCTATCCTCCGGCATTGCACAGCCCCAGGGGCATGGCTTACATAGTATCTACATACGTGGCTTTCACTGTGTCCTGTGGAGTCATCATAATACTGTTGCCCTCCTACCATTCGCCATGGAGGATCACCAGCTTAGATTAAAAATTAAGACTTGGTTGAGATAGAAGAAATTAAGAAGCTCATTGATGAAAGGGAGTCCTCTTTCCCATGATTCCTAAATTCCAGTTTACTGTCTCGGATCTTGCTTTTTCCCCAAATGATTAATACCAGGGATTTTTGATATAGTTTAGGGGAACTATTATTCTCTGATCCTTGGATCAGAACATAAGAAGCCCAAAAGCTGGATAAGAGATGTTTATAGTCTCAGGGGCATTCACTTAACAGCCATAACTGTGTACTTGTTTCAGAGTTGCCCACCACAGGAAATGGCACCCCTCTCCACTTAGTCACTTAAGCTCAACCCCAGAAGTCATCTTGGACCCCTCTATCTCTTTTCCCTTTCATATTCAGTTGGTTCGTTTATTTATGACTGTGCTCAGCAAAGCTTAATTGAATTCCATATTTTCTGTGTGAGCACTCATTAATACTTTTGTGCATGTCTACATCTATGCTAGCTCCTTCCCTCATGGCTCCGTTGGTAAAGAATCCGCCTGCAATGCAGGAGACGTTTATGTTTACATCTAGGTAGATAGAATTCTCACCTCCACTTTTCTAAGAAGACTATTCTTTCTTCCATTTTACAGGTGAAAAAACTCAGATCCAGAGAGGTTAGGATGAGGATTAAATGAGGCCTTTACATGTAAAGTACTTCAAAGTGCTGGCACATAGCAAAAGCCCAATAAATGTCATCATGTATTGATAGTAGATGGCCTCTTAATAAAGATAAGGCACTCTCCTTGTCCTTCATGGTGCCTAGTTTGCTGGAACATATAGGCTCGTGCAAGTCATTATAAAACAATGCACTATGACAGAGCAAGTCCAGGATGCTCTGAAGTATCAAGAAAGACTTCCTAAAATTGTATAAGTCTTATGTTGAATTGGTTCATAGTGCTTTTCAGGTCTACTGTATCCTTATACTTCTCTGTATATTTATTCTATTAATTTTTGAGAGCTTGATGTTGAACTCCAACTAAAAATCTTAGTTTACCTACTTGAAAAATAATTGAAGTATATAGTAGAACTATATGTACCACTGTTCTGTATTTTCCAAGTTTCTGGTAAATGTGTTATCATATTTTCATAATTTAAAAAAATAAAAAAGAAGTAAAAAGAAAAAAAGAAAACTTCCTAGAGAGAGCATAATACCACGCTGTGTAGCACGGAGGCATTGGTAACCACCAAAAGCATTCCTTAAATATGTAAACACAGGAATGAAGTTGAAGGTTGATACATGAAGGTCAGGTGAGATTTGGTATGAAAGGCGGGGGTGGGAAGAAGGTCACAGGCTGAAGTAACAGCAGGTGCAAAGGCCCAGAGGCAAGAATGTGTGTGCCAGGTTGGAGGAACTGAAAGTCAGGAATGGCTGGAGAGCACGCTGCTGGGAGAGCAAAAGCAAATGAGGTTGGAAAGATGAAGAGAAGCCTCCTGGTCACGGAGGTATTGTGAACCAAATGCAACAGTAGCGAGTGTTAAGAGACATGATGATTTGATATTTGCCTTTGAGAGAACTAAATAGCTTTGCAGCATGAAAAGCAGGTTAGAGGAGGGGGAGTAGGAGTTAGAAAGCCAGTGCAAAAGGTCAGGAGTGAGAGAGCATGGGTGTGAGTCATGGTTTGGGGGATGGAAGTAGACATAAGAGACATATTGGAGATAAAACAGAAAAGCTTTGCTTGAAGATGGGCTTGATTTGGGGGACTAGAAGAGGTGGAGTCAGGGTAACCATCAGGTTTCTTCCTCGGGACACTTGGATGTATTTTGCCACGGATCTCTGAGAAAAGAATACATGAAGAGGAGCCCTAGTCAATACATTCATTTCTGGGTATGTGGAGTCTGAGGGGTCTGAGAGACACCGAAGAGGAAATTCCCACTAAGCAGATGGATATGAAGGTGTGGGTCTTGGGGAAGAATCTGGATAGATATAAGGATTTGGAGTTGTTAAAATATAAGTGATAATCAGAGCCATGAGTTTAGGGAGGCACACAGAAAGATGATAAGATAAGGGGGCCCTGAAAACTTTTTGAGAAATATTTAAGGGATAGCAGAGGAAGAGAATGAGGAAGAGCAGCTGCAGAAGCCAAAGAAGAGCATGGTCTCATGAAGGTCAAGGGAGGAGAATGTTTCAACCGAGAGGAGCTTCTTCTGTGACACATGCCACTAGCGGGTCAAGTGAGATAGAGTGTCACCCAGTGGTTAAGCATGTAGGCTTTGGATTCAGATTGCCTAGGCCTGTATGGTAGGTCAGAAGCACCCAACCCACTCAATGAGGCTGCCTGACCAGATGTATAACTCACAGAGTGGGGAATGACAGTTTCAGAGCTCAGCACGTATCTGTAGCCTACTTGGAGTTCAACTTGGTCAACCTAACAGTCAACTTGGTCATACAACTGTCAGGAGTATGCCTGAGTCCAAGCCCATGTGGGGTCTTCCCTTGGAGTAGTCCCACCTGGCCCAAGATCTGGAGCTTCAGAGCCTAAACTCTGTTCACAGAGCCTTGGCAGACTGAATCACCAGCTAGATCAAAGCAAGATTCTGTACAAGCGGCAGTTGACAGAGTGTCGGCAGCAGGAGAACCTCATTGAGAACCTGACCAAGCAGCGGGATGCCCTGCGGGCTCAGTATGAGGCTTTCCTAGAGCAGGTGCGCTCTTCCCACCACCTGCCCTGCGCTGATCCCCTCTCGGAAGGGGACAACCTCTCCTGGGATGCCCAGAGGAGAGGATGGGTTGGCTTGTCATGGAGTCTCCTGGGGCAAAGGTAATAGGATGGCTTGGGGTGTGGTCCCTTGGAGACCCTAGGAGAAGGTGGTCCCTCCTGGAAATACCTTGAAGGAAGACAGGACATTCTGGGAGCTCACTTCAACTGCACGTCTTTCCTCGTTTAGATGGGCAAGGCATTTCTGGGGCCCCTGAGCCAGCTGCAGGTGGCTGACTTTGAGGAGATACGGAGCTATCGAGCACCACCCGAGTCTGTGGTCCAGGTGACTGATGCTCTGTGTGACCTCTTCCACCGTGAAACAGGCTGGGCCAGTGCCAAGCAGCTGCTATGCTCTGAGGATTTTTATCAGGTAAGAAACATGGGGCTCCACGGAGGAGGAGGAATGCAGGCACGAAGCAGCAACTTGGCAGAGCGAGGCTGCTGGGGCAAGGTCAGAGCATCCATGTCTTCCCCCACCCCTCTTAACACACACTCCCCCAGGAGCTGGTGTTCTTCCCCAAGGAGAAGATGACAGACGCAGAGATGACCAAGTTAAACTTGGCTCTGAAAGCTCCAGGCATGAGCGATGCAGACTTGCGGGCAGTGAGCATGCCTATAGCAAGCCTGGCAGCCTGGCTCGGGGCCGTTCTGCGCCACGGGCTGGCACAGCGCCGAGGACTGCCCACGGGCCTGCTGCTGCGGCAGGTGGAGGCGGCACTGGCTCGGGAGCAGGCCCGCCTGGGCCAGTACCAGTTCCAGGCCCAGGAGCTTCTAGAGCACAGTTTGGCCCTGTCCAAGAATCTGGAAAATGCCCAAACTTCCCACAAGCGTGTGGTCGAGACTCTGGGGCAGGCTCAGTGTGGCCAACATCACAAGTGGCCGGTTGAGGCTGCCCTGCTCACGCCTATGCATTCCTGGACTACGGAGCTCCAGGTAACCAGCTCCGTCTAGACTGCTCCCTAAAGCTCTTTTCTGCACCACAGACCACTCTTCTGCCCCTCCCCGTGCCCCCACCGCCTCCCTCTGTCCCACTCTGCCCTCCTTGCCACGCTCTCCCCCACACCCTACCTCGCTCCCTCTCCACGAGACCTACCTGCACCCTCCCCGACGGCCCACACACAGTCTGGTCTTCCTTTCCACGCCAGAAGTTGAAGGGTCACTCCTCCACGGTGCTCGGAGATGCCCTCTTGTGTTCAGCTGCCATCAACTACCTGGGTCCCTTCCCACCAGTGCGACGCCAGGAGCTGTTGGACAAGTGGCTGGCTCTCTGTGTGGGCTGTCAGGAGCCGCTGGGCCCAGATGACGTGGCACAGGCCCTGAGGCAGATGCAGAAATCTGTCGCCACGTTGCCAAAGAACCCCCTGCTCTCCATACGCTCTCCCTTCAGCCTTGTGTCCTTGCTGAGCTCCGAATCTGAACAGTTCCAGTGGGACCGAGACATGAAGCCCCAGGCAAAGTCAGCCCGCCTGGCAGCGCTGCTTTTGCGAAGCCACACTCACTACTTCAGTTGCCGTTGGCCCCTGCTGCTTGACCCCGGCAACGAGGCCCTCATCTGGCTGAAGCCACTGCCTCTGGAAGAGGCTGGACGCTTGGCCACCGGTCCCACCAATGGTACAGGTAAATCCAGGGATAATAAACACAACACTTCTTGGTATCTGAGCTGCTCAACACTCTTAGCCACATGCACTCTTCCCTTTCGCAATGAAGACACTAAATATTCATGGCCAAGGTATCCCAGATTTCTTCAGCCAATATGATATTAATAGGTCACATGTATATTTTGGGGCCCATACTGCAATGATTGTGAATCTATGTGGCTGACCATAATCATCTACTTCCTGGTCTGCTCAGCACTGTTAGAACCTTGGACTATGACTCAGAGCTTTCCTATTCAAATTTATCTGGAATTCTGGGGAAATATTTCCATTGGTTCTGCTTGGGTCAGGGACCCATCTGGGTAGAGCATCAGAAGGAGCATTTTCTAGGGGAAGGAAGGAAGAGTGTTTATTTCCCAGGAGAAGGGGCTGAGGGTTGTACTGGTAAAAATAACAGATTTCTAGAACAGAAGGTGTATAATAAAGTGGTCTGTAACCAGGGCTCTATAAGCAGACTGCTGCTAAGTCACTTCAGTCGTGTCCGACTGTGTGACCCCATAGACGGCAGCCCCCCAGGCTTCCCCATCCCTGGGATTCTCCAGGCAAGAACACTGGAGTGGGTTGCCATTTCCTTCTCCAATGCATGAAACTAAAAACTACCTGGGTCAAATATTTGCACTTTGCCAGCTGTGTGACCTAAGGCAAGGTATTTAATCTCTCTAAAGCCTAAGTTTAAAAAATATTAAAAAGCAGAGACATTGCTTTGCCAACAAAGGTCCATCTAGTCAAGGCTATGATTTTTCCAGTAGTCATGTATGGATGTGAGAGCTGGACTATAAAGAAAGCTGAGCACGAAGAATTGATGCTTTTGAACTGTGGTGTTGGAGAAGATTCTTGAGAGCCCCTTGGACTGTAAGGAGATCCAACCAGTCCATCCTAAAGGAGATCAGTCCTGAGTGTTCATTGGAAGGACTGATGTTGAAGCTGAAACTCCAATACTTTGGCCACCTGATGCAAAGAGCTGACCCCTGATGTTAGGAAAGGTTGAAGGCAGGAGGAGAAAGGGATGACAGAGGATGAGATGGTTGGATGGCATCACCAACTCAATGGAGATGAGTTTGGGTAAACTCTAGGAGTTGGTGATGGACAGAAGCCTGGAGTGCTGCAGTCCATGGGGTCGCAAAGGGTCAGACATGACTTGAGCGACTCAACTGAACTGAAAGCCTAAGTTTGTTTGCCAATAAAATCAGGGTCTTATAGCCATCTCATAAAGTGTTGTGAGAATTAAGATAATTCACGAAAAAGAGTTCACACAGTACCTAATGTATAATAAGTTCTCAAAAACATTAGTCATTATTTGCTGTTGTTGCTGTGTAGTCGCTGAGTCATGTCCAATTCTTGGTGTCCCCATGGACTACAGCATGCCAGGCTTCCCTGTCCCTCACTATCTCCCAGAGTTGGCTCAGATTCATGTCCACTGAGTCAGTAGTCTTTCTACCACTAGTGTCTTACTGCTATCAATATTATAGTCCATCCCTTGGCTGTCCAGTATATGACTTTCCGTTGTGCCCATACACCATTACAAAAACATCCACTATACAGCTAGCACATGTGTAGCTATAAATTAATTTACCCCCTCTCTAATAAGAGACACCCTAGCTGCTATATCCAATTCTGAGTCCTGAAACTCTGAATAATCTCTTGATCAGATCTGGATACGGCTTTTCATGGTGGTTCTATAAACTATCCTAGATTAAGTGAATCTCACCTTAAGAATACCCCTGATAAGCAAAGAGAAGCAAAATCAAATCAAGATAACTATAATAAACTTCTGTTTAGAAACTTGGAAAGGGTAAAAAATACACATTATATTGGTCTCTAGCAGATACTGTGCAATGCCAGACAGAAGGTAAAAGATTAGCATCATTTCATTGGCTAATTGAATTCACTGGAGTGAGTTCCTGGACAACCAGTTCAGCTGCCATGAGTTGTGATAAGTGGTGTAATTTTCCTTGCCCATTGTCCCCCAGAAGTATCTGTGAGAGAAAGGCCAGGCAAGAGTACCTTGCTGGTAGCTGTTATACCATAAATGTCCACTTCCTATTGGAATGGGTATGGGGGCTTAGGATGTACTGTAAAATTAAGCAAACACTTTATTACCAGATGGGGGAATTTCTGGCTAATCTCCTAAAATCTCTCATCTTTTCTCCTCCAGATTTCATTTGTAAAGACTCTATTAACTGATGCCAGAACTCTTGATATATTCTCGTTGTTGAATTTAAGCCCCAACTTCTGGCTTCTGTCTTTTAACATTGGTTCTGGGGACTCCACCAATTCCACTAAGCCTTAGTGTAACTGTCATCCATCTAAACCTTGGCCCTCACCTCAGGGCTTTATTAAGAAAATAGTATTGGGGGGAGCTTAGGCTGACTGGCCATGGAATGCAGTCCCTACTTGGAAGTATGTGGATCAAAAGCGGGAGAGAGACTGCTCTTGTCAGGCAGGGAATGCAGGGAGAGAAGTGCTTGCGATGAACCTGGAGGCATCTCTGATTTTCCAATAGCCCGTGATTTCCTATTCCATGTGATATGGTGTACAGAATCACTTTTTAGAAGTCAGCAAGGTGCATGAGTACCTGATCATGTGTGATCTAACACTGCTTGATATGAGAAGAAAGGAATTCCCTGTAAGTTCTTTCTGGAGATTGTTTCATTTAGTAGAGGTGGAGCCAGCTTGCTCTAGCATCTACTACTAAGTCCACTAAAGTTCAGTGAGCACAGGGGCCAAGTCCCATGAGATAAGCCAGCTTTTTAGCTACACATAGCCTAGCCACCTTACCAGTAAGGAAAAGAAAAATCCTCACTGCTGCTTACTACCTGTAACAAAAATCCCACTCACCATGGCTTAAACAAATGGACTTATTTTATTGGATAAGTCCTTCTTATCCAATAAAAAGGACAGGGATAAGCAGGTATAGGGCTTCAGTGTTGCCTCCAAGCACTCAGAATCTTCCAGCTTTCTGACCTATGACCCTTGGTATAGTCATTTATCACATTGTAGTGGGTTGGATGGTGTCCACTCAAAGATATATCCTCATCCTAACCTCCAGAACCTATGAATATGATCTTTTTTGGAAAAAAGAGTCATTGTAGATATAATTAAGTTAAGGGGTTGCAATTAGACCATCCTAGATTTCAAGGGTTGGCCTAAGTCCAGTGATAAGTGTCCTTATAACAGATAGAAGATAAGGCATAGGTGTACAGAGGAAGGCCACGTGAAGGGAAAGACAGTGGAGTTATGTAGCCACAAGCCAAGGAACTCCTAGAACCACCAGAAGCTGGAAAAGGCAAGAAAGAAATCTTCCTTAAAGCCTTCAGAAGGAGTGCAATCTTGCCAACACCTTGATTTTGGATTTCTGGTCTCAAGACCACTAAGAGAATAAATTTCTATTGTTTTAAAGCCACCATATTTGCTATCAAATGCTACTGTCCCCCCAAGCATCATGTCAGAGGTGCTCCTAGCCAATATCTGTCCCTTTCATCAGAAAAATAAAAGATCTTCCAGAAATCTGGATAGCTAGATGCACAAATAGCACATATCACTTACATGTGGAATCTAAAAAAAAATGATACAAATGAATTTATTTATAGAATTTGTTTATAGACATTTATAGAAAATAAAGTTATGGTTACTAAAGGGAAAGGAGGGGTAGCATAAATTAGGAGTTTGGAATTAGCAGATATTAATGTATGCTACTATAGATACAATAGATAAACAACAAGGACTACTTAGAGCACAGGGAACTATATTCAATATTTTGTAATAACCCATAATGGAAAAAATCTGAAAAAGAAGACACATATATATATTTGAATCATTTTGCTGTATACCTGAAACTAACGGCACTATAAACCAACAGTACTTCAATAAAACAACAACAAAAAAACCAAACAGAACCCTAAAATGGTCAGCCTGGAAGAACACCCGAGTCCCAGTCGAGCAGTGTAACCCATGACTTTAGTCTCAGTTTTAGCCCAGTATAACTCTGAGCAGAGCGTCTGGTCAGATTCCTAACCTACTAAACTGAGAGATAATAAATGTGTGTTGTTTTTAGCTGTTAAGTTTGTGATAATTTGTTAAGCAATAGGAACCAAACACATCAAATTGTGGGTCTGGCAACCTCCACTTGCCTGTTTCTTAAACAATTAAAAAAAAAAACTTATGGTTAAATTTCCCAACATAAAACAAAACACTATGTATCTTTTCCAGCTCCTGCAGTAGAGGAGGCAAAAGAGAAGGGGATTGCAGATAGCTGTTGGTTAACCAACAACCCGGGTCCATAGCACTGCCCATGTGGTGGCCAAGGCCACAGTTTATGGACTTTCTTTCATAAATCGATACTTCCAGGCCCTGATCTCTATGCTAGTGGTGACTCGTATAGTTGTTAGTGACAGAATTAGCTCAGGCAAAAAGGGAAATGCACTGACTCTTCTAGCCAACCTACAGAAAGGCAGAGATGGAGCTAGTTTCAGGGGTGACGAGAACCCCTCCCTGGAATTTTATAGTTACTGAGAGCTGCCCTCTGCCGGGTGCTTGCCAGGTGCCAGCAGAGTGCTTTCTGTGCAGTTTCACATCATCTTCACAGGAACGCTATGTGGTGTTAGTAATGCACTAATATCAACCCACTTTGCAGATGAGGAAATTGAGTCTTAGAGAGCTTAAGTGACTTTCCTAAGGTGTCTTCCTGCAGATCAGACCTTCCTTCATGAGCTGGAGTCCTTGGGTGAATAGGGCTCCCCAGGAGCCCGATTCCCTCCCTGAGAAGAGCACCTCTTCATCTTCCTGCCACAGGGAAGGGCTTTAGGAGAAATAAAAAAGAGTCTAAAGAGGAGAACATGGAAGATGAAGATGATGATAGTGATGAGTGTGATAAAACAAAGGAGCAGAAGGCAGAAGAAAAGAGAATCAGGCAAGGGCAGCAGGAGCAAGAGGAGAAAGGACAGCAGGATGAGGAGGAAACTCAGTCCCCACCCGCTCCCGACCTCCGAGTCTTCTCAGGCACCAGCCCAGAGCTGGGGCCTCAGCTCCGGGAGGCAGCTGCCCGTGGTGAGAACGCATGCCCTCCGCCCAAGGTCTCCTGTGTCGTCCCCTACTCAGTGGCCCCACAGGCCTCTCAACCCCGTCTGACCTCCACCCTTACCTTCAGCCCAGGCACTAATCCTCTGGAAGAACCCTGGGTTGGAGCCAGACTTAGTGCATGGGGGCACCCAGGTGCTGACATGGCGGGTAAGGTGTCCTCGTCTCCCCTGCACAGGCCTGCCCGTGCTGCTGACCAACATGGAGCTGGGCCTAGACTGCCCAGAACTGCAATGGCTACTTCAGCGGGAACAGCTGAGCCCACCCCAGGTGCAGCCTGGCTTCTGCCTCTATCTGAGTACTACTGTCCCCCTCAATGCCTTGGAAAAAGGTGAGGCCCAGTGGGTGAGTTCCCAGCACAGCTTTGTGGACACACCAGGGCCCGAGCTTCACTCAGTCTGACCTAGAGCTGGCTCAGGACCATAGTCAGTAGCCACACTCCCTGGGCCCCTCACCTCTGGCTCTGCCAAAGGGAAGGGGTTAAGCATTTCTCCTGTGTGACTCCAAGTGCTAGGCTGTGAATTGCTGAAGAGGCTGAATGTGCTGGACCTGGGCATGAACATGGAAATCCTAGAAGAACGGATGCTGCGGGAAATCTTGTGCACAGAGCGTCCTGAGCTCGAGACCCACTGGTGGGATCTGACTGTCAGATTCCTGGACTCCTGGGAAGCTGCAGGGGCTGTTGAGGTGCTTGGAGATTCAGTCTGTGGGTTGGGATGGGCCCTGGTGTGGGGGTGGAGATGAATGTCACTGAGCAGGGAACTAGGTGCAGAAGGACCAGATCCATGCAATAAGTGACTGTTCGTAGGAGCGGCTGCTGACGATGCTACTGCTCCAGGACCCACGGCGTCAGAAACCAGCCAAGTTCCTGCGAGACGTAGTGAGGGCCCAGGCGGAGCTGTGTCAGCTGCATGCCCATTTAGAGGACCTAGAAGAGCTGAGGCTGAAGGAGGTGGCAGTGTGGGCACCCTATCGGCGTGTGGTCTGGCATGGCATGACCATCATAAAGGCTCTTAGCTCACTGCAGAACCTTCTACCACTTTTCCATATGAGTCCAGAGGATTGTCTGGCTGCCACCAAGCGGGCTCTGAACAGCATAAAGAGTGAGACTCACCGGCGGGAGGAAGTAACCTGCCGTCTGCTGCAGCTGAAGAGACAGCTGACTCACCAGCTACTAGGCAGCACTGTGGCTACACTGGGCCTGACCCGAGTACCCTTGGTGGGTGTCTTGGGTGCTTTGGCTCTGTTGCAAGTGGCAAGGAAGGCGCCGGAGCTGGAGAGGCTGGCCCTCTGGCCTGGGCTGGCAGTCTCTCCCAGCACAGGCTGTGAAAAGCCAGTCCCAGGTGTGGCTCGACCGGCCTGGCTAGGGCTGAGAACCTGGCACGAATGTGAGATGTTAGAGTTGCTACCCCCATTTGCTGGGCTGTGTGCATCCCTGGCGGGCCATGCCAGTGTTTGGCAGGCTTACCTCTCTCTCTCATCCAGTGTGCTGGGCCCTGCACCAGGGCCAGGGCCTCACCCACTGAGCCTCCTCCAGAAGCTGATCCTGTGGCGTGTGCTGCGACCTGAGTGCCTGGTCAGCACCCTGGCAACCTTCACCACCAGCCTCCTGGGCCGGCCCCTGGATGAAAACCTGAGTGCCCACACCATCCCCTTTGAACACACTCAGGCTACTCAGCCCATACTGATCTTGTTGCCACCACCGGGTCATCCCACTGCCACCCTGCATCACCTGACCGTTATCCAGAAGCTGGCTGCCAGACATAAGCAGGTTTGGGCCTAGCCTCTGGGCCACTAGGGCTGGGGTGGGTGGTAGGCCCACCCCGACCCCCAACATTCTCATGGATCTTTCTGGATTACTCAGGGACTTTCTGGGTCATCTGTGGCATTACTCTGGGTCCTTTGGGTGATCTAGGATCTCTTTGAGTTACTCTGCCATTTTGTTGTTTGTTTCCAGGGGAAGAAGCATCTGAAGGTGATAGCTCTGGGCTCTGAAACCTGGGACCCAGTCTCCATCGTGATCAGCTCTCTCCGCAAGGCTATGCTCAGGGGGGAATGGCTGGTGCTGGAGAACTGTCATCTTATGCCTCACTGGCCAAAAGAGCTGCTGCAGCCCTTGCTGGGACTGTTGGATGGAGCCAAGGGTGAGTTTGCTGTCTAGAGATGGCTTTTAGGACTTTATCCTGCACTTGGACCTGAGCTTGAACTTGGGTCTCATGGTCTATCCCCTTATCCCCTTTGTATGACCCCTTAGCTTCAAGTCTGATCCCTATCCAGCAATTGATCTCAGCCTTATGTCTGACCCCTAGAGGTCTCGGACCTGGAGTTAGAACTGCTTTTTGCTCAACAAGCAAATGGGAATGTGGCTGCTGTCCACAGGGATTTCCGCCTTTGGCTTACTGTGTCTGCAGAAGCTACTGCTTCCTTACCAGGTGAGGAAGGAGCTTCCCCATAGGCTCTCGGATTGGAGCCCAGAGGGCAACTGCACTGTGCTGACTCGGCACTTTCCTCCCTCCCCAGCCGTGCTCACTCAGCACTCCATGCCTGTTTTTTGGGACCAGTCCCTGGAGCTGGGCCATGTTCTGGTCGACAGTGTGGAGCTAGTTCAGCAAGGACTCTCTGTGCAACCCCCAAGCAGGGTGCTGCCTCTGCTTCTCCTACATGGCTTCCTGCTACACCGGCAGCTCTATGGAATGAAGCTGCAGGCTCACAGGGGGCACTGGTGAGGGGCCCCCACCCATCCTGCTCTGTCAGTCGCTCAGCAAACACTGAATATTTTTCACATGCTGGGATTCATCTCTGGGGAGCTCCAAAATATGAGGGCAAGGAGAAGTCAAGGAAGGCTTCTCCAAGGACTCTGGAATCTTGCTTTGAGTTGAGTCCTGACAGCAGAGGCAGATCAGGAGGAGATGAGGCCTTTCTGAGCAGAGGAAACTAAGCTTAGCAGGAGAGAGAAGGCTTCAGTGTGGCTGAGGTAGACATGCTGGGGGTCAGTGGGGAGAGGAAAGGCTTGTGGGACTGATCGGATCCTGAGGACAGTGGGAAGCCACTAAAGGGCTTTAAATAGAAGAAACATGATCCCATTCATTTGTTGGAAAGATCAGTCTGGCAGCAGTGTGGAGAATGGACCAGATAGGGTGGGCTGGAGGCAAGCAGAATAGTTTTGGGAGGCTCTGGCGGTATCGAGAAATGAGATCATGGGGTGAGGAAGAAGGAAGAGTCAAGGATGGATCTCAGATTTCAGCGCTGGACAACTGGGTGGCTGGTGTAGGGGGAAATGATGATTTCAGTTGAAAGGAAATTTGAGGTGCCAAGTGGCAATGACTAGTAAGCCTCATGGGTCTGAAGCTCAGGAGAGAAGTTTGGGCTGGAGAGAAAGATGTGAAAATCCTCAGCATATATACAGTTTTGAAACCCAACTTCCTGCTCTCCATCCTCAGGAGTCAAGCAACCTTGACCCACGTCCTGCAGATCCAAGACCAGCTGTGGGCCAGCCTTAGCAATCCTAGTGTTGCCATGAGGGAGCTGGCTGGTGAGACTCCTCCTGTCTGCCATGTAGTCACCAGCCCCCAGGAGAACCCAGAAGGGAGTGGGCTGGGGGAGCACGGAGATGGGACCTAATCTACTACTTCGGGTTAGGAGGCGGTGGAAATGGGAGGGACTGAAACTGAGGGGCTCTGACCTCACCCTCAGCTTCAGTTTTCTATGGGGGTCCTGTGGGAGATGACAAGGACAGGGAGGTCCTGATTAGCCTCACGCGAGCCTGCTTGAGCTCCAGCAGCGGGAATGGAGCCCAGCCACACACACCTCAGTATCTGCTGGCCACTCTGATGCCCAGCCCAGGTGAGCTGCGGTCAGGTATCTGTGTTGGGGCGGGAAGCAGCACAGTAATGCCACCTTGCTCAAGGGAATATAACAGAGGTACCAATAAAGGTATAGAAAGGAGGATATTGACATAGTTATGGGATAATGATAGGTTCAAGTTTCAGAGGAAAGCCTACTCCTTGTGTCTGGGGTGGAAAGAGATGGTCTTATCTCTCACCCCTTCTCTCCAACTCCTAAGAACTAAAGGAGCTGGATGCTCTGGAGGAGTGCAAGGCGCAGATGCACCTACTGCCCACACCGCCTGAACCCCGGGTCTGCGGACTGAGTGCTGGCTCCCAGACCTGGCTGTTGCGACGCCAGAGCCGCGCCATCCTGAGTGCGCTGCAGCGGTGTTCACCTACTTGGGTGCCCGCGGCCCGCGGGACCTCGCGGCGTGCAGAAAGGCGGCTGCGGCAACGCCTAGCGCAAGCCAAGCGGAGACTGGAGTCACTGCAGGCTCAGCTGACCGAGACCATGCGCCAAGAGGAGTCTGGCGTGGGGTTCGGGGAGCTGGGGCTGAGTGCGCCGCTGCCGCTGGAGGGCTTCCTCAAGACGGAGGTGCTGGAACTGAGCCAGCTGGTGGGCGCGCTGCAGAGGGACCTGGAGTGCCTGCGGCAGCGGCTGCAGGGCGCGCCCCCGTGTGCCGCCCGGCGCTGTGCCGCGGTAGCTCGGGCTNCACTCCTCCAGAGCATCCAGCTCCTTTAGTACTTAGGGGTTGGAGAGAAGGGGTGAGAGATAAGACCATCTCTTTCCACCCCAGACACAAGGAGTAGGCTTTCCTCTGAAACTTGAACCTATCATTATCCCATAACCTGTCTCTTATACACATCTCCGCGCCTTGGCGGCCCCACGCGCCTGCCGGGCCGCAGCCGCCCTGGCACTGGCTGCGCCAGCTGTCGCGCCGTGGGCAGCTGTTGCTTCGCTACCTGGGTGTGGGGACCCAAGTACCAGAGCGCATCTTTCACCTGTCAGCCTTTTGCCACCCGCACCGCCTGCTGCTGTCCCTGCGCTGGGAAGCTACCTTTGGTGTGGTCGCCCCGACCAACTTCCTAGCTTGCCAAGCCTCCAGCTCCTGTCAACTCCCCCACAAACGTCAGGAGCTGATCAGTCCTCTGCACTTCCAGGTACCTTCGTGCTACCCCTTCGTTTCCACTTCTGCCCCTTTAAATCCCTGGTTACACCTCGCAGTGTAGCCAAGCCCCTCACCTTAGCTCCGCTTGGTTCTACTTCCTCAGTAGCTCACCTGCTTCTCTGATCCGACTCCACCGGGACCCCTTAGTTTCTTAGCCTGGCCTGACCAGTTTCTGGCGCCCCCAGGTGGCGAACAGCCCACATCCCACGGTTCCAGAGATGGGGCTGCTGCTGATTGGACTGCAGCTTCACAATGCCAAGTGGGACCCGGTAGCAGGGGCCTTGCAGGACAGCGCATCCAGTCAACCCAGCCCTCTGCCTCCCGTCAGCGTCAGTGCCCAGGCCCCAGGGGCCAATGACCTGCCACCCCGAGGCGGCCTGGCGGTGTATTCCTGTCCTGTGTACTTGGAAGGGGCCCTGGGCACCACTAGGCTACACAGGAGGAAGGTCCTGATGCACCTGCCCTTGCCCACCAAGCTCAGCCCTGCCACCTGCATCCAAAGGAGAGTCCACGTGTGCAGCCCTCCGTTGTCCTGAGCCCTCAGCCAAAATAAAGCTGGACTGATTTGATGAAATGTTTCTGAGACTTATAAGGGATGTAGATGTGTGCACACAGACAAAGTGACACATTGAGGGGAACACAGCGTGTACATCTGGAAAGAGGAGGTCTATTCACACTGAAGGTAGAAGAGGGCATGTGCCTGGCACTTGGGAAGCGGAGAGTGTGGGGACACTGTGGGGAGATGGACCTGGGGTTAGTCCTGTCTCCAAGGGGCTAGGCAGATCTCAGGATGGCTAACGCATAGGATCCCTGCCAGCTCACAACTGTGCTCTCAGCTCTGTGCTAAACCCACAAGGGATATTTTTAAAGGGAGGACATTAGAACTCAAGATCATTTTTTCAGGTACTTAGTAGTACTACTGGGAATGCCCCAGTTCTGCCCAGCTAGTCATCCCCGCAAGATGTATTCTCAGCACACACACGAAGAAACAAAAGCGAAATAAGACACAAGGTCCTATGTTCATTCAATGGTCATTTATGAGCCCTGGTGAATGAGGTGCTCTTCCAGGCACTGATGAGGCTGTTCTAATGCTAGGACACAATAAAAAGGCCAACATATAAATGAATTGATGATTTTTAAGTGCTATAAAGAAAACAAAACAGGCTGATGTGTTGGAGTGTGACTGGAGGGGAGCAGTTAATCTAGTTTGGGTGGTCAAGGAAGGCTTCTGAATATTTGAAAGGGAGCTATTTGAAGATCTAGGAGTAGATCTGCTAGATCTAGGAGGAGAAAATCTAGGAATACCTATCTTTCAGATAGAGCCTTCAGTAGATGCGAAGAGCTTGAGGCAAGAACACCTGGGGTGTTCAAGGAACAGAACATGCAGCTATAACACTGTCAGTGAGGGGCAAAGTGAGCTGAAAGTATGGAAAGGTATAAACCAGAGCAGATCGTGATGATGAGCTTGTATTTTTAAAAGTGTAAGAAGGAATCTACTGGAGAGTACTAGATGGGAAATTATCTTTTGCAAAGATCATTCTGGCTGTTCTATGGCGGGTGGATGTGTATGTGTGCCCAGTTGTGTCTCTTTGCGATCCATGGACTATAGCCCATAAGGTGCCTCTGTCTATGGAATTTTCCAGGCAAGAATACTGGAGTGGGTTGCCCTTTTCTACTCCAGGGGATCTTCCTGACCCAGGGACCAAACCCTGTATCTCTTGTGTCTCCTGCAGTGGCAGGTGGATTCTTTACCACTGTGCCACCCGGGAAACCCATGGTGGGTGGATGGATGGAAGGAAATCCAGAGTAACAAGGGGGAAGATTTGTTTGGAGGTTATTGAAGTAAATCAAGTGAGAGATGATGGAGTTTGGACTAAGATCATAACCATGGAGATGGAGAATTTATGGATTTAGGAAATATTCTGGAGGCAAAGCCAGCAGAACCTACTGATGGATTGAATGTGAGGGAAAAGGGCAAATCTAGGATGACTTGAGCAACTGGGTGGATCATGGTGTCATTAAGTGAGATGAGATATTTGAGAGAGAGAGAGAGACAGGTTGGAGGTAGGGAATCAGGAATTCTGCTTGATATGTTCAGTTACTATTAGTTTTGTGATTGCTTCCTACCCCAGCGCAAACCTCTCAGATAAAAGTTGGGTTAGAATGTAGCAGACAGCACCAGTTAAAAGCCAACACTAGCTCCTCTCCTTGCCCCCAGGCACCAGAATTTACTAGGTACAAATTAATTCCCTTGTTGAATGATTAGGTACGAGCTACGTGGTGGGAGGAAATGCAAACAGAGATGTACACTGAGCATCAGTGCACAGGCTCTTCAGTTACCCCACTTGCTAGTGACTGCAGTGCAACCGATGTCCTAACAAAGGGTGAGCAAAGGGGCAAAACCTCCCTCTTCAGAAATTCTTCCCTTTTTCTTTTCTACAACCAGGGGCATGGCTATTCCTTCAGGTGAGGAGATTAGCAGAGTATTAATGAAGCCCTTTTGGATAAATGAACTCTCTGTCCATATGTACCATCAATACTATTTTCCCCACTGGGAACAGGGAACAATAGTGATACACAAGTAAAACCATCTGCAATTGGTTAGACCAGAATATTTTCTATAAATCCACATCATTCCCTAGACCAAAATGTATTCTTTTTTTAAACCTAGAGTTTTTTTAAAAAATTAATCTTTACTGATGCATAATTGACTGAAATTCATTCTTGAATTATGCACAGCAAATTGTTATTAAACTTTGACAATCAGAGGTTATAAGTACCAACTTAAACAAGTAGAGGTTATAAGTAGCAAGTGACAGTGTAGCCCAAATACAATGACTGAATGTAAAAATATTCCAGATTCAACAATTTCACAGTTGAAATTGTCTATCAGATAAATTAAAATCTCAGGGGGAATCCCCTGGTGGTCCAGTGAATAGGACTGTGTTTTTACTGATGGGGCCCAAGTTTGATCCCTGGTCAGGGAACTAAGATCCCACATGTCCTGTGGTGTGGCAAAAAAAAAACCAAAAACCAAATTTAAACATTAAAAAAAAAATCTCATTAGGGAAGTAAAGTCTCAAACAATGAAAGGAAGGAAGAAGTAAGACACGTGACAAAGGGAAGAGATATGTCCCATCCTGTCCTGAAAGATCAGGCGGTGGGGTGAGGGGTGGGGGATGAAGAAGTGGAGTTAAGACAGGGAGGAATATGATAAAATAAACATGATCTGGGACTTTAGAAGTAAACTGAGGTACTGAGGGCAAAGAGGCTTTTCCTCTTTTCCCTGCCTGTGATTTTAGAAGGGAACTGCTCTGCAACACTGACTGACTGTGGCCACAAGAGCAGTAAGAAGGCAGAGTGGCATGGACAGGAAGACGTGTCCCTTGATCCCTGCGTAGTGCAGAAACTGAATAGAGATCTGTTGGGCTAGAGGGAATATGAGGCAGAGAATCACTAGGGTCTGCAGCAGCAAACAAGAGTTGTTGAGAGGAGGCCAAGCTGGCAGGGAGGGGCAAAAGGCTCCGACAGCTGAAAAAGACAAGACCACGAATTCATGAGCTTTAGAAGCAAATTCTGGCAGGACGCCCAGGTGTGGAACTAGGCCAACCCTACCCAGAGGATTCCAGCGTGTACATGCCCAAGAGCCAGTATTAGGCCAGGGACCCATTTCTTCCGACATCAAAATGCCACACAAGCCCTCCTCGCAACACCCAGCTGCCACTTTGGAGAGGAACAAAGGTAGAATGCTCAGAATTTTAGAATGTATTTCAAAGCGAACAAATGAAACCTAAAGAGACGGAACAAAATTTATTTCTAGCCATCTTCTGGGAGGATGGGAGTGAGACTTGTGAGGGAAATCAGATCAGTAATTGAGAAAGGAGCTAAATTTTATCTGCGTATCCAAATTTGTGAGGAAATTTGTGATCTGGCTCTGTACTCTATATGAATTAATAATCCAAAGACCAAAAANCTTCTGGGAGGATGGGAGTGAGACTTGTGAGGGAAATCAGATCAGTAATTGAGAAAGGAGCTAAATTTTATCTGCGTATCCAAATTTGTGAGGAAATTTGTGATCTGGCTCTGTACTCTATATGAATTAATAATCCAAAGACCAAAAATTTCCTTGACTAGTGCTCTGCAGCTCACCCGAAACATATTATTTCAGCTTTTCAATTTGAAAATCCTTATTCAGAAATAGCATATAAATGGGAAATGTTTGAAACAGAAAAAAAGAAAGTGCCAGTTCCTCCACTGATGCCTAAGAAGCCCTGGTAGCTGTAAGTTACGTACTATAATATTATTATTCCATACCACAGGTCAGGAAACTGAGATACAGATTCAGCCAGTTATTCAACGTCACAAAGCCAGAGCCAGCTTGCTTTTTTACCTTTATTGTTTGTATATATTTCTTTCTTTAAGAATATTTAGTCTGTAGTATTACAACCAAATAATATCTGGGTCTTATTTTCGGTAAAGTGTACCTTTACTCAGTTTTCAAGTTCTCACTCTACTTGACATACTTGTCTCCCTTTGTGAGAGAAAACTGGACTGTGCTATGGAATTAATTAAATACAGTATGTCCTAGTAATTTTGCTTCTGGGTTTATCTTAGGCTCACACAAAAGGAATTGGGAAGTATTCTGTCCTACTGTGCTTACTAAAAGAGTTTGTGTCAGATGGATATTATTTAAGTGGTTAAAGAATTTAACATTAAAGCTATCTGGGCCTGGAGATTTTGTTTTGTTTTGCTGAGGAAGTTTTTAATAACAAAGTCAATTTCTTTAGTAAATCATAAGGCTATCAGGTTTTTGACCCCTGAGTTTTCAGAGTTATTTGTATATTCTATGTACTTGTTTGTCAGATATGTGGTTTGCAGATATTTTCAGTCTGTAGCTTCCTATCTTAATAGGGTCTTCCACAGAGTAAATGTTTTAAATTTTGGTGAAATCTCAGTCCATCAGTTTTTTCTTTTCTGAATTATGTTTTTGATGCCAAGTTTAAAACTCTTTGCCTCACCTTAGATATCAGAGACTTTCTTCTGTGTTTCTTTTCTAAGAGTTTTATACTATATATCATTTTACACTTAAGTCCGTGATCCATTTTGAGATAATTTTTGTACAAGGTGTGAGACTAGGTCAAGACAGATTATGATTTATGAATGTATGTATTTTTGCCTGTGGATGTTCAAGTTCTCCAGCTCCATTTGTTGAAAAGACTATTTTTCCTCCACCGAACTGTGTTTTCACTTACATCAAAATCAGCTGGGCATGGTTGTATCGGTTTGTTTCTGGATTCTCCGTTCTATTGACTGTGTATCTATATTCCCCTCCACCAATACCACACAGTCTTGATTACTGTACCTATGTAGTAAGTCTTGAAATTGGGTAAACTGATTCCTCCTACTTTGTTCTTCTTTTTCAAAACTGTACCTATTCTAGTTCCTTTGCCTTTCCATACAAACTTTAGAATCATCTTATCTAATACAAAAAAGTCATGCTAGGATTTTGATAGGAATTGTGTTTAAACCATGAACAGGATGAAAAGGCAAAATGATAGGATACTGAAAGGGGAATTCCCCAGGTTGGTAAGTGCCCAAATTGCTACTGGAGATCAGTAGAGAAATAACTCAAGAAAGAATGAAGGGATGGAGCCAAAGCAAAAACAATACCCAGTTGTGGATGTGACTGATGATAGAAGCAAGGTCCGATGCTGTAAAGAGCAATATTGCATAGGAACCTGGAATGTTAGGTCCATGAATCAAGGCAAATTGGAACCGGTCAAACACNTGGGGCTGGAAAATGGGGTGGGGAAGGAAAACCTTCAGACAGAAAGACCACAGAGATCACAATTCTTACCCATTGCAGCTAAAGTCTTTCATGAGTAAATTCTCCTCTGCTTTCTGCCTGCTTTTGTTCACTTTCCAGGGCCTTCAAATAGTTGGTTTTTGTTTGTATTTTGTTCAGATTTTAGAGTTGTTAGTTGTGGGATAACTGGCCTGACCAATTAACTTGAAATCTGGAACAAAGACTCATATTACATTTAAGAGAACATTTATAAGAAAATCCTTCCCCAAAATGTTTGTAGTCACAAGGACTTGGATAATCTAAAGGTCTTTAGAGGAATGGCTATGCTAAATGTTCTAAACAGATACACACTGGAACACTAAACAGATGTTGGATGCAAGTATGTACTATCAGGGATACAGTATTAAATAAGAGAAGCCCCTGCTCTCTTGGAAGTGCAGGGAAATACACAGTAACTATATAAACAAATAAATATGTAATCTAAAATGTGAAGAAACACTAAGCAGGGTTAAGGCAGTAGAAAGTACTGGGAGGAAAAATAAGAAATATTGGCTACAGGGATAATCTGATAGACTGACATTTGAACAGAGACCTGAACATAGTGTGGAAGTGGGCCATAAAGATATCTGTGGAAATAACATTCCAGATAGATGAAATAGTGCAATAGCAGGGGCATAACCAGAATAATCAATAAATAGCAAAATGGACAGTATGGCTGGAAGGGTGTGTGTAAAGGGGGTGAGTGTTCAAGAGATATTTGGAATCCAAACAAGACAGGGCCTTTTTAGCTATAGTAAGAACTCTGAGCTATAAGATGGGAAGTCATTAGAACATTTGAAGACGGTGTTAAAAGTGAGTTATAGTATGCAGAGCAACATGAAAAGAACTTAAAAACACTGCATTGTGTGGGAAAAGGAAGATTTACAGGAAGGTATCATTTATGTTCACTCATGAGCACAGACTAAAAAGTCCTATACAAAATATTATCAAACTGATTTCACCAAGATATAAAATGNAGTGAGTTATAGTATGCAGAGCAACATGAAAAGAACTTAAAAACACTGCATTGTGTGGGAAAAGGAAGATTTACAGGAAGGTATCATTTATGTTCACTCATGAGCACAGACTAAAAAGTCCTATACAAAATATTATCAAACTGATTTCACCAAGATATAAAATGGGTGTAATCAACTAAGCTGATTTTATTCCAAAAACTTAAGTTTGATTTCACATATAAAATAAATAAATAAATCTTTTACTTGTTACATTGACAGAATTTTAAAAAATATATGATCATCTCAATTTAGAAACAGCATTTGACAAAATTCAAAATTTGATTCATAATACAAGTAATAGCAAGTAGAGCCTATTATTAATCTGACAACCATTAATCAGAATCTCACCTCAAATATCACACCCAGTGATGAAACACTGAAAGTTCTTCCTTCAAGTCTGAGAATGATTCAAAGATTTCTACCAACATCACTTGAACATAGTGATGGACCTCCTGGAGTACATCATGGATAAGAATAAATGATATAGAATTAGAAAGCATGAAATAAACTGATATGATAATCATATATTATTAGGATAATATGTGTAGAAAATAAAAGAATACAGATAAATTACTAGAGTAAGTGAGGTTGCTTTGCAAGGGTGCTGCTCCATGGTCAACACACAAAAATTGGTTGTATTTCAGCCAGGTGGCACTAGTGGTAAAGAGCACTCCTGCCAGTGCATAAGATGTAAGAGATGTGGGCTTGATCCTTGGGTCAGGAAGATTCCCTGGAGAAGGAAATGGCAACCCACTCCCGTATTCTTCCCTGAAGAATCCCATAGACAGAGGAGCCTGGTGCGCAATCCATGGGGATGCAAAGAGTTGGGCATGACTGAGCAAGTAAACAGCTCAACTATAAGACCAAAAAGAAAAGCAAGGAAATCAATGTTACGGAAGTCAGGATGGTGGCAATTCTGTAATGTTGAGAGAAGAAAGCTGCTCCCGTTTGGGAGGTGACATAAAAGAGGCTTCTGGGTGTTGTCAGCACTTCATTTCTCAGTCTAGCGGTGCCTACCTGGGTACTGGCCTTGTGATAAACCGTCAGGCTTAACATTTTTGTTTACTTTTCTTTAGGGCCCTGTTTTGTTTACTTTTCTGATGTGTTTGAGTAAAAGGGATTTTAAAGAAATATCACCAGTCACTGGTTGAAAAAGATGGAAATTTATTTCTCACTCACAAGACATCCAAAACAGATGCTCCTAATCGGTGGGTGGCTCTCCTCTAAGTGGTGTTCAGGCTCCTTCCATCTTCTGGCTCTTTCAAGGTGTAGCTTTCAAGGTCGTATGCTCCAAGGCCAAATTGAAAATAACATGGGGGACCATGCATAGGAAAATTTAAGGACTCAGGTCGTAGGAGTAGCACACCTTAGTTCTACTATCATCCACTTGATCAGACTTAAGAATAAGGGAAGCTGGGAAACAGTCCAGCTGATTTCCCACAAAGAAAAAATGGGGGTGAGGATCAGCTGGCAGTCTCTGCCAAAACACACATATACCAAAACCACCATCTATTTTGCCAAGGATACACAGGTGTTCAGGTGAACACAACAAATAGGCTCTGAAGCTATAAGAGAAACTGAAGTATGAATCGGGAATAAAGGAAACAAATAAAATAACAAAGAATAGGAGAGGGGCCTTTCATGAACCAATCCTAACAGTGCCATGAACTTGGAGGGAAACTCAATTCTCAGCATCACTCTATGTACCCACAAGAGTGAGGATAAAAGTCAAGTAGCAATGGTGCCAGCAATGCCATCCTAACCACGGTGACTCTAAAGTTGACCTTAGTTTTTGCAGCTGTTCAACCTCCCCGTTCATCCTCCCCTGGCTCCTTTCTGTTCTCTAAGCCTCACTCCCTGGACTTTCCATTAGTTCTCTGAGTAACTTATTGATATCCTTACCATAATTTTTCCTCTTAACCATCAAAGCTAAAACTTGTACAAAGTAGATTTATTTTACCTATTGAACCTCCAGTTCTATGTTGAACTTTAGCCACTACAGTACGCATCCTTTTGTCCTTGGCTTCAATGCAAATGCTGCTGCAGGAAGCCCAACATCTAAACCTGCCTCTGGCAACAGCCAAGCAGCAGGAACACGACACTTACCTCCCAAGTCTCAGAGTGCATAGAACTGGTTGAACTTACTTTGTACTCAGAACCCTAAACTGCAAGGGTTTTAACTTCTCCAGATGGCAAAGAATTTGAGGCAACCAGGAGGATGGATAAGCTCACTATGGTGGATGCTTATTAGGAAATACTTCAGAGCTGACGGAAACAACAATCTGGATGGATGACCAGCTATTAATACGTGGAATGCTCTGGTTATTTATCTAGTTTCTTTTGGCTCGCACTCTCTGTATCTCCCTCTGCAGCACACCTCCCTCTCAACCCCCGCATGCACTCTCTGGAGTTGTGTTGCTGCAGCTGTGACTCTGCAAACTATATTTCCCAGAATCCACTGCCAGGTGGTTCCATTAGGTTCTGCCAAAGAGATGCCATAAAGGGAAACTGAAAGTGAAACACAGTGGGGAGGGTCTTCATTCCTGTTTTCCAGCTGCTGTTACAGTACTTCAGCTGCAGACAGTTGGCTCTGGCTACCGGCTTCTTCTGCACTCCACAGCAGCTTTGCTACACTTCTGAGATACCAGCAGCAGATCAGTTTCGGGCGTGACAGCCAGAAGAGAGTCAGACTGTGCGCCCCCACCCTCCAGGCCAGGTTATGTGGAGGGAGCCTCCCCCACAAAAGTCTGAGTATTGACCAGTCAAAAGGGGCCACTTCTCTGAGTTCCTGATTTCTGATAATCACATTGCTTCTTCCGCTTGGTTTTCCCAGGCCTTTGGACGGAATCTGATTTCTCCAGTTCTCAATTTTTAATTACATCAAGCATTTTCTTTTGACTGGCTTTTGTCACTAGGAATCAATTCTCTGCATTAAATATCCTCTATTTGAAACATTTAGTGTGGTTTCTATTTTCCTGACTGAGCCCTGATAGATACACAGATGGATATTAAAAATATAGTTGAGTGAAGGAAAAAACTAAGAAATAAGACCAAATTTGTTGACAGTTCTCTGTAAGTTAAGCACACACACAAGAACAATTCACATTTTATAAAAATGCTTGTGCAAGGGGTTCCCTGGTGGCCCAGTGGTTAAGAATCTGCCTTCCAATGCAAGGAACACGGGTTCAATGCTGGTGGGGGAACTAAGATCCCACATGCTGCAGGGCAACTCAGCTCACAGGCCACAACTAGAGAGAAGCCAGAACGAAAGATCCCGACACCACAACTAAGACCCGAGGTAACCGAATAAATAAAATATTTTTATAAAAACACTTGCACAATAAGAGGATATTAAATAAAGGCCCTAGCTACATCTATATAGGATATGTTGTTCAGTCACTAAGTCATGTCCGACTCTTTGCAACCCCATGGACTCCTCTGGAGCCCACTCGGCTCCTCTGTCCATGAGATTTTCCAAGCAAGAATACTGGAGTGGGTTGCCATTTCCTTCTCCAGGGGATCCTGACCCAGGAATCAAACTCGCAGTCCCTGCCACATCTCCTGCATTGCAGGTGGATGAAGAGCCATCAGGGAAGCCCAACATAGGATTTACTCTTAGATGATAAAGCTGATCCAGAGCTCACTAACCCTCCTACTGTACATGGAGGTAGAAATACCAGCTTCACTGATGGGAATTTGGAGGAAGAGAGAGAACGTCCCCCTGAAAGGCAAAGAAGTAGTGCTGTTCTATCCTCAATCAGGTGAGGAGGGCTCTAAGAGGACCACTTGCAGTCATTTTGCATTCCCCTGACAGGGAGACCTTATCTTCATTCAGCATTACATTCTCTAGCGGGAGGCTTGCTGCACTCAGAAACTTACAGCCCCAGTTCAACAAGGCCACTGGGGTGGAGGCTTGTTGGGAGAAAGTAACCCAAGACACTTGTAAGGGTCTGGAGCCAGAGAGAATGGAGAGGTCAGAGTCAGGCTAGCTGCGGCAGGGGGAGGGGAGAGGAGTCAGCTGCTAGTCGAGCTGCACCTCTGCCCTTTGGCAGGACAAACATGCAGGAGCTTCCTGGGGCTCCCAGAAAGGTAACTCCTCTTAAGATGTTTGCTGAGACCTCTCTCAGGAGGGCTGCCGGCCAGGGTGAGGTTCTTTAGCACTAGGAGGCTGTGGATACACTGCCAAGGTCAGACGCTGAGGGGGGTGGGATGAGTATCTTGAGGGAACCAGAGCCAGTTAGTGCAAAAGTCCCCAAGGGGCAGGGGGTGGCTCCAAAGAACCCCAGCACCTCATACACTGAACCAACATTTAAATGCCTGTCTTAGTAGAACACACTGATAAAACCAAACTAAACCGAAAGTTTAGCCTTTTTGCCTCTAATATACCCTGCCCCATCCCAATCCTAGAAGTGACAGAGGAGGTAAAGAATGAGTGAAATAAACAGAACCCTGACAGTTTCCCCACTCCCACTGAGCTGGAGGGAGAACAGCTTTGAACTGGAGGAGTTGCTGACAAGTCACTGAGATGTGGGAAGGGGTGGGGAAGACAAATGTATTTCAAATGTTAGTATTTCAGACTGATGTCAGTTATGTTCTAGGGAATAATGGAACATATTTACATCAGAGTATTAACAATGTATAAGGACCCTTGAAGTAAGACCAAAAAGACAGGGGTTGTGGCAATCTGTGAGGCTCCTGAGAGGCCTAAGTAAGTAGCATGTTTCTGATTAATCAAATCACAAGGTGTCTCTTGTGACCATGAGATCAAGAGACCAAGAGAACCACACAGACCTAACTGCTAAGATCCTTGAATTCCTGAACCAATGTCAACAACCATCAGGTTTCTAGTTTTATGAGATGAAAAATCTAACTTGAGATATTCTTTAGGAGGATTTTTTCTTGGGGGGGGAAGGGGCTCACAATCAAAATGTAACTGATAAAATCATTCTTTCAATTTCCTCATGTGAGCATTCTTTCCCCAATTAGGAGTTCAATTCATAGGACAAGGGATAGCGTAAACTGGCATCTGGTAAAATAATTAAATGTCTGAAGCACCCTGAAGGAAACACAGGTTTCCTTGTTTTGTGATCAAGACTAAGGTGGACAGGATGTCCAGAGAAGATGTATTAGCTAGGGCATATAATGTTAATGACTGTAACAGTCCCCAAACTCACTAAATTAATGCAAAAGAGGTTATTCTTTGTAAAAACCAATGTGGATGTTCTTGGTCAAGCAATTTTCCTCTAAGCTGGGGCTCAAACATCCAGAGGTCTATTCTCTGACTCCATCTTCAAAACACCTGCTTCAAGGTCACCTTGAAAGGCAGATGAAGGGGTGGAGAATACAGAGGTTCATCCACTCTTTAACTGCCCTGTCTGGTANGGGGTGGGGAAGACAAATGTATTTCAAATGTTAGTATTTCAGACTGATGTCAGTTATGTTCTAGGGAATAATGGAACATATTTACATCAGAGTATTAACAATGTATAAGGACCCTTGAAGTAAGACCAAAAAGACAGGGGTTGTGGCAATCTGTGAGGCTCCTGAGAGGCCTAAGTAAGTAGCATGTTTCTGATTAATCAAATCACAAGGTGTCTCTTGTGACCATGAGATCAAGAGACCAAGAGAACCACACAGACCTAACTGCTAAGATCCTTGAATTCCTGAACCAATGTCAACAACCATCAGGTTTCTAGTTTTATGAGATGAAAAATCTAACTTGAGATATTCTTTAGGAGGATTTTTTCTTGGGGGGGGAAGGGGCTCACAATCAAAATGTAACTGATAAAATCATTCTTTCAATTTCCTCATGTGAGCATTCTTTCCCCAATTAGGAGTTCAATTCATAGGACAAGGGATAGCGTAAACTGGCATCTGGTAAAATAATTAAATGTCTGAAGCACCCTGAAGGAAACACAGGTTTCCTTGTTTTGTGATCAAGACTAAGGTGGACAGGATGTCCAGAGAAGATGTATTAGCTAGGGCATATAATGTTAATGACTGTAACAGTCCCCAAACTCACTAAATTAATGCAAAAGAGGTTATTCTTTGTAAAAACCAATGTGGATGTTCTTGGTCAAGCAATTTTCCTCTAAGCTGGGGCTCAAACATCCAGAGGTCTATTCTCTGACTCCATCTTCAAAACACCTGCTTCAAGGTCACCTTGAAAGGCAGATGAAGGGGTGGAGAATACAGAGGTTCATCCACTCTTTAACTGCCCTGTCTGGTAGTGAAACATCACTTTTACTTACTTTCCACTTGGAAGGACTATGCATGCAGCCTCACCTTGAGGCAAGGAGCTGGGAAATGTAATTTAACTATGTGTCCAGGAAAAGGACATCCGGTGAGATCTAGCCTGTTTTTTACAGAAAACGTGATGCTAGTGTGAAGATCTGGAAGATGAAAATGAACTCATCAGGGAAAAGTGCCCTGGGAAGACGAAGTGGCAATTATAAAGACCCAGAAGTAGAAATGGCTTGGAATGCTTGACGAATAAAAGAAAGCCTGTGCAGCTAGAGTTTTTCATGTGGAAGGAATGGATTAAGATGCAGTTGGAGAGGGAGGCCTGGGCAAGATCACCTAGGCCCTGGAAAGGAGTCTGCCTTTCGTTCTCAGAGCATTGAGAATTCATTGAAGAGTTTAAGCAGAGAAGTGACATATCTGACTTACATTCTAAAAAGGCTCAACTTGGCTGTGTGGTAGATGAATTGCTCTGGGAACAGGAGTGGAAGCAACTGGACTGGTAATGTGGTGACCAGAACCTGGGTGGCCAGGTTGGGAAGTCACCGGGGATGGAGGACAACCTAGAGGTCTCTGTGAAAATCTGTAAAGGGCTTTGTGCAATTATGTAAGTGGTTGAGTGACTGGAGCTGAGCTGTGTCTCCGCCAAGATCACGTTGTTTCTTTGGGAACTGTGTTCCCTTAGGACCGTGTTACAAGAACAAAAGCTGGAGCACACAGCAGGGGTAGTCCACCTCTAAAATGGATGCTGAGGAAGCATGAGCACAGACTGCTATCCAAACCCAACTTTATTCTTGTCTCCCACCACCCCTCCGACCTTTTTTCATTCAGAGAAAAGCTGTGGCAAGCCTGTGACTTACGGCTCATTCTCAGTTCACAGATTCTTAGGATCAGTATGAGATACAAACCCAATCTCAAGTGATTACAACATCTAATCCTATGTAACAATAAATAATCTGCACCTCTTCTGGGTTTAGCTGTTTTCAACTCTCAGCTCTGTCCCATTAAAGTCAAGAAGCCTGCACTGGAGAAGGCGGGGGATGATCTCTAGACTCTCTGCTCTTCTCACCTCCTCTGCACCTAATAGCTGCTGACTGCTCTGGGCCCAACTGCAGAGAAGGAAAGGGATAAGACAGCTTTTGCCCAGTTAGATATTTCTGGGTCCCACGGGCCTCACAGATTTAAAGGGGGCATCTTGCTGTCCTTTTCGGCAGTCCCCTTTACCCTGGTGGGTGCAGCTTTATTCTGGGTGGTATCCTACAGTTCCCTCCTTGGTCCAGATGGCACACTCCTAACCTCTCAATGGTCCTGCCGGACAGCACTCTAGACCACCTGATGCTTCCCCTGCTACAAGGTGCACAGGATACCCTCCTGCATGGTTCACTTCAGCAAATTCTAGGAACACAGACCAATGCAAAAGCAGCAGCACGCCCTGGGCTCCACCACTGAAAGTGAGTCTCTGCTCGCCCTCTGCATTTCCAGGGCAGGATTCAGACTGCAGGTGTACCATTTCTTGGCTTTAGGAATAAATATCTCAAGCTTCCTGAATGCTCCCAGTGGAGTCTCCAGTTAAGACTCTTTCCCACTTTCATTTACCTCTTACTACGACTGCCACTCCTTCATCCTATTCTCAAATTGTACCTTAAACTGATCTCATTGTTCCTTAAACAGCCGGTATGCTGCTTTTTCTTAAGGGAGTATTCACTGTTCTTTCTTCAGTCTAGGCTTTCAATATCAGACATCGAAGCCCAGGCTTGAACGAGAGATGGTCCTGAAGCTGATAATGGAGCACCGATGACCCACACTCAGAAGTCCTGCTTTCAGAATTGATGGAAAAGCAGGTGGAGGCTGGCCTGAGATAGGGGGAGTTGGGGCTGGAGCCAGAACAGGCAAAGAAAGAATCCAAATTTTAAGTAAGGGAAGGAAAGCAAAAGAGGGAGGAAGGCGGACCCCAGCTGTCCTGTTGAGCATAACAAAACAGGAAAAACTAATCAAGATCTAGGAATATACATAACATCTGGGAGGAAACAGGGATATGACACTGTAAAAAGGTGATGTATGTCCTATAATGAGGCAGATGTCCTTAGACTTTACAGCTTGCCTCCCCATGATCCCAAGAGGCTCCCACCCCATGAAGCTGCCGCAACAGTCGTTTCCCCTGTAATCCCCAGAGAATCCCGGTAAGTTGGAGACGACTGTCAGGGTATTGTCTTGGCTGCCTGGCACTCACCAGCCTCACATCATTAACGGAAGTCTCTCTAGTCAGCTGTGTGACCCTCTGTCCTTCTGAATTTATGCTATCTGGCCTCTCCTACTCTGTCTGCAGATTTCCTGAATCTGCCCCTTCTTCAAGACACTGGCACTGTTCCATGCTAACTTCTATCATCATCTTGGAGAACTTCAAAGTCCATGCAGACCCACTCCCAATACCTGAGCCCCCCATGCAATAATCAATCTCCACGCAACCTCCCGTGCACTCCTCTCAGGCACTCACTCCTATAACTACACTCTTAAACTTGGCCACTGCCCGGGTCTGCTGTGCTTCCAGTATGAACTATTCAGACATTCCAGTTTCTGACCACAGCCTCTCATCTTCCCAGGCTACTTTTTTAATTACCCCCAGTGAAACTACCTACTCCTGTCTTCACTCCACTCAGTTGTTCTACAAAGTTCCATGGCCCAGCATAGACATCACTAACTTGTGAATAGTCTGAAACTCCTTTGCTCGATTTCATTTCAATTGTGTGGTAAGGTTTCAACTCTGGATGATCCCTTAGTACTCATTTTTCCTACAGTTACACCTAGATTCCTGAGCAGACAGAGATAACCACACCATTGGGCCGACTGGTGTAACTATACATTCATGAATAATACCGCTATAAATCCAACCCCCTCAACATTAAGCAGAAATCCTCTCCCTGCCACAATCTGACCTTTCTCTCATTTTAACAGACCTTTCAAGAGCATCCAACAGCCTAAAACCTTCCCATTCCTTCCACATTAAGAAATCCACTCTCCTGGTTTTACTCCATCTCTGGCCCCACCTTCTCTTGTCACCTTTACTGGTTCATTTTCCTTTACTTATCCATTAAATGCTCCTCAGAGTTCTCTTCCAAGCCATTTTCTCTTCTCGTTATCTTACTCTGGATATCTTACCTATTACGATGATTTAAATTACCTCCCCTGGCTGCTGAGTTTATGTCCCGCTTCCAAATGATCATCTAGGTACCAAAATCCCAACATTTTGAATGGCGTCACCAGCGCAACCAGTTGCTTAAGCCACAAACCCAACATCTGCTTCAGAATTCCTTTCTCTCACCAAGCCTCAATGTTCCACCAGTCCTCCCAGCTGAAGTTCTCCCACCTGCCCACTCCTTGCACCATCACTAGTGACCTCATCATCTGGTCAAACTTGGGTTCTTGCAACACCCCTGCTTCTCACTGGTCCACAAACCCTGTCATCTTTATCACCTCCTTAGATGGATCTCAAGTGACCAGCTCTGGAAACACAAAGATAAATATGAGCTGAGAAGACTGCAGCCTAATGCACAAAACAATCGCCACACAGTATTTAAATGTGGCAGTTATCTCTTCCTGTAGTGCTTTGAGAATGCAGACGAAGAAAGTAGTTCTGCTTTGGGAGTAATGGAGTAGGAAACAACTAGGCTGTCTGGAAGGATGAGTAAGACTCTGCTAGTCAGATGAGTATTTGGCAGCAAGAAGCACGTGCAGAGGTACTGAACAGAGTCTGCTGGATGGTTCACAGCCCAGCCTCCAAACACGCCCTCTGGCCTGCACAACCGGTCTCAAAACACCCCCTTACTGGAGGTACTCAACTAGTGCAGAGTCCTGGAACCTCTGTGCCAGTGGTTCCTCTAAGGTCTTGTTCTTGGAAATAAGTCTTTACCGTCTGAGCCAGCAGGGGAGCCCTTAGAAATAGGTAGAACAGACTGTATCTTTATACCTGGGCCCATGGCAGATGCCTTTTGGAAGAGGCCAAGGACTTGTCATCCCAGTTATCTTCTCCCAGAACTAGTCTTCTCTGCCCATAGTTTGGCCTAGTATGTGCTGATCTGGGCCCACTGCAAGGCAGAAACAACAGACACACTCTTCTGCCAATCCCCACCCCAAATGGCATCAATCAGTTGTGATTTATGGAGACCCAGCTCCCACATCACCCCACTCAAAGAACTCCTCAAAATCTATTAAGAATCTCTAAAAATCTTATAAAATAAGGCTGTTGAAAGGCCTATCTTGAGCTCTCCCAGAGTCTTCCTCAATCAACAAATTCATCCTTTACTCTTCAACCCCTAATCCTGCCTAGGGAAGGTCTTTAGAAACAGTAAAGGCTTGCAACACACAACAGCCACAGCAACAGTTACTGAGCACCTCCTGTGTGCCCAGCCTTGGCTCCAGATTTCCTCATTAACCATACAACAATCCTATGAGGCAGTAATTCCATCATTTACCAAACGGGTAGCAAGACATTCAAAGAGTAAAAGGCTCTCGGCAGACAATGGCAGGCCTACCTGATTCCAATATCTGTGCTCTCAGTCAGACAAACATCAGGGCCCAACAGAACAACAGATGCTAGGAGGGTTAGGGCCATTCAGCTCCATAGATGGAGATGACAATCAGGGGGAAATAATACTCGGTACAGGGACCATCAAACCATCTTGACCGAGACATCCAGACGATGTTGGTGGACTACAGCCAAGTTGCCTCTGCTGATGTGAGGGCTGCTGCACTTGCTCGAGGGCCAAGCTGCCCGACAGCCAAGAAGCACTGCCTGCCTGCGGCCTTAAAGGCCCGGGCCGACCAAAGCTGCAGAAGCTTTGAGTGAGCAGAGGGATCTGGTGTGCAGACAGGAAAATCAGAACAGAGTGGGGAGCTGCTAGGACAGAAAGCTTCTATGGCTCTTGAGAAATGGAAACAGACACCAAACCCAGAGATGCCTTGAATTCCAAACCATGTAGTTTCCATGACACTGAGGGGATCTGTAATTCCCACATACTCCTGTGTTCTCACAATGAACTCCTTACTCTTTAGCTAGCCCTAACAACTTTATGCTTTCTAGAACCAAGAAGCCTTCATCACAGCAGGGTTAAGCCAAGAGTTTCGTTACATTTTGTTCTTGAGATGGAGTAAGGGTGGTGCCAGGCCCTGGGTCACAGTCTGGCTGGATACAGTCTTCAGAGTACTGAGTCTGGAGTTCAAGATTTGCCTCCCCGTTCAAGAAGGGCTCCAAAGGTCACCTGCGCTTGTAGAGACAAGGCTGAAGCTTCAGGCCTGAAAGCTGAGTCTTGGGCCCTACCCGAGGGGGCCCGGTCTTTTCAAAGTCAAACAAGAAGAAGTGGCTGTTGGTCAGATCCTAGGGACAGAAAAGACCCAGTGAGCTCTAAGTCCTCACCCTAGCTCTTCAAATCACCTCTGTCTAGGCCCCACCCCTGCTCAGAAGCTTCCCAGCTCTCTCCCACTACTCAAGCCTTCAAGAAGCAAAGATCTGTGTCTGACAATGACCTCATTCCTGAACACCATTATTAGCCTGAAGGGCCACACGTGACAAAAATAGGACAGACTTCCTGGGGCCCTCACCTTGGAGATGACCTTGAAGCCCAGTTTGGTGACAGCCCCCAGAAAAGTCCGAACATCTTCAAAGCGGCTGCTGACCTCAGCCACTTTCAGGAGACCCCTGAGAAGGATGGAAAGTTCTGGGTAAGTACACCGACATGCGCATGTGCACACAGTCATGCATCTGTGTCCTGGGAGCACCTACCCTGGCTTCAGCACTCGATTTGCCTCCTCCAGGAAGTCTCTGATGTTGGTTCCCATCAGTGAAAGGCAGAACACAGCCACATCTATAGATTCATCCTCCAGAGGCACCTGTGGAGAGTGAGAATGTTGTACTAAGCACACATTATAGGAAGGAGGAAGCCAGCACTGAACGCTAGGATTAGACACAAGGATGCAGGGTGGGCAGAGGGCATTTCATGGAAGGAGAGAGGGGCGTACCTGGGCCATGTCACACACAGTGACCCGGGGGTCCAGAGAGGCCAAGTCAAAGCAGTGTACAGGGTTCCGGATACTAGAAGCCAGGCGGCAGTCCCCACAGCCAAAGTCAGCTACCACCAGGGACGCAGGCCTGGGAATGGAAGGGAGGAAGAGCTCAGTGGTCTGGTCTGAGCCTAGGACTGACACGCCTAGCTTTTCACAGCGCCCAATTTTCACTAACCGCTGGCGAAGATCCCTGGCGATGCGGTCTACCGGCTGCAGTGGCCACTTCTTGACTTGGTTCTGGAAGCCACGGTGGTAGAGGAGAAAGGCCTCAGGGTCTTCCTGGAAGAGGCGCTGCGCAGCACTGCTGGGCCCTGAGTACAGCTGCTCATTGAGGTAGCGGAACCGGGCACCATCCAGACGTTGGGCCATGCGGGCTCGAAGAGCCTCTGCCCGGGCTCCATGGCTGTCTGGACTGGGGGCAGAAGGCACCTCTGCCTCCTTGGCAGAGACTGGGGCTGGGGCCTGCTCTGGTGGCTGAGATGGCCGAAACTTGTTCTTCTGTCTACGCTTGTTCTTCTGTCGGTTCCGCCACTGCTTGCGACTCAAGGTATGGGGAGGACTAGAGGAAGGGGTCTCACAGGTTGGCTTGGTGGGATCACTTGTAGCACTAGAATTCCAAGCTTTAGAATCTGAAGAAAGAGAGAGAGAAAGGCATACTGGGGAGCAAGATACCCTGAATTCAGAGGCTTAGCATGTCACCCTGGCCATACCCCTGTCCCTAAGATAGAAACTGTGGTCTACGTGAAAGTACTTCTTATTCCCTAACTCTAAACCTACTGGTGGCAGAGGAACTCCATTACATGTAGGATCAGCTGATCCCCACACCACCAGCCCTCATCGTCCCACACATACTACCTGTTTGGTCAACACTGTCCAGGGGCTGGGCAAGATTTGAAGGGATATGTTTCTGGCATTTCCTCTTTTTTTTCTCTTCTTCAGCCAGGTCACTGCCAAGAAGAGCCCCTTTGTGGCACTTCTTCCTTTCCACTTCCTCTTCCTTGGAGTCACTGCTAGGTGGGCCCTGTTTGTGACGTTTCTTCTTCCTTTTCTCCTCTACTTCACTAGATGCACCAGCAAACAAGCCCTTTTTCGAGCGTTTCTTCTTTGTTTCCACTACCTCCTCCTCCTCCTCAGAGTCACTGCCAGGCAGGCTAGGGGGCTGCTGGGGAACAGATGCTACCTCCAGGGCCCGTAATGTGGCCAAGAGCTGGCGGCGGTTGGAGCCCTGGGGGAAAACAAGGGATGAATGCAGGGGTGAGGAGAATGGATGGGGCCTAGGGAGCAAAAAGAGAGATGAGGACCTCACTCAGATGCTGGTTAGAGGCATCTGGATTATTCCCCATCAACTTACCTAGCTTATCACGAAGACTGCCAGGGCCTGAAGAGCTTTCAAAATTGCCATCCCAACCTTTGGGAGCTGGAGAGCAGAGAAACCACCCACCTCACTTTCTTCATTGTATAGATGAGGTGATGGGGTTCCCAGAGAAACACTGTAAGGCCACGAGCTACAGGACCGAGGCTAGTGACCAGGAGTTCCAACCCTCAATCTCAGGTTTCTACCTCTAGCTAATACCTTTTTATAAAAAGCAGGAAGATTTTTTAAAATAAGAGTAACATGATCACACATGTGAGTATTAAAGATGCCTCCAGTTGTGGTGTAAAGAACGGAAAGAAAACAAACAAACAANGACATGAGTCTGAGCAAACTCCAGGAGATAGTGAAGGACCAGGAAGCCTTGCGTGCTGCAGTTCATGAGACTGCAAAGAGTCCAACACGACTGAACGAAGACAATAACAACAAATGTATTACAATGAGTATATAATGAGGTCTAAGGTCTGCTGGATGTCAAATCTTCTATTATCTTGAACCTCTTTGGTTCTAACTGATCTTGAAGAAGCTACAGTGAGCAGTCCTGAAGAGAGATCTTAGTTCCCTGCCCAGGAACTAAGGGTAGCCTGAGTGAACATCAGGAGTCCTAGTTTCTAAACCACCAAGAGCTAGAGGCTAGAAGCAAAGTGGCCCTGGTTCTTTCTCCTGTTTGAAAGCAAAAACGTTTCAGGGAGGCAAGAATTGTAAAAATTTCATCATTAGAGACACATTACAAGTGTGAGAGCACACTGAGAAGATTGTTTTATTTAAGTAAAAAGCAAGGCGGAAATACACATCCAGAGAGAAAAGTATGGGCATCCTCTCTGATGAGGTGGAGTACAGTAAAGAGGTAATTTATTTAAAATATTTATTTATTTATTTGGCTGCACTGAGTCTTAGTTACGGCACGTGAGACCTTCCACCTCCAGTTGCAGGGTGTGGAAACTTAGTTGTGGTATGCCAGATCCAGTTCCCTGACCAGGGATTGAATATGGGCCCCCTGCGTTGGGAGTGCAGTCTTGGCCACTGGACCATCAGGAAAGCCCAAGAGGTGATTTAAATCTCTTTTATAGGGACTTACCTGAGTGGTTCAGTGGCTAGGACTCTGCACTCCCAAAGAAGGGTTCCCATGTCCAGCCCCTGGTCAGGGAACAAGGTTCCACATGCCACCTCTAAAGGATCTGGCCTGCTAAAACTGAGACCTGATGAGTCAAATAAATAAAAAAAAATATTTTAAAAAAATCCTTTATATAAAATAGTCCTTCCAGGTTTTTGTTTACCTTTGGTCAATTATCTTGTTTCTTTTTTCACATCTAATCTGTTCTAGTATTTCTCCCCAATATACATTTGCAACTTTTTGTTAAAATGGATCCCACTGTAGAGGCCTGTGGGTATGTCCACACTTATTATGTGGTTGCACTGCCTCCCTTTCTGACTCCTCAAGGAGCCTTCCTGTATGTGTAGACAGGGAAGTTTTCCTTGATCTCAGGAGTGCTCATCTTATCTATTCACTCCAGCAGAGCTCAGCTTCAGCCACTAGCTTTGTCCTTGAAGTGTCTGGGTGAGAACAAAGTTGCAGTTTTACTTCACTTGACAAACATCAGCTGGCCAGCCAGGGGCCCATCTAGCTGTTAGGGGAAGCACACTGACTGAAACCACCAAACCTGGCCAGGCACCATAGCAACCATTTGTGTGAGTCATTCTATGACAGGTGGTCCTGGTAAGGAACATGGAACTAACAAGTCACCACCAGTTGGAAGAATTCAGGAAAGGTCAAAAGGAGACACCACGTGTCTGATCACCTCCTACAATCCTTCCTCGCAGGCATCCATCTCGGCTGAGCAATGAGTGCACCACCAGGAAGGACCCTGCATCGGAATGATTGGCCAAAGACAATCCAGGAACTAATCCAGCAAATTTGGAAAACTCAGCAGTGGCCACAGGACTGGAAAAGGTCAGTTTTCATTCCAATCCCAANAACACTGGAGTGGGTTGCCATTTCCTTCTCCAATGCATGAAAGTGAAAAGTGAAAGTGAAAGCGAAGTCGTGTCTGACTCCTAGCGACCCCATGGACTGGAGCCCACCGGGCTCCTCCATCCACGGGATTTTCCAGGCAACAGTACTGGAGTGGGGTGCCACTGCCTTCAATAAATATCTGTTAAGCAAATATTGTGTGTTAAACCATTAATTCAGATGCTGGGGATAAAACGGGGAACAAGAGAGACAAAAATTCCTGTCCCCATGGAGATTACATTCTAGGGCAGGCAGATAGAAAAAAAAAAAGTAGTAAAATAACAAGTCAGGGAGAGACCTATTAACTGAGAGAGATGTGAAACGGCAAATCCATGAGCATTTCATTTGAAGAATATACCAGGAAGGGGAAACTTCAAAGGAAAGTTTCTAAGTTAAGGCTATAACTAATATGTTTGAGGAACATCAAGGCAACCAGTGTAGCTGGAACTTAAGGAGCAAGAAAAGGAAAAAGAGGAGAAGTCAGGGAAGTGATGAGGGTGAGNCTAGACCATTCAGGTATGACCTAAATCAAATCCCTTATGATTATACAGTGGAAGTGAGAAATAGATTTCAGGGACAAGATCTGATAGAGTGCCTGATGAACTATGGATGGAGGTTTGTGACACTGTAAAGGAGACAGGGATCAAGACCATCCCCATGGAAAAGAAATGCAAAAAAGCAAAATGGCTGTCTGGGGAGGCCTTACAAACAGCTGTGAAAAGAAGAGAAGCGAAAAGCATAGGAGAGAAGGAAAGATACAAGCATCTGAATGCAGAGTTCCAGAGAATAGCAAGAAGAGATAAGAAAGCCTTCCTCAGCAATCAATGCAAAGAAATAGAGGAAAACAACAGAATGGGAAAGACTAGAAATCTCTTCAAGAAAATTAGAGACACCAAGGGAACATTTCATGCAATGATGGGCTCAGTAAAGGACAGAAATGTTATGGACCTAACAGAAGCAGAAGATATTAATAAGTGGTGGCAAATATACACAGAAGCATTATACAAAGAACATCTACACGACCAAGATAATCATGATGGTGTGATCACTCACCTAGAGCCAGACATCCTGGAATGTGAAGTCATGTGGGCCTTAGAAAGCATCACTATGAACAAAGCTAGTGGAGGTGATGGAAATGGTTTAGCTCCTCTCGAATCACATGTCATGGGAATGGGGGATGGTCGTCCTTTAAAGGAAACTCAAGATATTATTGATAGGATGTAATGGAAGCTGGGTTAGCAAGCACAACAGACCTCATTCTGAAGTCTAGCCACACGCCTCTTTCTGTATCATCACTATCTGATGGCATTTTCAAAGCTGACCTCCATCAGCCTCCTTTAGCCAGTCTTCCTGAAATTTGAGTGCATCTTCCTGAAATTGAGTGCCAGTCTTCCTTAAACCGTTGTGGAGGCATGTTTGAGGGAATCATTGAGAACAAGAATTGACCGAGAACAGCTCTTGAGCAGTCTTCCAGTGCTGAAATTTTGTACACACACTCCGATAATGACTATAAAGTCATACTTGGCAGCTTCAAAACTGTATTAGCCACTCTCCTTTGCCTCCTACTGCATACCTATTCTACTGCCTGTATCCTTTGGCTTGGTGTACAGCATCCCCACTGGCCCAATTGTCCAAGGCAGAAAACAGCCATAATCTTTGACTCTTATCCTATTTTACTCCCATTTCTGCTGCTGGTGCTGCTGCTAAGTTGCTTCAGTTGTGTCCGACTCTGTGCTACCCCGTAGGCAGCAGCCCACCAGGCTCCACCATCCCTGGGATTCTCCAGGCAAGAACACTGGAGTGGGTTGCCATTTCCTTCTCCAATGCATGAAAGTGAAAAGCGAAGTCACTCAGTCGTGTCCAACTCTCCGCAACCCCATGGACTTCAGCCCACCAGGCTCCTCCGTCCATGGGATTTTCCAGGTAAGAGTACTGGAGTGGGGTGCCATCACCTTCTCCAACTCCCATTTCTAGTCTTCATCAAACCCTGTAAATCCCATCTGCTTAGTATCTGGAGTCCTTCTAAGTCCGTCCATCTTTCCTGCTACAGAGCTAGCTCAGATTTCCTCATTTCTTGATTATTTTACTTATCATCCCAATACATCTTACTACTTTCAAGCATACTGTCCAGTTTTCCAGAAAAATAAGCTTTCTAAGTCACAGATACGATTCCATCTCTCTCCTCTTTAAAACTATTCAGTAACTTCCTGTTTTATGACTGCCAGAGGTCTCAGTTTCCTCATTGTTAAATCAATGGATTAATTATCTCTTGGATCCTTCCAGCACCATAATTCTTTTAATCTTTGCTAACCTAAAGCAGTTATCTCTTTCTTTGGCCATCTGTTAATGGGTTTTTCTGCCTTGTGGATTATGGGCTAAGATCCAGGTTCTTTCTGCATATCATTCCTTATTGTACCTCATAGGAACACAGGGTCAAGCTATCTTCAGAGGTAATCTCACACTGAGAGCAGCTGGAAACGTGTGAGCATTGACATTTCAGAGTCATAATCAATTATCAATTATTTGAGACATATCTGATCCTTTAACTATGTCTTGCTGCCGCTGCCGCTGCTAAGTCACTTCAGTCATGTCCAACTCTGTGTGACCCCATAGACAGCAGCCCACCAGGCTCCCCCGTCCCTGGGATTCTCCAGGTAAGAACACTGGAGTGGGTTGCCATTTCCTTCTCCAATGCATGAAAGTGAAAAGTGAAAGGGAAGTAGCTCAGTCATGTCCGACTCTTTGCAACCCCATGGACTTCAGCCCACCAGGCTCCTCCGTCCATGGGATTTTCCAGGCAAGAGTAGTGGAGTGGGGTGCCATCGCCTTCTCATTCATGCAAATATCTAGAGACTGACTGTATCAGAGAATAAACCCTGTATTTCTGATGTTGAAACTTCTTCCAACAATGAGATGTAGAAGTAGAAATATTCCTTTACCATAAGATGAAAAATCAGGAGTATTACTGCATTATTCATTACTATATTATTATTTGACAGCTGTTGAGCTATAGCACCATAGAGATCCTTAACCACTCCTTTCCTCTTAATATCCTGAATACTGAAGAAAACCTTAGAAATGACCACATGTAGGAAACTGTTATAATATTCAAGCTAAAGAATTTACTCTAACCAAATGAACACTTCCATCTGCACATGTTGATTTAAGGTAATGACACAGATTCATCAATTTAAAATAGAGCCAAATATTTACTGTACACCTGGCACCAACACAACACTGTAAATCAACTATACTCCCATATAAAATAAAAGTAAACAAAATAGAGGCATATTGGCTTTAGCACTGTCATACAACAATGATTTACTATAGTACATTCAGATCTTATATCCATGCACACACAATACCCATAGAAAAACAGTAAATATATTTTTCTCACATCCAATACAGTAGGGTGTGCATTATGATCTGCTCTTGGTCAGTGTGACTGATCAAACTAGGCTGCCCCTCCTTCAGTGGAGTGATGGGCACCAGTTCATTTACTTACTGCACCCGGTGTCTGAGTCTGCCATGATTATGTTTGGCTTACAATGGCTAAAAAAAAACTTCACATTGATAATGCTGGAAGTAGAGATTAATACTGGAGCTATAGAAAGAGAGACAAGAATCAAATCCTATGTCAAAAATGCACATTTTTATGGCTGCCTGTGCAGAGGAGCACAATCAGGAAACTGGTCATCAAAGCAGACAGCAAAGCTCAGGCATCAGTTAGGGACTGGTGCAAGTTTTCAATATTCTGAAGGGTATCACAGACATCAATTAGTATCTGTTAAGCAAATATTGTGTCACACCATTAATCCAGATGCTGGGGATAAAACAGGGAACAAGGGAGACAAAAATTCCTGTCCTCATGGGGATTAAATTCTAGTGGAGGCAGACATAAAAGAAAAGAAAGTATATAGTTTCTAGACACTAATGGTTGGGGGAAGGGTTGTAACTTACAAGTCAGGGAGAGACCCATTTACCGAGAGATGTGAAGGGGCAAATCCATGAGCATTTCATTTGAAGAGTATACCAGGAAGGGAAAACTTCAAAGGAAACTAAATTAAGGCTGTAACTAATATGTTTGAGGAACATCAAGGCAGCCAGTGTAGCTGGAACTTAAGGAGCAAGAAAAGGAAAAAGAGGAGAAGTCAGGGAAGTGATGAGGGTGAGATGCCTGAGAGCCTTTTAGGCCGTCCAATGCACAGCAAATTTTACTTTCAAGGACCTTGTGAAACACTAACATCATCAGTTAGATGATATGGCCTACATTGTTCTAGCTGATGTTTTGAGAACAGTCTATAGAGGACAGAAAGAGTAGGAGCAGGAGAAACTTCTGATCAGGTTGCTGAGCTAAAAAAAAAAAAAATAGATCAGAGATGTGGTATCTGGTTTGGACTTGTGGAGGCAGCCCTGAGGCCCCAGCTGAGCTGTCCTAGGCGGCTACTGTTGGTGCATTATGGGAGAACGGAGAACCAGTAAGGCAGCCGCATCATGCTGCTTGGCTCTTGGAGGCCAGAAGATGCATATCTGAACAAACCACTTGACCTGACAGTGGAGACAAGATCACAGAGTAGAAGGATATGAGCTCAGTCTGTCTCATGGAAACATCATCAAAATCACTACTAACTGCTGAACAACCATCAAATAAGAAGAAATGCTGAAATCTACAAAAAAAAAGACATCCTCCGAAGACAAAGAAGAAGCCACAATGAGAAGGTAGGAGGGGCACAGCTGTGATAAAATCATGCGGAAGCTAAACAATATGCTAGGAAACCACCAATGGATCACTGAAGAAATCAAAAAATACCTAGAGACAAATGAAAATGAAAGCATGACAATCTAAATACTAAGGGATGCAGTACAAGCACTTCTAAGAGGCAAGTTTATAGCAACACAATCTTACCTCAGGAAATAAGAAAAATATCAAATAACGCAACTAGAAAAAGAATAAACAAAACCCAAAGTTAGTAGAAGAGATCATAAAGATTAGAGCAGAAATACATGAAAGAGAGATATAGAAAATAGCAAAGCTCAGTGAAACCTAAAGCGTTTTCTGCATCTTTGAAAAGATAAACAAAATGGATAAACCTCAGCCAGATTCATCAAGGGAAAAAAGGAAAAGGGCTCAAATCAACAAATTTAGAAATGAAAATGGAGAAGCTACAATGCATACCAGAGAAATACAGTGGATCATAAGATGCTACAAGCAACCATATGCCAATAAAATGGACAACCTAGAAGAAATGAACAAATTCTGAGAAAGAAAGGTACAATCTCTCAAGACTGAACCAAGAAGAAATAAAAAATATGAACATAGCAATCACAAGGACTGAAATTGAAACTATGGTTTAAAAACTTCCAATGAATCAAAGAATTTGAAAAAGAATGGATATTACAACTCAATAATAAAAAATAATCAAAAAATGGGCAAAAGACCCAAAGAGACATTTCTAGAAAGAAAACATGCAGGATGGCCAACAGACACATGAAAAGATGCTCAGCATTGCTCATGATTAGACAAAATACAAATCAAAACCACAATGAGGTATCACCTTGCACCCGTGAGAATGACCACCACCAAAAAGCCTACAAATAATAAATGCTGGAAAGGGTGTGGAGAAAAGGGAACACTACCATACAGTTGGTAGGAAAGTAAACTGGTGCAGCCACTATGGAAAACAGTCTGTTATTGTTGTTTAGTCATTCAGTCATGTCCGACTCCTTGCAACCCCATAGACTGCAGTATACTAGGCTTCCCTGTCCTTCACCATCTCCTGGAGCTTGCTCAAACTCATGCCCATTGAGTTGGTGACGCCAACCAATGATCTCATCCTCTGCTGTCCCCTTCTCCTCCTGTCTTCAGTCTTTTCTAATATCAGGGTCTTTTCTAATGAGTCAGTTCTTCACATCAGGTGGCCAAAGTATTATAGTAGGTTCCTTTAAAAACTAAAAACAGAGTTACCATATGATCCAACAATCTCACTCTTGGACATAACATCCAGAAAGGAGAAAAACCCTAAGTTGAAAAAATACATGCATGCCAATGTTCACAACATCACTATAATAGCCAAGACATGGAAGTAACTTAATGTCCATTGACAGATAAATGGATAAAGATGTGGCATATATATATATATATACATTATATATATATGCATAAATATAATGTATATTATAATATTATATATTATTGTTAAAAAAAGAATAATACCATTTGCAACAATTTCAAAGGACCTAATATTATCATACCAAGTAAATCAAAGACAAAGACAAATATCATATGACATCACTTATATATGCAATCTAAAAATGATACAAATGAACTTATTTTCAAATCAGAAGTAGACTCAGGCATTAAAAAAAAAAAACTTATGGTTGCCAAAGGGAGAAGGCAATGGCACCCCACTCCAGTACTCTTGCCTTGAAAATCCCATGGATGGAGGAGCCTGGTAGGCTGAAGTCCATGGGGTCAGGAAGAGTTGGACACGACTGAGCGACTTCACTTTCACTTTTCACTTTCATGCATTGGAGAAGGAAATGGCAACCCAGTCCAGTGTTCTTGCCTGGATAATCCCAGGGACGGGGGAGCCTGGTAGACTGCCATCTCTGGGGTTGCACAGAGTTGGACACGACTGAAGCGACTAAGCAGCAGCAGCAAAGGAAGAGGAGGGATAAATCAGGAGCTTGGGATTAATATACAGATACTACCATATATATAAAATGGATAACCAACAAGGACCTACTGTATAGCACAGGGAATTCTAATAAATATTCTTTAATAATCTACATGGGTAAAGAATCTGAAAAGGAGTTTATGTATATATATATATGTTTAAGAGTATGTATAACTGAATCACTTGGTTGAACACTTCAACTAATACAACATTGTAAATCAACTGTACTTCAATTAAGAAATTCTAATAAAAATTTTAAAATAAAAAAAGAATGGATACATATGTATGTATAACTGAATTATACACAAATATAAAATCTGTCTTTCCTATAACCAAAATGAATAAATACATATATAGATATTTAAAAAAACTTCCAATGAGCCAAAGTCCAAGACCAGATGGCTTCTCAGGCAAATTCTATCAAACATTTAGAGAAGAGTGAATACACATCCTTCTGAAACTGTTCCAAAAAGCTTAAGAGGAAGAAACACTCCCAAGCTCTTTCTATAAGGCCACCACCACCCTGATATCAGAACCAGACAAATATACAACTAAAAAAATAGTACAGGCTGATGAATGTAGACTCAAAAATCCTCAACAAAAGACTAATGGTCCAGTGGTTAAGAATTCTCCTGCCAGTGCAGAGGACACAAGTTTGATCCCTGCTATGGGAAGATTCCACATGCTAGGGGGCAACTAAGCTCATGTGCCACAACTACCAGAGCCCACACACCACAACTCTGAGCCTGCATGTGCCCTAGAGCCTGTGCTCTGCAGCAAGAGAAGCCACCGCAATGAGAAGCCCACACACCACAATCAAGAGCCCTGCTCACTGCACCTAGAGAAAGCCTGCAGGCAGCAACTAAGACCCAGTACAGCCAAAAACAAATACAATTTAAAAACAAAAGGAAAAAAAAAAAAACTAGCAAACCAAATCCAACAATACATTAAAAGGATCATACACCACGAACAAGTGGGATTTATCCCACAGATGCAAGGATTTTTCAGTATACGCAAATCAATCAGTGATACACCACATTAACAAACTGAAGAATAAGAACCATATGATCATCTTAATAGATGCACCAAGAGCTTTTGACAAAATTCAACACTCACTTATGATAAAAACTCTCCAGAAAATCAGCATAGAGGGAACACACCTCAACATAATACAGGCCTACAGCTAACATCATACTCAACAATGAACATCTAAAAACAATTCTTCTAAAATCACGAGCAGGCCAAGAATGTCCACTCTTGCCACCTCTATTCAACATAATTTTGGAAGTCCTAGTCATGGCAATCAGAGAAGAAATAAGGGGAATCCAAAATGTAAAATAAGTAAAATTGTCACTGTTTGTAGATTGCAAGGATACTATACATTGAAAATCTTAAAGATGCTACTAGAAAACTACTAGAGCTCATCAATGAATTCAGTAAAGTTGAAGGATACAAAGTTAATCCAAAGAAAGCTGCTGCATTTCTATATACTAATGAGAGATCAGAAGGAGAAATTAAAGCAACAATCTAATTTACCATTACATCAAATAGAATAAAATACCTAGGAATAAACCTAACCAGGGAGGCAAAAGACCTCTACTCCGAAAATAAGATGCTGATGAAAGAAATTGAAGATGACACAAACAGATGAAAAGATATACCACTTTCTTGGATTGCAAGAATCAGTCTTGACAAAATGAATATACTCATAAGGCAATCTACAGAGTCAATGCAATCTTTATCAAATTACCAAGGACAATTTTCACAGAAATGGAACAAAAATTTTACCATCTTATGGAAACACAAAAGACCCCTAATAGCCAAAGCAATCTTGAGCAAGAAAAACGGAGCTGGAGAAATCAGGCTCTATGACTTCTGTCTATACTACAAAGCTACACTCATCAAAATAGTATGGTACTGGCAGAAAAAAGNTCACTTTCACTTTTCACCTTCATGCATTGGAAAAGGAAATGGCAACCCACTCCAGTGTTCTTGCCTGGGAAATCCCAGGGACGGGAGAGCCTTGTGGGCTGGTGTCTATGGGGTTGCACAGAGTCAGACACGACTGAAGCGACTTAGCAGCAGCAGCATGAAGATGGGCTTCCCAGGTGGCTCAGCAGTAAAGAATCTACTTGCGAGTGCAGGAGCCGGCAGACGATGCGGATTCAACCCCTAGGTCTGGAAGATCCTCTGGAGCAGGAAATAGCAAGCCACTCCAGTATTCTTGCCTGAGAAATCCCATGGACAGAGGAACCTGGCAGGCTGGTCCATGGGGTTGCAAAGTCAGATACGACTGAGCATGTACATGCACGCACAGAGACACACCTGTCTCTTATACACATCTAGATGTGTATAAGAGACAGACCCATTACACGGAGGGGTTCATTCGCGGGCACAGGGCTGGGCCCGACACCCCGGAGTTCAGGCTGCGTTCCAGCACCAGCTGCAATGCACAGTGCGAGGGCGTCCCGCCCGGACCCGCCCTGGACGGTGCCCGCTCCCTGGNGAGGTGGATATGACACGGGGGATGAGAAACCTAGAAGACCAAAAAGAGCAACTAGAGGTTGAAGAAGAAACAGGAAAATATGCTGCTGCTGCTCCTAAGTCACTTCAGTCATGTCTGACTCTGTGCGACCCCACAGACACCAGCCCACAAGACTCCCCCGTCCCTGGGATTCTCCAGCCAAGAACACTGGAGTGGGTTGCCATTTCCTTTTCCAATGCATGAAAGTGAAAAGTGAACGTGAAGTCGCTCAGTCGTGTCCGACTCTTAGCGACCCCACGGACTGCAGCCCACCAGGCTCCTCCGTCCATGGGACTTCCCAGGCAAGAGTACTGGAGTAGGCTTAAAGAAGTGAATGTTTCAATGAAAGGCGTGATCAGTGGTACTGCTAAGAGGTCAAAGAACTTGAGCACTAAAGTGTAACCATTGAATTTACAATTATTTATATATTTAATGATCTCTGTGAGAGCTGTTTCAGAGGAAAACAAGTGAAGAAAACCAGACTGTACTTGGTTCCTTCATTTAAGGAACTATACTGAACATGCACTGGGTGCTAGAAGTCCAGAATCAGGCATAATGCTTGCCCTTAAGGCAGTGGTCTCCTGGGCAGGTTGAATGTGAAGTAGAGAAAGTGAATGTAGACAAGTTCTTTAAAGTTGGCTGAGACAGGAAGGCAAGAAAAGCAGTAGTGATGCTGATTCAGGATAGTGGAATTTTTTTAAAGTGAGGAGAAAATAGATTTCAGGTTTGAGAGTTAAGGATCGCCTGTCACTTTCATCCAGGCTTTATGTAGTCCCCATTAGACTCTATGCTATTTCTCTATAATTCACACTCATTCCATTTTTCATATAATTCTTCAAACGGTGCTCTGATAAAGACACAACACAGCTATTTTGTTGATGGCATCATAAAGGGTAGGTAACTTTTTCCAATGAAGCTGGCATCAAAAAGTAGTATTAGTGAAAGTGGTGCAGGTATGAGTGGATAGGCTTCGGGGCCCCAATTGGCTATATGGTGGATATGAAGTAAGGGTTAATTTCTTGCTGGTCTCTTTGGGATTAAAGTTCAGGCTCTGAGGTGACCGGAGCATGGCAGTGGGCAGAACCCTTGTGCCCATACTTTTGCTCTCAGGCTCTGGCCTTCTCTGGGGCCATAGACTGCCAGAGGCTGATAAACTGGGGCACAAATTAAAGAGCTGGGATGAAAAACTGGCTGATAAGTAAGGGGTGGTGATTGCTTTAGGAAGAGGGAGGGGAATACCTCCCAGAAAACTTTTGGCTATCTTTGTGAACAGATGAGGGCAGCTGTAGAGGGAAATCAGTAAGTTAAAGGTCACACCCACCACCCATTTTGGCTTTGGGGACATCTGGATGGCCTGGGGTGACCATACCCCTGATCAGCTCCAGGTCCCGCCTAGAGCCCCCACACGGGAAGTGACCGCAGCACTAAGGCATCCGGAGGCTGACGGCCCAGACCACGGACCGCCCCCTTGCTCCGCCCCTTGGATCTGCAGCCCAGGACTGGAGGGAATTTCCTTTTATGGCCCCAGGCTGTCAGGCAGGCCTAGTTTCCACCCAATTGTGGGTTTTTTGTTGTCGTTTTTTGTACATTTAACTTTATAAAATAGAGAAGTTCTTGGGAAAAGAAAAAAGTTAGGTACAGCTTTCTAATTAAGTCATTCTCATTTTCTTGTTTTCTGTACCTATGATTGCTTGAGAAGAATCCTGTCTTATGTGGCGGTATCTGCCTCATGAATGACTTACCCAAAGCATTTCTCCTTTTCATTATAAACCCCTCCAAACCATCATTTTAATTCCATTCCCTTTTTAGATTTTAATTTCAGTATCAGAACCAAAACCAATCAGTAGACTTGCTTCCTCTTCCATAAACTGTGGCTTTTCTTCTCAAAGCTTCCCTTCCTTCCTATTAACATGCACTGAACAGCTGCTGTCAATTCTCAAGAAGCTTAGTCTAATAGACAAGACAGCCCATTTAACAGATTTTTACAATCCAGTGTGACAAGTACCTATGTAGTAAGGCAGTGTACAAGATGTGGTGAAAACAGAAAGAACCAACAGATGTTGCCAAAGGGGTGCAGAGGAAACCAGATGAAGAATGTTACCATTTAATGAGATAGAAAGTGCCTGGGAAGAAAGGCTAGAGGGAGATGAAAACAGTGAATCATATGAATTGTTGGCATTTCAGGTAGTGGTTGGTTGGGTTTGAAACTCAGGGGAAGGTCTGGACTGGACAGCTTTGGGAGTTGCTGGCATGAATGAGAATCAAAGTTCCAGAGGTAAGGCTTCCCAGGGAGAGTATACAGAGAGAATATTAAAGTTTTTCCTGTGTCAAAACCTTTGCCCCCATCCCATTTCCAAATCAATGACCCTTGCGCCTTCCTCATAGGGACGATCATGGCTTCTCCCCCTTGCACTGGGCCTGCCGAGAAGGCCGATCTGCTGTGGTTGAGATGCTGATCATGCGAGGGGCACGAATCAATGTGATGAACCGTGGGGATGATACCCCTCTGCACCTGGCAGCCAGTCATGGGCATCGTGATATTGTACAGAAGGTATGTATGAACCCCTTGACGCACATGCCTGGAAGTAAGACACAGGCATTATAACATAATGTACAAAGTATGTGTACTCATCTCCCTCCTTCCTTGCATGCCTTAGTACACTTCTCTCATTTGGGACTGACTGTACCTTCTACCTCTTTCTATTTGCCCCGGGGACCAGCTGCTACAGTACAAAGCTGACATCAATGCGGTGAATGAGCATGGGAATGTGCCCCTGCACTATGCCTGTTTCTGGGGCCAAGATCAGGTGGCAGAGGTGAGTACTCAGGCCTTGAACTCTGGGATGGGTGGGAAGAAGTTTGAGCTTAAGTGGGAGACCCTGGAACCCTCAACCCATCCTGTGAGTACGTCCTGTGTACAACATTCACGAGGTTTGTACTGCATCTGCACTCATGCTTAGTTGGGAATGCCCTCATCACAGCCATCTCTTAACTCCAGGACCTTGTGGCAAACGGGGCCCTTGTCAGCATCTGTAACAAGTATGGAGAGATGCCTGTGGACAAAGCCAAGGCACCCCTGAGAGAGCTGCTCCGAGGTCTGTCCCCACCCACCACTGTGTCCTCGTCTTGTCCTAGCCTGTCTCTTTCCACACAACAGCTGAGGTCAAGACTGTCTTTCTTCCCCAGAGCGGGCAGAGAAGATGGGCCAGAATCTGAACCGTATTCCATACAAGGACACATTCTGGAAGGGGACTACCCGCACTCGGCCCCGTGAGTCAGCTGTGAGGGGAGGGGTGGTGAGAGAATAGTCCTGGACTCATGGGGCTGGGAAAGAGGGAAGCTGGGTACCTGACCTGCCCACACTCTCAGGAAATGGGACTCTGAACAAACACTCCGGCATTGACTTCAAACAGCTCAACTTCCTGGCGAAGCTCAACGAGAATCACTCTGGAGAGGTAATTCCCCACCCCACCATATTACCTGTTGTGCACCTGTTTTAAGTTTCTCCTCCATTTAGTGGGCAAGAAAAGAGTGGCCTTAGTTAAAGCCTTCTAACCCTCATCTGTCCCTCAGCTATGGAAGGGCCGCTGGCAGGGCAATGACATTGTCGTGAAGATGCTCAAGGTTCGAGACTGGAGTACAAGGAAGAGCAGGGACTTCAATGAGGAGTGTCCCCGGCTCAGGTGGGGCAAGGTCTAAACTAGAAGCCTTGATTTCAAGGAGCCCTGTCAGCACCCAGAGGGAGATCTTTTATGCTGGATCTCAGCTAGGGACATTCTCTCCCTCTTCCAGGATCTTCTCACATCCCAATGTGCTCCCAGTGCTTGGTGCCTGTCAGTCTCCACCTGCTCCTCACCCGACCCTCATCACACACTGGATGCCATACGGATCCCTGTACAATGTGCTACACGAAGGCACCAGTGAGTAGGGGGTGCCAAATCTCATTGCAGCAGGGTGTGGGGAAGGAAAGTCTGAGCGTCTCCAAATGATTTAACTCTTGCCTTCTCACTTAAGATTTCGTTGTGGACCAGAGCCAGGCTGTGAAGTTTGCACTGGACATGGCAAGGGGCATGGCCTTCCTACACACACTAGAGCCCCTCATCCCACGACATGCACTCAACAGCCGTAGCGTCATGGTGAGATCACAACTTCACTCCCGGCCCAAGCCCCAGAGGTCCTTTCCCTAGAATAGGACTTACCTCCTTCCACACAACTATCTTCTTTTCCTCAGATTGATGAGGACATGACTGCTCGAATCAGTATGGCCGACGTCAAGTTCTCCTTCCAGTGCCCTGGGCGCATGTATGCACCTGCCTGGGTGGCTCCTGAAGGTGAGTGATGGCATTATGATGTGAGGCAGAGAAGGGGCAGCTCAGTAGTAATGGAAGGGAACAGAGACAGGACAAGCAGCTGAAACAGATAAGCCCTGTCCCTCCAGCTCTGCAAAAGAAGCCTGAAGACACAAACAGACGCTCAGCAGATATGTGGAGTTTTGCAGTGCTTCTGTGGGAACTGGTGACACGGGAAGTACCCTTTGCTGACCTCTCCAACATGGAAATTGGAATGAAGGTGAGAGCGTAACTGGATATACTTGTGGTGGTAGTGACAATGACTGTAGTGGGGCTGGGCTCCTGCCACACTGATTCAAGTATACAGAATCCTGTCCTGAGGGCTAGACGTCTCTCCCCACGAGACTCAAGTTCCGAGACTCACCTTGTTTTTCCTTGTGTTTGCAGGTGGCATTGGAAGGCCTTCGGCCTACCATCCCACCAGGCATTTCCCCCCACGTTTGTAAACTCATGAAGATCTGCATGAATGAAGACCCTGCTAAGCGGCCCAAGTTTGACATGATCGTGCCTATCCTGGAGAAGATGCAGGACAAGTAGAGCTGGAGAGTCCTTGTCTGAACTCCAGAGGGGTCAGGACACGGTGAGGGGAGTGCACCTCCCCAAAGCAGCAGGCCTCTGGCTGCCTCCCCTGCCACTAGTCATGGTACTACCCCAGCCATGGGGCCCATCCCCTGCCCCCATCCCTACCACTGTGGCCCCAAAAGGGAATGGGCTCAAAGCTTTGTCACTTGCCACACGGTGTCTCCCAGCATGGGAGGGATCAGCCCTGCCTGTCACAATAAAGTTTATTATGAAAACAGGCTGGTGTGGGGACAAGAGAACAGACAAGTACATTTAGACTGGGTGGCTCAGGTGAAGTAGTGCGGCTTCTTCACATTGATGCCATACTCGCTGAGGGCAGGGGTCAAGTCCTCCATGGTTAGAGTGTACTTGCGGTCCTGAGGGAAGAGGGAAGAGCACCAGCTGAACACAGGAATTCCAGATTTCAATCCCAGGCAGGTGACCCTGAGTAGGTCTTTCACCTCCCCTAAGGCTAATTTCCCTCAAAGGGGTTTCAGGATAATTTAAGCCTCTGCTGCTGTAGGAGGTTATTACTGAATCAATGAGCCTCCCCTCACACCTTGCTCTTGCTTCGGGAGCTGCCAGAGGCTGTGCCCTTCATTTTGCAGTGCTGTAGGGCATCATTGGCAATATCGGAGATGAATTTCTGGGCAGCTAGGGAGATGAGCCGAATTCTAGAGAGAAAAAAATGGTATGAGAAGGGCATAGAGAACAAACTCCACACAAGCCCCCAGTACTCTAACCTGCCCTGAGTTTACTCACATGCGTGGGTCGGAGGCCTCAAAGCCAGCACGGTTCAGGTAGTAACCAGTCACTGCATCAGGGATCTGAGAAATCAATTAGACGACTGTAAGCGTTAGCCCTGTGTACAGCGGGGCTGAGAGTGGGGGTAAGGGAAATGGAGGGCAGGCCTGGCTATCAGGAAGCTCCCAGTTTGGGTGGGCAGGGGGGAAAATCACAAAAGCTAGGAAGGGAAATAAACACAAGAGGACGCTGCAAATCCAGATGGTGAGGCAGAAGTTGGCATGACAGCGAGTCATTAGCCTTGTTCAGGCGGGAAGCCCACCGTAGGCGTGTAATCCTCCAGCTGCATCAGGAAGTCCACTAGAGGCGTGCTGGACACCACCGGCTTCACCTCTCCGTTGGCCGCGCTTGGCAGCACGTAAACCCCGTTAGACATGGCCCCCTCCGGGGGCGCCGCGCCGCCAGTCGTCACCGGAGCTGGAGGGAAACCGGCAAACTGAGACACGGAGGTGGGAGGCTCGAGGGTTCCGCTACGTGTGTCTTACCCTCTGCCCTCACCCGCCGCTGGGCCCAGCCCAAAGCGCGGCCCTCGCCCTCACCCGTCCCGGCCCTCACCCGCCCCGCGCCGCTCGGCAGGCTCCCCGGCCCGCGCCGCCACGGCTCCAGTGCCCCCCGCCGCGGCTCCAGCCCCAGGCCCCCCTGACGTCCCCGCGGGGCTGGCCTTGTTCTCCGCGGCGGTGCCGGCGGGCAGCGCGGCGGGGGCCGAGACCGCGGGCGCCGGGCCCGGGGCCGAGGCGGCGGAGGCCGGCGCCGCCTCGGGGTCCGCGCCGGAGCCGCTGCAGCTCATCGGGCCGGTGGGAGAGGCGGCGAACAGAGCCGCTTCCGCTTCCGTTCACCTTACGCACACACCAGGCGTGACGTCACGCGCCCCACGACTCGTCCCTCCCACGCCACGTTCGCTCCTCCCTTAGGCCGCCTTCCTTTATTCCCCGCCCATCCAGCCGCCACATGACAAAGGCCGCAGGGCGGAGACCAAGTGTTGCGGAACTGCACTAGCGCGCACATTTCGCGTCCAGACCCGCGGTTCTCCAGTGTGGATCCGCTGGGATGGGAACCCCTCAATGTCGAGGATTCTCTTCTGTGGGTTTGGGGCACCCTCACCCAGCCTGATGCCTAAAATCCTTGCTTTGAGGCTCATCGCTCCGACACCTCTCGACTGTTGGTTGCCTGCCTGTCTGCATCTTTTCTAAGTTCCTTTATCCAGCCTTTTAAGGGTTTGTAGTGGAGTTGAATATCCTCTTTCCCCGCCAGCTGCCCAAAGTGAAGGTAACCGGACAGCTGACACAGTGCTGCTGCAGATGGGGAGAGAGGTACAGTCCACCGTCCGTATAGGTGGTGAAGGGTTGGTAGGATTGGTTCCAGGATTGCCCCCACTCCGGTCCCCAACCCATGTATACCAAAATCCGTGGATGCTCAAGTCCGTTATATGAAATGGCATAGTGTTTGCACTGTATACTCTATATCATCTCTAGATTGCTTATAATATCCAATGAGATGTAAATAGTTTACGGGTGCATGGTAAATTCGAGTTTCGTTTTTTATAATTGGAATTTTTTTTAAAAAAACCTTCAGTTCATGGTTGGGTGAATCTGTGGATGGAGAACCCGAGGATACAGAGGGATGGCTGTCTTTCAGTCTTAATAAACAATTTATGTAAAATCACGGCTAGTGAAAGAATGGGGTTTTCAACACAGCAAAATTTTATTTTTGTCAGTCCTGAGCTAGGGTCTGCAAATACAGAGTTAAGTAGGAGAAGGTTCTACTCCTCCAGGCACCAGTGGTCTTGGAAAGGGAGGCAAACAGTTAAACTGGCCATTTCACCAATATATGGGAGTTAAAATACTGGAGGTAGACACAGGGTGTGCAGTGCAAGGGAGGAAGGGAACTAATAGTTGCTGCCTACATCTGTGTGTTAGGCATTCCATTAAGTTTATTCCACTTAATGATTTCCTGAATAGTAGAGGCAGGTATCAATAACCTCAGTCAACAGATGAGGAAAAAGTCTCGAGAGTTGAACTTACTTGCCCCAGGCTCTCTCTAGTCTATATCAGAACCAAGAATCTAGGATTTTTCATACCCACATCAACTAGCTTCAGGGAGCCAAAAGATTCCCAAGAGAAGGTGAGCTGAGTCTTGAAAGAATTCTGGACCTCAGCCAGACACAGGAAGCCAGGGGTAATGTTAGGGCAAAGAATATCTTGAGCAACAGTGAATGAAAGTGCATGGAGAGGAGTGTGGGGAGACAGGGAAGGATAAACAATTTGTTACTTGGAAACAAATAGCAAGCAAGGAGATAGGTTTGTAAGTCATGATAAAAGCTTGACCTGTATCCAGTAATCTTTGAAGGCTCTTAATTAAGTAGATGACCTCATGAGATTTGCATCTTACTCTGATAGTTGGTTTTGGGGCTTCCCTTGTGGCTCAGTGGTAAACAACATGTCTGCCAATGCAAGATACCCATGTTCCATCCCTGGGTCAGGAAGAACCCTGGAGAAGGAAGTGGCAATCCACTCTGTATTCTTGCCTGGGAAGTCCCATGGACAGAGGAGCCTGGTGGGTTATAGTCCATGGGGTCACAAAAGAGTCAGACACAACTTAGGGAATAAACAACAGGTAGATGGTTTAGGGAAAGGCAGAATGTAAGGACGCTTCTTGCAAGGGCCTTTCAGAGGAGCGGGAATATGGCTCACAGCTAATGTAGTAGCAGTGGAGCTGGAGAGAAGTAGATGAATTCAAGATACAGTTTGGAAATATAATTGGAAGAACTTTTGGGTTGATAAAGATGTATTTAAGAGATAGAGTCGGTAGGACTTGTTGACAAGGTGATGATGGGAGGAGGTGAAGGAAATGGGAAACTTGGATGATACTTTAGGCTTCTGGCTCAGTTGGAAGTGTCAAGCATAGTGTCATTTATAAATAAGAAACAAAAGAACAGTTTGGAATTGGGAAGAACGGAGATGAAATATTGAGAATTACACATCTTGCTTTTGAGGTATCAATCACTGTAGGATGGAAAGTCCGATTTAGTGAGATGGTGATGACTGTGGATGCCAGTCACTGATTTGTTCCAGTGGACAATGAGTCAAGTGAGAAGAGCAAAAGACAAAGGATAGAGCAATGATACTACATGGATTAGGTATGATTAGCATTTACACAGTTGTACCCATGCAAATCCTGTATGCAGCTCAGACAAAAATAGAATTGTATTGAGAGGACAAAAGAACGAGTGGTGGGGATTTTGAGTGATTGGGACAAGGCAGAAGAATGATCACAAGCTAATAGGAAGTCAGTAATGGCTATAACTGGGCAGGGAGAAATCAATAAACAGCAATATAAGCATGTTATTTAGACTTAAAGTAGTGGTGGAGAACATGCCTGCCAATGCAGGAGATCCCCTGGAGGAGAGCCTGGCAACCCACTCCAGAATTCTTCCCTGGAGAACCCCAAAGACAAAAGAGCCTGGCAGGCTACAGTCCATGGGGTCACAAAGAGTTGGACACGACTAAAGTGACTTAGCACACACTAAAGAATCATCAGAAACAGTTGAAATGATTGCCTCAAGTAGCAGGAAATGGTGGTAGATATAAAAGGGGTGGCTATTTTTTTGCAGTAAGACTTAAAGAAGTATTTGACAATGTGCCCATATACTTTGATAAAATAAAAACCAAGAGTTATAAAATTTTACAAAAGGATAGAGCAACAAAATACAACAACGTTTAATGAGGAAGCAGAGAAAGAGAAGAAGGGAAAAGGGAATGAAGGAGGAAGAAGGAGTGGTTAGAGAAGAAGTTAAGCCCTGGAAGCTAAGAAAGAAGAGGCAGTAGGCTTCTATGACAGAGAGCTCACAAAGCAAAGGTTGGGAGTATTTCTTAGGGAGAAGGAAAGAGTGAAACAGTAAGAGTAGAGGTCTCGTGGCAATGAATTGAGGAGTGAGGATGCAGTGAAATAGTGTACACAGACAGTGTAGAAAACACATTGGAAAAGCCTGGTTAAAAAGAAAAGAAACGGAGCAGGGGGCCCCGGGGGTTGGGGGTGAGAGTGGTTGTATGCAGGGGATGCTCCCAAATAGTGCTGGTTATGACACCTGTTGAGGAACCTGGGGCAGGGGGACTTGAGTATGATGGAACAGGTAGGGTTGGGAGTCAAGTCAAGCTCACAGCATTTCTGGGTTAGGGAGATAAGCTGTCTGTGGAAGTCAACGGTTGAGGGTTCAGCAGGGCCTCCAACACTGCAGAATAAGGGACCCAGCCACCTGCTGTGGGGCAGAGGACAGGCCCACCCTTCTAGCAGGAGAGAGTCAAGGGTTCATTAGTGTCTTCAGCAGACCTGGGAAGTTGGGTGTTCCCCAGCCTGTCACAGGATCCCAGCCAGGGCCAGAGCAGAAACCTTGACCCTCCACCTCTTCATCCAGACAGGACTCATGGCAGCCACGGGTTACCTAGGGAGAGGGTGGGCATCAGATCTGGACCTGCTGATATTAACAGACTATAGCCCCTTATCCTGTATTCACATTCCAGAGGCTATCCCACCCCATCAGAATTGCCCTCAAGTTCATCTTAGCACTCAACATACTCTTACGAGTATGAATGTTGTTATTTCATATGAAAATGGCCATAACCCTTCCTTCCATACTCACATCAAAGAGTCCTGCCCCATGCTGCTGGTAGAGCCTTGGGTTGAGAAAACCGAGAGGGGGTAGCCCTCTGAGGATTCTGTGTTCATTTATCAGGGATAGGAGTCCCCCAAACACTGGCGTAGAGGCCTGCAAGGGTGAGCGTGCAAGTAGAGGTTAGGGTTTCAGAGTGGTTGGATTTTTTGGGAGGGGTGGGTAGGAGGTCTCTGAGGAGTCGGGTTTTGGGTGCAAGGTCTTGCGGTTGGAAGGCAGGGATATTCCCTGGGTGGAGGTTTGGAGCCAGACTGATTCTCACCGAGGTACCGGACACCCATGGAATGGGCACATGGTTGCTGACCACCCAGTAGCCATCAGAGAGTGCAGCCACGTCTGGGTAGGCACGGCCGCTGGCATTGAAGTAACTGGATGGTGGCAAGTGGGGACTGGAGCTCAGGTACCGGGTTACAGCTTCCTCCTGAAAGACACTGTTGAGTAAGTACCATCTGCTGAACTGAGGATTCCACCCATCTCTCCTCCACCAACACAAACACACACGTACCTGGTAGGAAGGCCGTGGGAACACATTGCTGAAGCCGCCACCACTGATATAGTCAACGACCTCATCTGTGATTCGGAAAGGGTTCTGGAAGGATGTTCCTCCCACCGTGGTGACATAGGGACTGAGGGAAGAAGACAGCACTCAGAATGTAGCAGTTCTAAGATACCTCCAAATGCATAGCGCTGGGTGAATGTGGCCTGGGTCTTGCTGGACTGACTTTGTACACGGGGAAGACTGAGAGGTTTGTGGCCCTCAAGACATGGTCTGAGGTGACTGTGCAAACTTCTCCCTACAAAACATCCTCCAAACCTCCCACTAAAATGCCTGGGGACCGAGGAAGTGGAACACTGGGATCTCTGTCCTACTCAGGAGGTTCGGGGCCTGGGACCTTTGGAAAGAAGAGGGGGTACAGGAACCAGAGCAGAGACTGAAAATACTGCCTGATCATAATCAGAGCAGGTCCAACTGAGTGCTGACCCACAGGAGCACCTGGTGGGGTCAAGGCAAAGGTTCTAGACCATGAGATCACAAGTAAGGGTGGGCTTGGGTGCTTACCTGGAGGCAGGGAAGCTGGGACGGAACTGGTGTCTGCCAGAGACCGACCAACACCCGGCCCCACTGTCACCTGGAAGAGAGACCAGGTTTAGCATTCAGTTTCATTGGTCAGAGCTTGGAATGTGGGTTCAGATGTCAGAGAGGAAATTCACGTGTTAGTTATTACTGCAAGAGGTCAGAGTTGAGGTTAGGTCAGTGGTCCATGTTGCATCCAGATTATGAGTTAGAGATCAGGTCCAGGAGTTACCGTGGGGTCAAAGTTCTCATCTTGAGTGGGCATGGGTGGTGGTGGGGTCTAAGTTTAGAGCAGGAGGTCACCTGAGGCAAAAAGCAGGGTAAGACCCCGAGCAGCCGCCTTCATGAGCTCAGTGTTGACCCGCTGGATATAGGTGCTGCTGAGGGAGTCCTCGTCATCGCCGTAGCTCACGGTGTGCACGTACGGCAGAGCTGACTCGTTACTGAGCAGCAGAAGCCACTGCAGGAAAGGCTCCTGGGACTCATGCCGGCCTGGATGTTTTTTGGAGAAGAGGGCATAAGGGCAATCGTTTGGGAAGTTGTCAGGATCTCCTTCTAGCTCGTGGAATTCCCTTGAAGGTGCAAAGATCACTACTCCCCCACCTAATTCTGTCCCCACCAGTCAGTCCCCTAGGCAGTACCAGGGCTACTGTAGACCCAGGTAGAGATGTTGGCACCAGCACTCATGAGGTACTCCACATCTAGGCTGGCCTCAATCCCGGCTCGGCCCCGGCCCTGTTGTCCGACCACACGGGCTACCGATGCCTGGTGTGCAAAGTCCCCACCGAAGAGGCGCATGAACTCAGCCAGGTCTGAATCGTGGAAATACTGCTCCAGGAACTACAGAGAGAGTCAGAGGAGATTCATGGGTCAGAAAACACAGCTCCAAGGGTCAGGTCAGGGGAGGCTGTCCCAGATCACAGGATGAGAGCCCAGGGGTTAGAGTCAGAAAGTCAGCCCCAGGCTGGTCAGGCACTTTGAAGAGGCTGCGAGGACCCTGAGGCTCCCTGCATGGCTCACCTGAGCACAGGCTTGACTGTTGTTGGTTGTGCCAGAGCCCACATCTTGTGCCGTCAAGTTGTAACGCTTACGGATCACGGATGGGGTCACTCCCAGGTGCAGGCCAACAGTCCCCGGCACCTGTGGCTCAGGGCGTTGCCTCAGAGTTGATGTAGGGGGAAAACGATGCAGCCCCCCCACTGTGGGGAGGAGTCAGGCTTGAGGAAGAGATCTTTCAGACTCCAACCCTCATTTTACCACTGTGACCCCACCCACACTCGCACCCCCTGTGGCACCTAAACTTCTCCCATCCCTGGCTCTGCCCTTCCAACCTCCACCAGCCCCACTGGGTGTTACCAAAGTCCACATGTGGGGCTAAGGTCTTTGGAAGCCGGTAGGGATGTGGGGACCTCACAGCATGGGTCTCTGCAGGTCCTCCCACATAGTGATGAAACTCAGCCCCAGGGAGCAGCAGCTCTGCCTGTCTGGAGGCAAGAGTTCAGAAAACACAGGTCAGAAAGCATGGAGCAGAGCAGAAGAGGCTTCCTGAGCATCACTGGGTAGTTAGTTGTTATCTTCCCACGCATTTTCACCCACAGCACCTGCAAACTCTCATCTCCCTCCCCCTGGTAGGGAGACAAATCTGCCTGATGGGATGATCAATACCCTCTGTGAGGCAATTATCTCCTCTCACCGGACACTCAGCCAGCAAGTCAGAAAGTCCTGTGTGGTCACTGAGTAGCAGTTCTGGGCTCCAGCTGCCAAAAGCCATTTCTGGACCGTATGGAGGGTCAATGGTGATGGCCGGACCAGTTCAGCCACATCCTCTAGGGTCAGGTACTTGCCTGCAGGAGTTCAGTAGAATTGCCTTCATTCATTGATTTTCCAAATTGCTCTTTTTGGACTTCAAAAGGGCAGGAGGCACTGGGACTTCCTAGGGAAACTGGAGTAGGGGCTTGAGGGATGGGTGGGAAGCTTCTAGTAAAAAGGCAGGCCATACAGGTGTAGGCTCAACTTAGGGGAATATGGATTTATCCTAAAGGAGAGTAGATTGCAAATACTGCATGATCATTAAAAACAAATAAGATTAATAGATTAAAAATGTTCTTTTGGGGGTTGGGGGGGGGCGTGCCACACAGCTTGTGGGATCTTAGTTCCCCAACCAGTGATAGAATCCAGGCCACAGGAGTGAAAGCACTGAGTCCTAACCACTGGACTGCCAGTGGAATTAAAAAAAAATGTTCATTTTAAGTTTATTTCCAATAAAGTTTTCAAAACTTTCAGGACCAGTTATAAGATGATATCTAATTTAGCTCAGATCTTCATACTTACTGATTTTAAGCTAAACATGATGGTGAGTCACTGTTCTGCATGGATCATGCACACACCTCCTGGGTGGACCTTAGATGGCCCCTCACATGCTTACCACTCCCACTCCTTCCCCACCACAAGGGGCTTCCTCGGAGGAAGCACATGGTCCAGCTTGACCATTGGAGCAAAACACCGACTCTTAGAGGAGACTGTGAAGCTTAAAGGGAGTGGACTGGAGGGGAAGAGACGGCAGACCAGCAAGGGGGGTGGGCAGCAGTCCAGGTGAGAGAGTAATCAACTGAGTTGGTGGCAACAAGGAACAATAAGAAAGTGGACTGTTTCAGAGCTGGAACTGACAGCTTTAGGGTTTGAGTGGAGGAGAAAATAAGAGTGAATTTAGCAGGGGTTGGAGGTGAAATGTGAGGTAGTGAGCTAAATTTGCATGTACTGGATGCCATTTCCCCACTTGTCTGGCAGCTGGTAAGCAGTAGAGTCATAATTTAAATTCAGGTTTGATCACCAAGCCTGTGCTCTTAGCCATACCCACTTTCAGTTTTTTAGCCTGATGAACACAGGTGGAAAGTTTTGGAGGGAAGAATGTGAATTAGTTTTGGACAGTCTACTTCCCATTAACTTTTTTATTCAGAAATTCTTCAGTGAGGGTCACTGCCATTCATCTGTCCTATATCACCCCCTCCGCAGGCCCCAAGAGCATGCCGTTGACATGACCTGCACTGTCCCATGCTCAGCCCAGCCCCGTGTCCCTCCACTGCATCCCACATCCTGCCCCATGGTCCCAACAAGCACCGTAGCGAGGAGAGCCAGGATCTGACACAGCCTGCACCAGCTCAGACAGTCTCTTCACGTTCTGCTGTCTCAGGGCAAACGTAAGACTCAGCTCTTCCTCAGGGTCCGCACGGCCCAGGGACACCCAGCCAGGGGGCAGCCTGCAGGGTCAAGGGTCACACAGCCTTCATTATTAAAGTGGGGATGGGAAGGTTCAGTATTAGACCTAGATTTGGGGGAAGATTCAGAAGCAGATTTGAATCACAGGAGACAGATGATGAGACTGAGCCTGGGAACTATGGAGGGGGGTACCAGGAGCTGGTAAGCCAGTGAGGGAGGCTGGATAATAGGTGCAGGACAAGCCATGGGGAAGGGGCGGTCAGTGCTAAGTTGACTCACCTCCTCTGCTGGTCAGGCTCCGGGCTGTAACTGCATTTGCCAGCGACAAAGAGGGCAAAGAGCCCTAGGAGGCTGCAGGGACAGCACATGGGTTTCAGCAGGAGCTGGGCTGTTGCTGTTCCCACCCTCCAACATAAACTCCCTCCAACATGATTCCCTTCTCCCGGAGCCCCCCTCCGTTTCTCACCAGGATCTGGGTCCCATTCTGCCTTTCCTCTTGTCCGCTGTCATGTGACAGATCACATGAACCACATAGTCCTCCACCACCACCTCTGCCTAGGAACTCGTGACGTGCTGGCCCCGCCCTCAAATGGGTGGTCCTGAATGCTGGAGAAGGGATGGGGCAGCCACTCAGACGCTCCCTCGGTGCACTGTCAAACACTGGGTGAGCCCAGGCTCACCACAGCGTAGGCGGTGCTTAAGAAAGGGGCTCTGGAGGTCCATAGACCCAGAGATCCAGGTCCTTACAAGACATATGATATCAGGAAAGTCACAGCTTCTCGGAGCCTTGGTTTCTTCATGCAGAATATGGAGACTGTTAGGTTAAAAGTGTTCTGCCTCAGCGGATTGCACTGAAAATTTACAGAGATAAAGCAAACAAGCTCCTCGGAGAGTCTCACATGGCAGAAGCTCAACAAATGTGAGCTGTTATTATATATGAATATATTATAGTATATATAATGACTCCACAAAAAAACAAATAAACCACTTGGCTGCTCTTGTATCCACCCCCACCTCTTGAAGACCCTCAAGCCTAGAGCTGATCATCTCCAAGATCTCCCCAGCCAGCCAATTCCTCTCTGGATTGCTGCCACAAGCAAGCTCCTGCTGTCTGCCTTCATCTGGCCTCCCACCCATGTTAGAGGGAAAGGTCGACTGCAGAGAGATGTGACAGCCTCAGGCCAGGCTCGGGTTCCTAGTGCCAGCCCCACTCCCCCCACCCTAGACACCCCTATGTCCATCCCACTCTGTGCCTCCTGAGGTGTCTACAAGGTGTCAGGAGCCTTTCCATCACTGCCCCGTCCCTATGGGTCCAGAGAACAGAGCCGGACACTGGATACAAACTGCAGTTTATTAAGGCTCCAGAGTGAGAATTGGCACTTGATTCTGGGCAGGGGCAGGGGTGTCAGTGTAACCCAAAGGAGCTGGGCCCGAACAAAGTTGCAGGGGCTGCCCCCACTCCCCTACCCCCCAATAAATAAAGTCTCAGCTCCATCTCAGGGTGCTGGCACAGGGCAAGAGGCCCTCACTGAGGGGAACCCCGGGGCTGCTGCCTCCTTCCTCATCTCTCTCCCTGCGTCAGACCTGGCCCCAGGTCAGTGCCCAACTGGGCCTCGTAGTACTGGGGCTCTGCCAGGGCTGGGGCAAGATGTGAGACCTGCCCCTACTGGAGGACTCTGGGGTGGGGAGCTGGCCTCCCCCGTGGCCAATCACGGTCCGAGGCTGCCCGGGCAGGCTCAGATGGGGCCTGCATTGGGGACACTGCGCATCCCAGGTCAGGGCCCGGCCCGGGCCACACCTAGATATGGAGCTCGGTGTCGTCTGGTGGCTCCAGGCCAGACTCTGCACTCAGAGCTGAGGCTGAGGGGCCCTGGGCCACCCCGAAAGGTGAGACGACGGGTGAGCGAGCGGCCAGAGGAGACAGTGAAGGTGAGAAGCTGGGGGACATGGCCGCCGAGGACAGGGAGCCTTCGTGGCTGATGGGGGAGCGGTGAGAGGCTGGTGGGAAGATGGCCCGGGTTGCGGCCGTGCTGGCTGGTTTGGGGGGCACGGACTTGGCTCCTGGGTGGGCCACAGCAGTGATGAGGGGCGGTGGGTCAATACGGGGCGCTGGGGGACACGGCCGAGCTTCATCCTTGAGCCGGGCGATCTCTGTGAAGACACTGGCCAGTGGCTGGAACTGAGGGCACCAGCTCAGCAGGTAGTCCCAGTTGTAGCTGCCACGGAGCTCCTCCTCGCCGGCCACGATGGCCGTCAGCGCGCCCGCCACACAGGGCTTGCCATCTGCTGGAAAGCCGTAGTCCCCGGTGGGTGCGGGGCTTAGCCCACAGCCCCCCAGGAAGGTGGTGGCAGTGGCTGGGGGGCCGTCTTCTCGGTACAGAGTGGCTCCTGCGCCCGGCAGCAGCAGCCCAGCCTTACGGCCCTTATACCAGGTGTCAGGGGCAGGTGGCTCACAGGAAGTGTCACTCAGTCCGTCTGCATCCTGCTGGATGCCGGAGTCAGGGCCGCGGGCAGCCAGGGAGGAGGCCACACTGGCCACGCGGGGGAACTCGTTGATCATGCGGATCTCGTCATCTTCCGCAGCCTCTGCTGAGCCTCGGCCGCTTGAGTGTGAAGGGTCCAGGGAGCCACCACGGGGATAGGGTCCTCCAGCTCCCGGCCCACCATAGCTGGGGAGAGTCTGGTGGTACAGGTGCTCTGAGGGCGGCGGGCTGGGTGGCTCTCGGCCCAGTTTCTGCAGCGAGCCGCTAGCCAGGGGTGCCGCCTGGGACATGGGGCCAGGCGCCGCCTCAGCTTTGCGGCTCCGGGCCCGCACCAGTCCCAGGACAAGGGCTGCCAGGGCAAGCACCACCACGACTCCCAGAGAGGCCGCCACAGCTCCCACCAAGAGCAGGTTGAGGTCAGGTGCCAGGCCCAGCGCAGTGTGGGTGATGTCCACAGTCACGGGCACTGTGGCACTCCGAGAACCGGGCAGAGGCCCCCTTGCCACCACCTCCAGCCTCAGCTCCCGCGGCGCCTCACGTCGGGTCCGGCCCCCACCCCCGGAGGTGCCTGGTCCGCTGCCTGGTGCCCGGCTGTCCACCCGCAGGTACAGGGCACCTGTAGTCTGGTTGATACCAAAATAGGGGGATGAGGTGGCCAGTGAGTACAGCACCAGGCCGTCAGCACCTCCATCCTCGTCTGTGGCCTGCACGTGACCCAGGCTGTGGCCACGCCGCGCACCTTCTGGCACCTGAAAGTGGAAAGCTGGAGCCAGGAACACTGGGTCATACTCATCCTCACCGGTCACCAGCACTGACACGGTGACTGAGGCCGACAGGTTCCCAGCATCTGTAGCTCCCACCAGCAGCTGGAAGCTGCCAGTGTGCTCGTAGTCAAAGGCCACTCGTGCCCGCAACTCCCCAGTTGAGCTGTTCAGCGCAAACGCCTCGCGGCCCTCGGGCCCCGGCCCAGCCTCCAGCAGGCTGTAGTGGAGCCTTCCGAAAGCCCCGGCATCCCCATCAATTGCGTGCAGGGTGGTAACAAGAGTGCCTGGAGGCTGGTTCTCGGCCAGGCTGGTGCTGAGCAAGCTCAGAGGGAAGGCGGGGCCGTGGTCATTGACATCCTGGACCTCAATGGCCACTGGTGCCAGGGCAAAGTGTGCCCCGGCAGGGTCGGCAGCCTGCACGACAAGCTGATGTCGAGCCTGGGTCTCACAGTCCAAGGGGCGGGCCAGTCGCAAGTCCCCGGAGCTCTCATCCAGCTCAAAGAGCCCCAGGGGGTCGCCTGAGCTGAGGGTGAAGCGCACAAGGCCATGGGGGCCCGGATCAGCGTCGGAGGCCTCCACGTGCAGCAGCTCGGCTCCCACAGGCGTGTCCTCAGGCACCGCCACATGGTAGGCCGCTCGGGAGATGTGTATAAGAGACAGCCTGTGGCTCAGGGCGTTGCCTCAGAGTTGATGTAGGGGGAAAACGATGCAGCCCCCCCACTGTGGGGAGGAGTCAGGCTTGAGGAAGAGATCTTTTAGACTCCAACCCTCATTTTACCACTGTGACCCCACCCACACTCGCACCCCCTGNATTGACGTCCAGCACGCTGACGGTGACAGGCACAGCCGAACTTCGAGGTGGCTGCCCCCGGTCAGTGGCCGCCACAGTTAGATTGTACTGGGTTAGGCTTTCAAAGTCTAGAGGCTCAAGCAACACCAGGCAGCCCAGGGCCCGGGGGCCTAGTCCATCACTCTCCCCAGCCTCTGCCAGCCGGGGTTCCAGCTGGAAGACTCGGCCCCGGTTGCCACTGACAATGCTGTAGTCCACGGCGGCGTGGCTGCGGCTCCCGTCGGCATCTGTGGCCTCCAGGGTGAGCAGGGTGGAGCCGGGCGGCAGATCCTCAGTCACAGCCACGCGGTAGTGTGGCAGTGTGAAGCTCGGGGCATGGTCGTTCTGATCCTGCAGCTGCACGTGCACTGTGGCGCGGGTGGCCCGACCCGGCACTCCGTGGTCTCGGGCTTCCAGCACCACGTCCACCATGCCTGGTCCTTCATGGCCCAAGGCCACTGTCCCCACTGTTGTGAACAGGGTCCCTGAGATGAAAACAGAATGAAGAGAAATATGCCATCAGCAGAGACCGTGGGTGAGCAGAATGACCCTCCGGGGATGGGGAATTAGCCTTGAAAGTCAGATTCCAGGGAGTGGCCTGTGTGCTGGGAGATTATGGAAGCGGCTCCAGGATTCAGAGAATGGCTTCTAGACATGCAGTCAGGACAGCGCTTAAAACAGAGACAAAGGGGGACTTTCCTGGTGGCCCCGTGGATAAGAATCCACCTGCCAACGCAGGGGACAAGGCTGGGTTTGATCCTTGGTCCAAGAAGATCCCACATGCCGCGGGCAACCAAAGCCTGTGTGCCACAGCTACTGATCCTGCATGATGCAACTACTGAAGCCTGTGTGCCTGGAGCCCATGCTCCACAATGAAAGAAGCCACCGCAATGAGAAGCCCATGCGCTGCAATGAAAAGTAGCCCCTGCCCACTGCCAGTACACAAAAGCCTGCGACCAATAATGAAGATGCAGCACGGCCAAAAAAAAAAAAAAAAGATACAAAAGCGGGGAAAGTTCCTCCCTAGGTCAGAGATCTAGGAGTCAGGAGTTCAGGCAAGAAATTCTAGAGATGAGGTCAAAATATGCACCAGCACAGTCAAAGATAAGGGGTAGATGCCAGGAAGGACACACCGTTGTTGGGGTCAATGCTGAAGCCCTCAGCGGGGGAAGCCAGGTGGTAGGAGACGTGACCGTTGGCACCCGAGTCCCGGTCAGTGGCCGAGACGGAGAGAATGGCACTGCCCGGGGGTGTGTGCTCGAGCAGCATCACCTGAGGTATAAGACAAAAGTTGATGGCTGAGCCTCTCAGCTGCCTTGCCGCTCCCTCAGCCTGTGTTCTGCAGCTTGGTCCCATGAGCTCTGAGCTCTCTAGCCCTTACACCCCTTAATATTCACATTGCCCCCCTTCTCCCATTTCTGGGCCCTGAATGCAGAACCTGGACACACTTCTTAGGACTGAGAAGGCTGGTTTGAGATGGGACCACTACATCCCCCAAGCTCTGTCCCCAAGTCACTTCCCATACACAGCCCACCGCAGCTCCTGCTGGCACTGTCGCTCCCTCCGTCATGAGCAGCCCTGGGCCCGGGGCGGGGGTGGGCACTGGCACCTGGTAGAGAGTCTGTGAGAAGGCAGGGGCGTTGTCATTGACATCCTCCACGAGCACTGTGAGGTTGGCCCGGCCCTCGTGAGGCCCGTCGTGTGCCAGGAGCTGTAGGTGGTAGCGGTCGCGCTGCTCAAAATCCAAGGGGCCCGTGAGGGAGAGGCGGCCTCCATAGCGGCCGACACTGAAGGGATCCTGGGGCCCAGAAGGGCTCAGAACATACCACAGCACTGGTCCTGAGTCCACATCATTCCCCGTTACCTGTGCGATCTCCGAGCCCAACAGTGCATCTGCGATACATGGCACGAGTGTGTTTGTTACAGTCGCAGACAGTCCTGGATCCCCATGGTGGGCAATAATGCTTCCCTACCACCCATTATACCTCTCACTTGACCCAGTCCTCACCTTCTGACACTCGGAGCTCCCAGGGCTGGGGGATGGTGGGGCGATTGTCATTGGTGTCGACGACCATCACCGTCAGGGTGGCTGAGCCCACCAGGGCTGGGCTTCCTCTGTCTGTGGCCATCAGCACCAGCCTGAACACAAAGCACAATCAGGGGGCGGGGCCTGGGATAAGCGAGAACCCTGGGCAGGGACAGGAGGGCTCGGGACAGGTGGCAGGGGGGAAGGGGGGAGCTCAGGATGTGGCCTAGGGATTGAGAGGGATTTAATCCAGGACGCGAAATTGCATGGACCCAGGAAAGAGTCTCAGGGTCTACAGAGCCAAGCTTCACCGTGTTTCAGCCCATATCTCGCGGTCCAGAATAGCTGTGGTGGTGATAGTGCCCGTGGCTGGGTCTACATGGAACAACCCCCGGGCTGGCTGGGATGCGGCCAGACTGTAGGAGATCTGTCCACTGGGGCCTTGGTCCAGGTCATCTGCTTCCACCTGGTGGGAGTAGGAGGCTGCTGGCACTGGGCTGGTGGCAGACAAAGTCTGCCCAGCCCTGGCCCCATCTTCCAGTCACACCCCATACCTGCAGCAGGGGTCCCTCCAAGGGCCTGGACTCTGGCAGGAAGGCCACGTAGTGGGGCTGCAGGAAGCGGGGCGCATTGTCATTGGCATCTTGCAGGGTTAGGGTTAGCACAGAGAACGCATAGGCTCCTCCACTCTCCGCCTGCAGCACCAGTCGCAGCCGTGGGTTTGCCTCAAAATCCAGCCCCTCTGCTGAGCGGACTGTGATGGCTCCTGGGGGAAGACAGAATGGATCACTGACAGACCTCTTGCTTGTCCTAGCGCCTCTGTCTCTGAGGCCTCCCACTAAGGGGAAGCCCCTCCTCAACCGGAGTCTCCTGGGACCCAAGAGGAGCTCCCCCAGGAACCTGTCCCCCAGAGGCCCCTGCCCCTGCCCCTTACCTGTACTAGGCTGGATGGAGAATGTCCCTTTCTCATTCCCACTGAGAATGCTGTATGTGATGGGTCCACTTGAGCCCCCTGCATGGATAGCCTTGGGGGAGACAACGGGAGTCCCTAAAGAGAGGAGGGCCTTGGTTGAAGTGTGAGCACTAGACTTAGGGAGTTTGGGGAGCATTTTCAGTGAGCAACCCCAGCCCATCCAGGGGTACAAAGCTGAGAGACATGGTTAGGGACTCACCGGGGGGTGCATTCTCACGGAGCATGGCTTCACTACTGGCCCGGGGAAAGCGGGGTCCATGCTCAGACTCTCCTTGCAGCCCAACAATGACCACACCAGTGGCAGAGCGAGCTGGACGACCAAGGTCAGTTGCCACAATGAAGAGGACACGATCTCGGGGGCTCAGAGATACAGGGGAGCGGGACACACGGATTTCACCAGTGTAAGAGTCCACGGTGGTGCCAGGAGGTGGTGCGCCTGCTAGCCGGTACAGGATGGAGGCATTGGCACCAGCATCACGGTCTTCAGCTCGCAGAGTGGCCAGAGGCAGAGTTGGAGTGCTGAGGACAGGGCCTGGGCGGGGCAGGCGCAGCCTCAGGGGACTGGTGGGGAAGGTGGGCGCGTGGTCATTGACATCACGCACTGTGATGGTGACGGGCACTGTGGTGCTTAGGGGCCCAGCAGCTGCACTGTCCACTGCATTCACTGTAAAGGCATAGCTGGGACACTGCTCTCTGTCAAGGGTGGTGGCTGTGCGCAATTCCCCAGAGCTGGGCTCTAGCAGGAAGGCTCCTGCTGCACCTGTACCCAGGTAGTAGGTCACACGACCATTGGCCCCAGCATCAGGATCATGAGCCTGTAGCTGTAGCAGCAGGGTCCCTGCAGGTGCGTCCTCAGGCACCTCCACAGAGTACGAGGGCACAGGGAAGGCGGGGGCATGGTCATTGGCATCCAGCACTGTCACTGTCACAAGCAGCGTAGCGCTGAGAGCTGGCTGGCCTCCATCCCGGGCTTCTATCTGCAGCTGGAATGCTGGCTCCACCTCCCGGTCTAGTGGCCTCATGGTGCCAAACTCCCCAGAAGCTAGGTCCAGGACAAAGGCTCCTGAGGGGTCCCCATCTGCAGAGAAGGGCATGCACACAGAAACATACATGTGTCAGCCCACAAGAGAGTGGGTGATTTACAGGCAATGGAGAAGAAAGGGAGAGAGAGGGAGAGAGAGAGGGAGAAGGGCAGGAGAGGGAAAGGCAGAGAAACACAGAAGGTAAGGAAAGAGACTATAAAGTAGTTTTTCTCAAAGTGTGGTCTGGGGGCCCCAAGAATCCCCCTGAGACCCTTTTGGGCGTACATAAGATCAGAACTATTTTCATAGCAATACTAAGACATTATATGATTTTTCCATTCTCATCAACTCACAAATGTAGAGTGGAGTCCAGATGCTACATGACATATGATGATGTCATAACTTGGATGGTTAATGNGTTCAGGCAAGAAATTCTAGAGATGAGGTCAAAATATGCACCAGCACAGTCAAAGATAAGGGGTAGATGCCAGGAAGGACACACCGTTGTTGGGGTCAATGCTGAAGCCCTCAGCGGGGGAAGCCAGGTGGTAGGAGACGTGACCGTTGGCACCCGAGTCCCGGTCAGTGGCCGAGACGGAGAGAATGGCACTGCCCGGGGGTGTGTGCTCGAGCAGCATCACCTGAGGTATAAGACAAAAGTTGATGGCTGAGCCTCTCAGCTGCCTTGCCGCTCCCTCAGCCTGTGTTCTGCAGCTTGGTCCCATGAGCTCTGAGCTCTCTAGCCCTTACACCCCTTAATATTCACATTGCCCCCCTTCTCCCATTTCTGGGCCCTGAATGCAGAACCTGGACACACTTCTTAGGACTGAGAAGGCTGGTTTGAGATGGGACCACTACATCCCCCAAGCTCTGTCCCCAAGTCACTTCCCATACACAGCCCACCGCAGCTCCTGCTGGCACTGTCGCTCCCTCCGTCATGAGCAGCCCTGGGCCCGGGGCGGGGGTGGGCACTGGCACCTGGTAGAGAGTCTGTGAGAAGGCAGGGGCGTTGTCATTGACATCCTCCACGAGCACTGTGAGGTTGGCCCGGCCCTCGTGAGGCCCGTCGTGTGCCAGGAGCTGTAGGTGGTAGCGGTCGCGCTGCTCAAAATCCAAGGGGCCCGTGAGGGAGAGGCGGCCTCCATAGCGGCCGACACTGAAGGGATCCTGGGGCCCAGAAGGGCTCAGAACATACCACAGCACTGGTCCTGAGTCCACATCATTCCCCGTTACCTGTGCGATCTCCGAGCCCAACAGTGCATCTGCGATACATGGCACGAGTGTGTTTGTTACAGTCGCAGACAGTCCTGGATCCCCATGGTGGGCAATAATGCTTCCCTACCACCCATTATACCTCTCACTTGACCCAGTCCTCACCTTCTGACACTCGGAGCTCCCAGGGCTGGGGGATGGTGGGGCGATTGTCATTGGTGTCGACGACCATCACCGTCAGGGTGGCTGAGCCCACCAGGGCTGGGCTTCCTCTGTCTGTGGCCATCAGCACCAGCCTGAACACAAAGCACAATCAGGGGGCGGGGCCTGGGATAAGCGAGAACCCTGGGCAGGGACAGGAGGGCTCGGGACAGGTGGCAGGGGGGAAGGGGGGAGCTCAGGATGTGGCCTAGGGATTGAGAGGGATTTAATCCAGGACGCGAAATTGCATGGACCCAGGAAAGAGTCTCAGGGTCTACAGAGCCAAGCTTCACCGTGTTTCAGCCCATATCTCGCGGTCCAGAATAGCTGTGGTGGTGATAGTGCCCGTGGCTGGGTCTACATGGAACAACCCCCGGGCTGGCTGGGATGCGGCCAGACTGTAGGAGATCTGTCCACTGGGGCCTTGGTCCAGGTCATCTGCTTCCACCTGGTGGGAGTAGGAGGCTGCTGGCACTGGGCTGGTGGCAGACAAAGTCTGCCCAGCCCTGGCCCCATCTTCCAGTCACACCCCATACCTGCAGCAGGGGTCCCTCCAAGGGCCTGGACTCTGGCAGGAAGGCCACGTAGTGGGGCTGCAGGAAGCGGGGCGCATTGTCATTGGCATCTTGCAGGGTTAGGGTTAGCACAGAGAACGCATAGGCTCCTCCACTCTCCGCCTGCAGCACCAGTCGCAGCCGTGGGTTTGCCTCAAAATCCAGCCCCTCTGCTGAGCGGACTGTGATGGCTCCTGGGGGAAGACAGAATGGATCACTGACAGACCTCTTGCTTGTCCTAGCGCCTCTGTCTCTGAGGCCTCCCACTAAGGGGAAGCCCCTCCTCAACCGGAGTCTCCTGGGACCCAAGAGGAGCTCCCCCAGGAACCTGTCCCCCAGAGGCCCCTGCCCCTGCCCCTTACCTGTACTAGGCTGGATGGAGAATGTCCCTTTCTCATTCCCACTGAGAATGCTGTATGTGATGGGTCCACTTGAGCCCCCTGCATGGATAGCCTTGGGGGAGACAACGGGAGTCCCTAAAGAGAGGAGGGCCTTGGTTGAAGTGTGAGCACTAGACTTAGGGAGTTTGGGGAGCATTTTCAGTGAGCAACCCCAGCCCATCCAGGGGTACAAAGCTGAGAGACATGGTTAGGGACTCACCGGGGGGTGCATTCTCACGGAGCATGGCTTCACTACTGGCCCGGGGAAAGCGGGGTCCATGCTCAGACTCTCCTTGCAGCCCAACAATGACCACACCAGTGGCAGAGCGAGCTGGACGACCAAGGTCAGTTGCCACAATGAAGAGGACACGATCTCGGGGGCTCAGAGATACAGGGGAGCGGGACACACGGATTTCACCAGTGTAAGAGTCCACGGTGGTGCCAGGAGGTGGTGCGCCTGCTAGCCGGTACAGGATGGAGGCATTGGCACCAGCATCACGGTCTTCAGCTCGCAGAGTGGCCAGAGGCAGAGTTGGAGTGCTGAGGACAGGGCCTGGGCGGGGCAGGCGCAGCCTCAGGGGACTGGTGGGGAAGGTGGGCGCGTGGTCATTGACATCACGCACTGTGATGGTGACGGGCACTGTGGTGCTTAGGGGCCCAGCAGCTGCACTGTCCACTGCATTCACTGTAAAGGCATAGCTGGGACACTGCTCTCTGTCAAGGGTGGTGGCTGTGCGCAATTCCCCAGAGCTGGGCTCTAGCAGGAAGGCTCCTGCTGCACCTGTACCCAGGTAGTAGGTCACACGACCATTGGCCCCAGCATCAGGATCATGAGCCTGTAGCTGTAGCAGCAGGGTCCCTGCAGGTGCGTCCTCAGGCACCTCCACAGAGTACGAGGGCACAGGGAAGGCGGGGGCATGGTCATTGGCATCCAGCACTGTCACTGTCACAAGCAGCGTAGCGCTGAGAGCTGGCTGGCCTCCATCCCGGGCTTCTATCTGCAGCTGGAATGCTGGCTCCACCTCCCGGTCTAGTGGCCTCATGGTGCCAAACTCCCCAGAAGCTAGGTCCAGGACAAAGGCTCCTGAGGGGTCCCCATCTGCAGAGAAGGGCATGCACACAGAAACATACATGTGTCAGCCCACAAGAGAGTGGGTGATTTACAGGCAATGGAGAAGAAAGGGAGAGAGAGGGAGAGAGAGAGGGAGAAGGGCAGGAGAGGGAAAGGCAGAGAAACACAGAAGGTAAGGAAAGAGACTATAAAGTAGTTTTTCTCAAAGTGTGGTCTGGGGGCCCCAAGAATCCCCCTGAGACCCTTTTGGGCGTACATAAGATCAGAACTATTTTCATAGCAATACTAAGACATTATATGATTTTTCCATTCTCATCAACTCACAAATGTAGAGTGGAGTCCAGATGCTACATGACATATGATGATGTCATAACTTGGATGGTTAATGGAATGTATGCTCATGTAATGGTGTGATTTCCAGAATATTCTAGGTAGAAAGTTTAAAGCATAAATGTGTTTTCATAGATTCACTCAGCTTTTGTTAGCTTGTGTTCAATCATACTTGCTTTAATCTTTGCAACCTCATTATTGTCCAACAAAATGGACAGTAAATCTCCTTGGGCCTGTGCAGAAATACAGCAAGTGGTACGCTTCATCGGCTTGTTTTGCAGTGATATTTAAAAATGTTTTTAGTTTTAATACCAAATGTGGTAAATAATGGTATGTGTTTATTATATATTTTATATGTTCAATTATTATATCATATTTTACTACATCAATAAATGCTGATATCATATAAGCCAAAGTTCTTTACAGTTCTTAAAAATTAAGATATAAGAGTTCCTCCATCCTACACTGTTGGTGGGAATATAAACTGGTACAGCCACTATGGAGAACAGTATCAAGGTTCCTTTAAAAACTAGAGATACCATATTATCCTTCAATCCTATTCCTAGGAACTTATCTGGAGAAAAATATAGTCCAGAAGGATACACACATCCCTCAATGTTCAGAGCAGCACTGTTTACAGTAGCCAAGACATGGAAGCAACCTAAATTTCCATCCACAGATGAATGGGTAAAGAAGGTGTGGTACATATATACAATAGAATATTATTCAGTCATTAAAAATGAAATAACGCCATTTGCAGCAACATGGATGGATCCAGAGGTTGTCATACTGAGTGAAGAAAGTCAGACAGGGAAGAGAAATATATATCACTTATATGTGGAATCTAAAAAGAAATGATACAAATTTATTTATTTATAAAACAGAAACAGACTCAGAGAAGGGGAAGGG